>CAAE01014674.1:267159-306422 GCA_000180735.1 Tetraodon nigroviridis | reverse complement strand
GTGTAAAAGGTCACACAGGTCTGGCAGAAGAAGCAAAAGCAGCATACATCTGTGTTTTCCACACACACACTGTTATGCACCTATCTAGACCTGGCTCTCTGTACACACTCGTGCACTCATGTCACATCGTTCACTCGTATCTGTGCGCATGTGGACTGTTTGATGAAAGATGCATTGTCAAAAATGCTGGAAAGCCCCCACATATGTTTTCCTTCTGGTGACATGTTTGTAGGAGTATCATTGTTTTTGTCACACACACACATGCTGTTTCTTAGAATGAATAGTGCTGATTTATCAGAGGTTTGACTAATGGTTGGTGCAAAATAATGTTTTATTTTGTTCAGGGCTTTTTTTGTTGTTGTTCTGTTAGTGATGAATGTAACGTTTTATTTTGCAGGTATGACATATGCTGATAAAATTAATCATTCTAGTGCTAAAATACAGCTGTAATGCCAGAATTAAAGGATATTAATAGGTTGTGTTTTTGCTAAAAGTGCTACCATTCACTCATGTTAGGTTGCAAATCCCACAATATAAAATGAGAAAATATAAATGACGGTGCTGACTCAAGAACTCAAGATTTTCCTAAATTTACGAGGCATATTTGACAAGACCAGAGAACTTCTTTATTTAAGGAAGTCATTAAGGCTTGTCCTAATCAGTTTCAAGTCTCTTGGTTTTTCTGCAGCAACAGAGAGAAAGAATTTCAGTTTCATCTTTCGTTGGAGTTTGGCCTGTAGTCTGCCTGCTTCAGGGCTAAGAGGAAGTTCTGTTAATTAGTCCTGGACAGCAGAAGTGTTAGTTTTGGCAGGGAGTCGGTACTACCAGTTAATTGTCAATGCCAAAGTCAACTTTATTGTCAGATAAACTGTCTATACACGTCACACAGCCTAAATGAAATTGCAGTACTCTCGGACCCACGGTGCAGCAAGATAATGAATACAACAACTACTATCACAAAACCAAACTACTCTAACTAAACTAAATAAAAAATGTAATAGCATTTTTAGTTTGTTCTTTTGTTAAATTGTCCTAGCATGTTTTTAGTTTTTTGGGGGTTTTTTTTGTTATTTTTTGGACAATAAAGACTTTTACTGCAACTGTTAGGATTTCTGCCTCCGCTTGTGAGTCCAGACTCTGTTAAACTCACTACAGTCACTGTGCTTAAACAGTACAGTTGAAATCTACATTTAATTTAAAGAGCCAATAAGCAGGTTGATTTTTATTAAAAGAAAAAACACAGTTGAGATGAGAAGACTATACTGATCGTTGCTATTCTTTGCTATATGTAATGGAGGGCAGCTTTATTGATTTACTGTTCTGAAGAGCCTGCTGGGAATAAAACCTGCGTCTGCTTTTTTCTGTTTTGATGAATTGGTGACTTTCATGGTCCACCTGTTTAGTGTGTGTGTGTGTGTGTGTGTGTGAACCCGGTTACCCCGTTCAGGTCTTTTTTCATATGTGTTACACAACAGATATACAGTGCTATATATGTGTGTGTGTGCGTAACAAGGAGGTTTGGGGGGGTTTGGGTGGATCTGTTCTGGATCTTCATCAATCTAATAATGCAAAAATGCAATACAAAGTGCTGTTTCCCTGCGATGCGTTGCTCTAACCAGAGTGTGAAGCTTGGGGCTACTTACTAGATGTGCACACCCAGAAATCAATAAAACATGTCAATAGTGATTTGATCCATTACAGCATTTAAACACTTTACCATCTAATTACAAATGAATGCATGTGTGTTACTTAAGGAGTGATTATTCCATTAATCAATACCTGCACTTCATGCAGCGTGCTACTTTGCAAAACAACATAACAACAGGACTGTGCTTCATTTTTCTTGGCAAGAGCTGCACAATGTTGCAGAATGTAGTGGATCAGAGCACAATTTCTAGTAATTAGCACGCCGCTCAGCTCCTCCATTCAGGACAGCGTATGCAGTCGCAGCAAAGCAGGTGTTATGGATTGTCTCAGCTCTGGGAACAAGTCACTGACCCCTTTCCCTGATCCTTTTCCTGTTTGGCAATGTGTGTAGAGCGGAGCCAAAGTCAGATAGAGTTAGTTTATTCTGTGCTACTACACTGTGTGTTTTTCCTAACACACACACACACACACACACATACATACACACACACCTTCCTCCTTTCTTTTTTTCTCTTTTAGTCAAGTCATGTTCCAGGTGGGGTGACAGAGCACAGCACGCAGCTACAAGCAGTTCAGGAAATTTGCGTCCTGTGTCCAAAAACATGTTTTGACCGTCTGGGCCACATCTGGAGGGGTATTTACTCTTGAAGCCATTCTTCTCTGCAGCCACATGACACAATCGTCCTGACAGGTCCTGTTTTGACACCCTGAAATAGCGAAAAACATTTTTTTTCCACAAACTGAAAGCAATAAAAAGGTCATGTGTTGCAATTGTGAGCGGAAAACTCCCAAGAGAGGTTCTGGCACTAGCAAAAGAGCACAGTGGAGCTATCTTTAGTCTTTCATTTCAATAACAAAACAGTTACAAAAGGCTTTAAATGTGCAACAACTAACACATTCCAGATTGCCTTCACATGAACAATTGTGGGACCTGGATCATGCTCTATGAAAGGGGAGCTAAACTGGTCACAGCGGCACACTAACGTCTGCGACACATACAGACTTTTCAATACTATTGCTGTAAACAAAGTAAGAAATGCCTTATTTAATTCAGTAGTTATCACTCCTGACCAAATATTTTTGCACAAGGTAAATTTTTCTAAGAGTTTCCCTAAGATGGATGTACCTGTAGCATATTCCTTTTTGTGTCGGACCATCCATCCCATGGAATGGGAATTTCCTTGTTTTCTACCAGGCAGTCCTGTGTGCCACCGTGGTCCCCAGGATCAGGGCCCTGCGGCGATGCAGCACTGCTAACGGTTTAATCTGTCTTGGTTTTTACACAGTTTCGCTGTGCTGTAGAAATCCCGGTAGCATCAAAGGATGTTTGACCTTCAATTTGTGCATCTAAAATAGCATTTGGAGCTGTCAAATCACAGACCCCAACTGAATGCCAAACCCAACCTCCCTCTGTGCCGTGCAGGTGTCTTTGCCCTTGAAATCACCCCACGAGGCCCACAATAAAAGTTTGAACCATCCGGCTTCGCTCAGCCCCTCTCAATCAGCTCGGTCTGAGGTAACCCAAAGGGTTAACTTTGCCAACCTTTCTCATCTGTTGCTAAGGAAGTCTTGCTTGTTGTGCAGGAAACAGGGAGAGCAGTTTTCCTGTTATGAGGAGAGGTTTTATTCATTCAATCATACAACAGACGATGGGACAGGAAGCCTCAACAAAAGCAAAAGCTTTGGTGTCAGAGAAAAACTGATTTTACTCTAGAAAGTGTTCTATCCCCTCCTAACCCCTAATGCAAAAGTGCAAGAAGATATTTGGATAGAATGGTAGATCCACATGAGCAGTGTCTTGGCTCTGGACTTGTTTTAACACCAATCTATTATTGTGGTGTGCTAAGCATCAAAACATGCAAAAAAAAAAAAAAAAAAAAAAAAAAGGGTGCAGACATAATTCATTGAAGGTTTACACTGATCTGGGGGATTAAGTAAAAAATTAAAAAAAATAAAATAAAATAAAATAAAATCTTCCTGCGGGTATTTTGACTTTCTCTGCTCAGCCCAATGAAGCAGCTTCGCACATCTGGGGGGGTTTTTAAAGCAGAGGAAAAGCAGAGGTTAGCCTGAGATGTGATGAAAATCGAATGTAATTGGCACCTAATGATTTGCATTCCAAAACAGAGCCTCGAGAGTGGGTTTGGTTCGCGCTCCGTGGTCCTGCCCCGGGAAGCGCCAAAGCGGCACCTCCCGTTTGCGCACAAGGACGCGCGCAGTTAACTGAGGCGTCCGTGCGGGAGATGCTCACCGGCTGAAAGCTCGGCTGCGACGGCCAACACGGGCGTTTTTCACGAGAAAATCGAGAGCACCATGTTTCTCGGGCAGTCTTTGTGTTTGGAATAAGTTTACGCGCCGCGAAGGAGGGAATCGCTGTGCTTGAACGCGTTGTCAGAAAACATGAGGATAACTGTGGGCTTCCGTGGATGATGGTGTCCCACGATGAACGCAGGTTGGTGACTGACGTTTTCTGCTTTTCTTCAGAATTCACAAATACCAAACTTTTATTGTTTTGCAAAGACCTGAACGGGTTTTTTTTTGCGTGTCGTGGATGAGAGAGCACTGAAAAACTGCAATATGTGATGGTATTTTAAAAACTTTCTGTTGATATCCTACGGGACTTTATGTATTATATGCGTTGCCCTTGTAATTATTAGATAGAACTAAAATTCTCGACTTTTTAAATTATAAAAATAGGAAGGAATCATTAAATAGTGCATATTGTACAGAAAACCGCTTGATTGTCAAATTAATATTCAAGTTAAGTAAAGGACTTTTACCCCAAATTAGTCTATTCCTACACCCGTCCTGCATAAGGACTTTTGAGGTCAGTATTTTACAGTCAGTCATCTTTGACATCAGTTTTTGAAGACTTATGCTTCATTTGTTGGGTGACAAGGACACAGTTTTTTGATGAGAGCATAGTCTGAAATCACATCCTGTAAGTTTGGACCAGAAAGGGCCCTGTGTCTATGGTTTCCTTTGTTTTTCAAACATTTGTTGTAATAGAATTCTTGTTGCATAATTCATATCCTGTTGTTTGCAGCGGGGTGCTTTGTCAGCCCGGGTCTTTGTTTTTTCTCCCAGTTTTATTGTTCTTTGACACACTCAAAGACTCAGATGATTTTTACAACTAATAAGAGAGGTTTGCAGGCAAGTGTTTGCACATGACTTAATTTAAAATTGCAGACTGTTCAGAAAACCTCGACTCCAACCTACCGCCCCCTTCATAGGGGCATTCTTAAGTCCCTGAAGAAGGATCTGCCGGACAAACTAATAAGTCTGAAATTCCAAAAGACAGAGCACTGTGATATTTACAGAGGAAAGAAAATACACAGGATTAATGTGGATACTGGTCAGCTACTGTGCTGTTTGGCCAATCCTTAGATTTATGTCCAGAAAATCCGAGACAACGAGAGAAAAGACAGAGATAGCCAGGGTGCACACAGGGTTTTAGGATGTGCGTCAAGGCAGGTACTAAATAACAGGAAGAGACAAAGGGTGTACACACTTTATTAAGAATGGATGTGTCACATGACAGTTTTTATTTTGGGAGGGAAAGAACTGGCTTCATTCTTTGATGTTAAACTATTGTTAAAAGTACAGCGTAAACACGAGTGCAAAACTGTGTTTTAATTACAACTGCCGCAATTAACAGATTTTGTGACAAAAGTGTTCTTTTACATTTCTGATTAGTCAGTGATTACACTTTTTTTCTGCTCCCAGTGTCCATTTTGCACCTTTTCCCAGACATGGATATGTTATTGTTCCTTTTCTAAGTACCCTGCGGCTCTGTTGTTTTTCCTGCAGATATCCCCTGCAGCATTCTGCATGACACTTACTATTGTATAGGACTCAGCTTCCTCTTTTCCAAAACATGTTTGTTTATATAAGCTTAGATATTGAGTGAAACACTTGCAAAAAACAAGAGACATCAAAAAGAGGAAATGTTTAAATTTAGCAACTTTCATATATTTTTTTTATTTAAACTTTATTCTCTCTCTCTCTCTCTCTCTCTCTCTCTGCACAGATTTTCAGAAACCGCTGCAAGCCCCTCAGCCAAAAGTCCGCAGTCATCTGACTATCAGTGTGCAATCCAAATTGATGTCCAGGCCATGCCCCCCTGTCCATGGTCCAAAACCTCCTGTGGCACCAAAGCCCAGGTATGTGTTTGAGCAGCGTTGTCCCCCACCGAGTCTGAGTAACGGAGACCTTGATCACGCCGACAGCGAAACAGACGAAACCCCAGAAATTGCTGAGCAGAAAGAGGATGGAGAGAAGAGTGAAGCAGAGAATGACGCACCTCAAAGCGGCGTGGGAAACTGCCTAACGGAGGACATGGTAGAATGGGACGCTAAAACAGAAAGAGACATAGATGTAAACATGTCAGGCAATGATGGAGACAGCGTCAGCTCCGATGACACTGTCAAAGCAGATGATGTTTCCAGTGTTGACACTAGTGAGGACGAAAACACTGACAATGACTTAAACCATCACACTGAAGATGAGACCACATCCACTGTCTCACTGCCTGACACTGTGGTGGAAGATGAAACTGGAGAAGAGGCAGACAATGAGGAAGATGTTCAAAGTGAAAGCACCGAAAGACTTTGCGCCTCGACGGAACCCTCGGAGGAACATGTGGAGGAAGCCAGCTTTGACTCAGCTCAGTCGCTGGCTGATAGTGATGGTTGTGGAGGACTTCATGACGTGGACTGTGGACAAAGTGATTGTCCGCACTGTGCAGAGGCGGAGCTGGAGAATGGAGGATTTGCTTTTGGCTTCAGTGTGCTTCCAACTGTAACGGAGGAGTATACCTATGATGTCATTGGCCCATCAGATGATGCCAGTGATACCTGTGAATCATGTGAAACAGGTGAAACAGGAGATGCTGAGGTATGGCAGCCAGAACGGGCCACCAAGGACCTCTCTGGCTGTTTTCGCTTCACATCTAGCACGGAGGATGTGTTCGGCCCCTATTCGGTCATTGAGGCTGTTCCAGCTGATGTGACAGATACTGCTGACCCAGACTGGAGTCAGGATGACACCGATGACCAGCCTGCAGGTGACATGCCAACGGCGGGTGCCTCACTCCAGGAGCCTTACTATGTGTCATCACAAGATGTGGACAAACTAGAGAAAATCCAAGAGCATGACGAGACTGAGGAGGCTGCCGATCAGTTGGATCAGCACAAAGAAAAAGTAAAGGATGGTGAGTCAGCAGATGAGTATGCAGATATTGATGACTCACTCTGTGCTAAACCAGATGACTCTGAGCAGTGTGTCTCATCTGAGGATTACGTTGAGATCGGTGATGAGGATGAAGAGGAAGAAAGTGAAAAAAAGCATATCAAGGGGAAAAGTGCAAAAGAAAGAACAGCTAAGCGGGAGCAGGCGTTCCTCAGCAAGCGAGCAAGCTGCCAGCCTCGCCTGAGGTTGTGCAATATCACAGTGCCAGCAGATCTGGACCTGGGCTGCACCCCTGAGCTCACCAACAGGGTGGTGTTTGCCCACACCACAGAGGCCTTCGAAGAAGACATCGAGGAGCTGGACTGCCACATTGTGCCTTACTATGAGGACACGGACTCAGACAGTGAAGAGCATATTTATGAAGAGGCGGGGTTTGACTCAGAAGGGGAGAACTTCCTTGCGTTGGACCGGAAGACTGTTGTCACACGTTCACGCTCTTATTCTGGGAAGATTTCAGGATACGTCCCAGAAACTGTACCAGAGGAGACAGGAACAGAATTCCAGACGCACGATTACTGCGCGACTGCCTTGGATAGCGCCAACGAAGCCTCTGACCTTTCACAGCAGCCTGGGGTCAACACTTCCATCCCATCCATAAAGTCTCGCCGATTCATGTTATATTCTCGCTCTGCAGAGGGTCCGGATTTGTCCTTGACCAGCCCAACGGAGATCGGCCTATCCCTGAATGATGATTTAAGGATGAAGAGGAAAGATGATAATCTCTCACTCCCATGTGTCATGAGCTCCTCTGGAAGTTTCTCCCAGCGCAGCCACCAGTCATCCAGCGGTGTGTCCACACCGACATCTTTAGTGGACATCCCCCCGCCCTTTGAGCTGGCATATATCGTTAAAAGGCCGGTCACTAAGAGTTCTCCATCTCTCCTCATCCACCACGAACACAACGACATCAATAAAAAGAAGAAGTCGTCCTTTAAGCGTTTTTTGGCTCTCAAATTTAAGAAAAAGTCAGATTCAAAAAGCTTCAGTGATGGAAGCGTCCGCTCTTCACGCTCTTCGTCTGAGTCCAGCCACCACGGCCCAGGAAGAGTCATAGAGCTGGATCGCCGAAGTGCCAGCGGCTCTCCCCGGCTTCAGCCCAACATGGTAAACCCTCGACAGGGTGCAGCAGACGTGCCATCCGCCTTTGTCCACCACCACAGGAGGAAATCCTACGGCAGGGGTGTCTCCAGGGTAGAGTCCTTCGAGGAGCGCTCACGGCGATCCACCAGGCCGCTGCCTCTGACCAAACCCCGTTCCATCTCCTTCCCGAGTGCCGACACTTCTGACTATGAAAATATCCCAGCCATGAGCTCAGACTATGAGAACATTCAGATCCCAGGCAGGCCCACCAGATCCCACACTGTGACGGAGTTCTTTGAGGACACGAGCCACGCTGCGGTTCCCTGCAACGAGAACGACGGCTACGTCGACATGAACAGTTTCCCGGGGATCGACAGCAAACCCCAGGCATCAAAGGCAGATGCGGAAAGGTAAAGATACATTTTAAATTAAATTAAAAAATCTACAAATTGGTAAATAGTTATTAACCTGCTTGTATGGAAAAGTTACTGTGTATTCTTAGTCTGTAAGTCAATTGACAGTCCTGAAAGAAGTTTATCTCAGACTCAGAGATAAGCAGGAATGTCTCCTTGAGGAAATGATTACATGAGAGATGAGCAGCCTGCTGCAGCACATATTGCTGGCTCTGGGATGAACACAGCTCTTATGAGAAAGCTTCCTCCTGTTTTTCATTTTGTAGATTGCGAGGTCACATCTGGTAGCGCTGCTTCCTCTGCAAGTCTGAGGGATGGCGGCGGCTGGGTAGCTCACTGAGCACAGGTTGTTCGCGTAAGACAAAGTCACTGGGAACTGCAATTAAACGTGTGAAAGGGAAGGGAGGGTTGCTATGGCACACAAAAGTTGAGAAGGATGACAGAAAAGGTGAGATAACCGAGGGAAGGGATGTGTTAATAGAAGGTACTGAATAGTAAATAGTGCATTAAAAAAGAGTGTGTATGAAATAGGAGGAGGAGAAAAAGAAGCGAACCTGAGTAAGAGCAGTTGGACCATAATTGCTTTCCTGTTCCTGACACTTGCCTTTAAGTTTAGGAAGGTTTTTATTAAAGCTGTTCTACCCCGGCTGCTGCTTCTTTTTTCATTGGTACCTCGAGGCTCCACAGGATTTACTGCCGAGTGTGATAGGGAGAGGAATCACCGTGGTCAAAGTGTAGCAGATCACCCCCGCCTGTGGCACAGCTTCGTCCACCGGGGTCTGCAGTCTTACTCCAGTCTTAATAAAAAAGCTGTTTGATGAGCTGCACTTGTCAAAAGACATCCCGGTAAAAAGTTACTAAGGCTCCGAAATAATACAGCAGAGTAAAAAGCTTCTTTATTTTCTCCTCTTGCACCTTTTGTTTAATATTTAAGGTATCTGCTGTCTACGTTGTTGGTATTCTCCACAGAAATTGTCCTGCAGCTCACGGTTTTCTGCTGAGATTTCTCTCATCGTTTGTTTTGACTGCACTTCAAACTCCATATCTTTCAGAACATTTGAACTCATCCATTTCTCAGACAATGCTGCTGGGGGCTCCTTTTCTCCCTGCTACCTTATCCATGCTGCTCTCTTTTGTGCTGGAGGCCTGGCACCACTCGCAGCAACACAAATAACCCATGTGTCCTGTCACCTTGTCTTTGCCGCATTCCCCCTAGAGACGCTTCTGTTGCCAGGCTGTATTATGTTTACATGAGTCTGAGAGTGTGTGTGTTTGTGTGTGTGTGTGTTCACCTAGTGTAAGCAAGTGTAGTGAGGCTCTTCCCTGCATTTGTGTGTTCATGTCATGTGTTTTCAAATGATGACTTTGTCCCAAACTGATGAAAGCACTGAGGTACACATCTAAAAATTAGTGTGGTTTAACACACGCAGGGAAAGACTTGGATTGTGGGAAGGGAAATGCCTGAATGGCCGCTGGGCACCGCACATTAAGGGGCTGCTTCTACAGTAGCCGACATGCATTTTAAAGAGCACTCACAAAGCTGCAGTGCTCATGGCTTGGCTTGGTTCCACTTACGTGATTAATGTACAGCTCTGTTCGCATGCTGTATTCGTGACAGGTTCATTAGTAAACTAATATATTGTACAATAGAAAAGGGGCTAATGATACATTGCAAACTTAAAAACAGTGTGGAAAAACATACATGTGCATGAATGCACAGCTAAGCACTACTTCATCAGCTCCCTGGGGGGCACTTTCAGCAGAACAAACTTTCTAAAGTTTGTCTATAGCAACAAATTACGGGAGTGGAAAAATTACCTGCAGTGTGGTGTTTGGTTTATGTCCAGAAAAAAAATGTTGCCAATGTCTGCAGAAATGCAGTTTGCAGTTTACCTGTTGGCATCCTGCTCACTCCATGAACCTGTTCGGAGTGATGAAATGGCTCTGTTATGGCCTCTCAAACTGCATCCCCACCCATTGTTATGTTAGCGTTAGGAGTGATGAGGGAACCATCTTGAGCACATTGTTGCACTGGGTGTTGGCTGTGTGCTGAGGTAGTGGACAGGGTGTGTCCCATCAGTGAATTCTGGTGCCTGGCACTCCAGGGTCATTGCCAGGTCATCCCTGGGGAGGAAGCGTCCAGCCTAGTGGGCACCCCTCCACCCCCTAAAGCCTGTTTACAGGAAATGCAGGACACAGTCGTGGCTCAGGGGGGGTGGATACTCCTGGAGGGGACACATAGGATCAGGAAAGGCGGAAAAAGGTCACTGTAAAAGGGTGCAGGTTTCCAGACACTCCAGTTAACAACATGATGTGACTGGAATTTCAGATCTGCATTACTGTGTGTGCAGTGAGTCGAGAATGCCCCAAATACCCCACAGTCCTCTGGTGGGATTAAGAATAAGTCTGAAAACAGCTGAGCACATGGCACATAAGTGACCCTGAACTAAAGTAGGCTGTGGTAGAAAAATAACGCTGTCTAAATGCATCACATAAGAGCACTGGTTCATTATTGTGGCAAAAATTCATGAGTCAGAAGGGAAAACCCAGCACTGAATAAGGGACCATCAGATCTTCAGTCTGACTCTTCAAACATCCATATTTCAAACAGCAGTTAGTCAAAATGACTTATACATTATAAGGATCATAAAATTCACAGCACTATAATGGAGTCATTGTGTTTTCATGATTTGTCATGCTAGATTTCATTTAGACCCTGCATTCAACTAGTGTAACAGAATTCCCATAATAGTCTGTTTAAAGAGCTTGATGTTAATACCATTACAATAAAATATTTTTAGGCCGAAATTTGCTTCTAAGCCTATTTGTGTTTGGTGCGGAAAATGACTACGACTGTTTAGAATGTGCACAATAAAAATAAATAAATAAAAAAATTCTACCAAGTTATTTCTTTTAGGAGCGATAATTGGGGTTGGATATGGCTGTTTCAGTATTGCGCGTTGGTACTGTGGAAGGGGTTCTTACAAATCGAGACCTTTCAGTGCACAAGGTCGACCTTTCCCATTCTGTTTCCCTAACGCCATCACCCAGGGGCTCTCTCTGGGGCCAGTTTGTCCAGTCCGGTGTCAAATATGAGCAATGGCTTGTAAGTGCGTGAGTGCGGTTTAGCACCGCACTCGTGTGCACGTCTTAATTGAGACAAAGTCCAGGGGGTAGGTCTGTTAACCTCTGTACACACAGGTGTTACAAAACATTTTTATATTAGAAAATGCAATTGGACAAACATTCTAGACGAAAAGTCTCGAAAGCAGTTGCGACATGTAGGGTTTTCCTCAAAGAATCTGCTTATTTTTTTTTTTTTAAAGTGGTTAAACGTATTCCTCAACCTATGTCATTAAAACTGAAGAATAACAAGTGCTCTCAAACATCAGCTTGACAGCTTCATGGCAGCAACAAAACAAGCTGTCTTATACCTGTCACACAGCTTGTTATCTTTTTGTAGTAGCGCCAATGTCACTCTGGTCACATATGTATGTATACCGCCTGGTGATTAACAGGATAAAGGACATTAATAACTTCTACAGGTAGCATTTAAAAGGATTACCGGTGAAATGACCTAAAAGCGTCCCGTCCCTAGGGTGCAGGTGTACAGAAAAGGATTACGAGGGAAGAAGTGTGTCATCTCTAAGAAGAATAAATCAAAAAGGGATTAAAGTATACCAGAGTAGAGAACAGATATTCCAAGGCACAAAAATTGTTATTGCGCTGAATGTCAAATGCTCAATGAATCTGTCATATTGGCCATAATATGCCCACATTTTTTGCCTTAACTGACGAAACTGGTTTTATATTGTACAATATTTTCCAGTGCTTACACAGAGCCTTTCCCCGTGAACTCCATCTCAGCTGTGCCGTCAGGAGACGAGGACCACGGGCGAACCTCAGAGGAGGAGGAGGGGGCTGGTGAGCCAAGCTGTGACCGACAGGTGAGATCTGGGACGATCGCTCGTGGACGGAAGCAGGAAAGTGGTTCATTAAATCCTCAGAGGTACCGGGTAGTCATGCTAATCAACCGGCACAGCAAGACACTGTTATTTAAGTGGCCTCTCCAGATCTTTCTAGTCCCTTATGTGATAGAAAATGAAAGTTCTATGGCACCCTTACACATTCAGTTCAAAGCATCCACAGCACGTGGTGCAGGCGATGACATGCGTATCCTTGATTTTCAAAATCAGACATCTCAGTACCGTGGATCCACCCTTCCTGCTGCTACTGTTTTTGGCTGCTGCTCTACAATTTGGCCAACATTCTCTAGCTTTCTTCTTTCTAGCAGACAAATATACATTAAAGAAAATAACCATGAGACCTAAATCTTCCCCAAGAACAGTTTCAACTAATGGAATTGTGTAGAGGGGAAATAAGGGCCCTTAAACCCAGCATTTGTTAAAAGCCCACAGGGGGAAACCCATAACACTGATAAAGAGCAGAATGATTGCTGGCAAAAACCCTAAATAGCTTCAGTTGTTTTGGTTTGTGTGTTTTGGGAGCCAGCGATTAGCTTCTAATTCTACGAAGCACGGAGGCACGCACCGACACACATTATGACACAATGATTCTAAACTTACTGGAAAAGTCCCCTCTTTGGAGAAAGTCTTTGTAATCGAATAATCAGTCTTGTTAGCACCACAGAACACAAATGTGCTGTCCCTGTTTTTTATAGGAGAGCAACACGCACAGACCACTATTGACATTCATTCGTCTCATACTTTTCTCCTTCTCTGTCACCCAGATTGATGGTCGATCCCGAGCCTTCTACGTTGCCAAAGACCTGGTGGACTCGGAGCGATTGTAAGCATGCACACACAGGAATTTTCCCATTTGCACACTTATCCAGCATTCCATCACACACGAGATGCGTTGCATGTAAACGTTGTCTTTCCATTTGCTGGTCGACCGTATCTCTCTTTTTGCCTGTGCCAATCCATCAAGTTGCATGTAAAGTGACAGCCAATTACGCCACAAATAACTTAGCAAGTACACCAGACTCTTCCGTGCTGTGCAGCATATCTTTTGCATCCTGTAAGATAAAATGGGAGACTTGTATGAAGACATTTTCAGAACCAGTACCTATATTCCTCTTTTTTTGTTTTCTCAGACACGTCAGCGTGCTCAAGCACCTTCAAGAGGTAAGAAAAAAAAAGGTTGCTGTCAGAGATGTCTTCTGCTCGGCGCCATCTTGAAACCATATGGATATCGTCACCTCCCGTGTGTCTGCACTTCCCCGTCTGTGTCTCCCTCGCCTCCTCCTCCCACTTCTTGCAACACTATGCTCAGATTTATCAGTGTTGTTGCAGCACCATCTACTTCCTGGTTTTGACAAAGCTGGTATTTGTGCTCTGGCTTGGTCTTCTGTGAGTTGACTGCATTTAGAAAGCACCTTAACCTAGCTTTAGTGATACATTTATGCCTAAAGGTAGAAAAAAAAGGCTATCGGCGGCCTTTCATCTCACATTTCTTTTCTAAGTACTACTCTAACAAATTTGGTTTGAGCACTTTTGTAAATGCAGCTGCCGCAGAGCAGAGGATTTAAAGGTGAGCCATGGAAAGTTGTGGAGGTCAGGCCTGCATCACAGCCAACTGTTGTCATCTGTTTCCATCATTTCTAATCCACCTCCTGTCAAAACATCAGCACATCCCATCAGACTTGGTAAGAAAGAAGAATGTTCAACAAAACAACGCGCGAATGACACTGAAACAATTAAATCCATTGTTTGATTTTCGGTCGGATGGGAAGGTCGAGCAGGAGAGGTCGCACCTTTTCAGAGAATGGTGTGAGCTATTGAGCTGATGGCTGCAAGTACAAGTCTGACAGGGGGGACTTATTGAGCCCATAGAAGCCCATCAGTCAGCCTGTACCTCATGACCTTGAAGAAGGGCAAAACCTGAATTTCACCATGATTTATGAGAGCCTACAGCAAGATCAAAGGCAGCGGGATTGTGCCATGTGGAATTTGATGCTATTAACCATCAGCTAATGCAAATTATACAGTGGACTCTGCCAGTTTATTAAAAGCATTCTCATCACGGTGCTCAATTACACAAATTAGCTGCCGCACGCAAAAAAACCACAAGTGGACGTTGCTGAGCGGCTGACATTTTGATGGTAATGCAGCCTGAACTATTAAAACTGTTTTTCAGTGTGAATGATCTCTCTTCTGTAGTGTCAGCATTCCACTTAATTGACTCCTTTTGTCACCTATCAGAGGTGACTTTGGGGGCTTTTTTTCTGATCGTGCTGTTGCATAATGCATAGGCAGGGAACCTTAACACAATGTTGGCGTCGGACGCAGACCGACTGTGATAATCAGCACCAGATTCAGCAGCACAAACTCCCAGTCGTGGTAGGGGTGGAGGTGGCGCGGGAGCTGTATTAAGTGAGCAGCAGACATGAGCTATTGTTCCATTGTTTGATAAGAAATAACAAGTACACAAAGAATTTCCACATAGGAAGGGAGGTTGTGCTCCTCTTCTAAAGGACTCTCCCCAGAGCGGCTTTGAAATATGTCGCGCAGGCATATTTTCTTTAACACGCGACCTTTGAGGTGGAACCTCTGCACTGATTTAACGCATGAGAGAGATGCTCAACAAACTGCTTAGTTGGCCGCAACAATACATAATTATTGATGAATGATTTTCGTTTTTCAGTAATCAACCAAAGCTTGTTTTCTTTGCCTTCCCCCTCTACACGGATATCCAATGAGTAACGATGATTTTTATTTCTAAATCAACACAAAGACAGTCTGGCCCAGCCAGGCGTAGAATATTGGCATCAGCTGAGAAAATACAGATCATATTTCTTCATTTTACAGTTGAGTGGTGTTATATGATATACATAAAGAGTACTTATAATGTTACTTACATTCTGTTTCTCGGGATATTAACTTTGGTTTTGTTATCCGGAGCTGTTAAAGTAGCAGTCCTTTCTTCCTTTTCTGCAGCAGAAGTGATGAGCTCACACACATACACACACACGCACACGCACACGATTGATTGTGCGTGATGAACAGGCCGCTCCCCTGTCACCACATTATCTCATGGCCAACTGGGACAACTTTATTTATTTTATGACGGCGCTTTACTTAGAGCCTGAATAGATGGTCCCTAACACCTATCCCTCAGAGTGACACCAAGGCTTTTTATGTGAGAAAGTGCTTTTTTTTCCACACATGTTGATGTCTTGTAACAATCCCCAGTGTGCATGAAGAACGTCTCTGCTTTTTCACTTACTGTAACATAATTAGACCGTGTCAGTCCGCGACAGGGCAGGTGAGCCTGTTACTTATGCGTCATATGGTATTTGCTAGATGCGTGCACACCAAAAGTTTTTTTTCTGTAATGTTTGGTAAAGGTCAATATAAGAAAACAGCTGATGAGTAACTGTTGCGCAAGATGTGTTGCTTTTACCGGATGCCTGGTCAGAACAGAGAGTGGAGGAAAAGGCTCTAAAGTGATTTGAATGGAGTGCTGCCAGGAAGGATGTTTAGGAGGATCTGATTTTCCTTCCTTCCATTTCTCTCCCCACTTCCATTCCTCAATGCTTTTCATTTTTCCTGCTATCACCTCCCTTCCTGCTGTCATCCAAATGGCAATTTCTTTTTTTTTTTCCCCCTACCACGTACTAACGAATTCTTCCCTTCTGTCAGGACTTCAGGTCGGCCGTGATGGAAGCAGAGGGTGAAGAAGGGGAGCCTGTGTTGGAGGAGCAACAATTAGGGGAGATACTGGGTGTGCTGCCACAGGTGTACGCCCTCCACAGCAGCATCCTCACCGAGCTTGAAGAGCGTATCAGTCAGTGGTAATGACCAACTAAGCACATGAACATACTGTGTCTGTAAAAAGCCCTCGGTTGTCCGCTGTATTCTAAACTAACATTACATTTATTCTACACAAGGAAAAACCTTGTCCTTATAGTTTTGAAAAATCATTTGTGATGCCCTTTTTTTGCATGTTTAACCTACCTTTGAAGGAAGAGATGACTATTAATTGCTTTGCAGGGAAATAATAAAAGTAGATAATACTGTCTAACCTCTTCTTTAGTAAAAAGCTGCCATCTATCTTAGCTAAGAATGAAAACAGCAAGTAAAATGCGTTAACATCAAGCGGTGTTGCTTTTATTTGAAAAATGTAGCTTAGGTTAAAATAACCGTTCAAAGAAATTTGACAGTGAAGGGGAATGAAGGCTTGAGTGATGTTTCTTTCTGCACAGGGAGGAGAACCAAAGCATGGTGGATGTGATCTTGTCCCGTCGGGAGGACTTCAGGGTCTTTGACACCTATATCTCAGAGTATGACCGCAGCATGTGTTTACTGGAGGAGAGCTGCAGGGACAACCTGGCCTTCGCCAGCGTCGTAAAGAAGTTTGAGGTACGTTAGGAAATAAACAAAGCTGAAACTTTGTGTTTGTTTACTGGGATTGTCCTCGACATTCACATAGTCTGAGTGTCAAAACCTGCCGCCGGTTGGCATGTTAGCAGAATGAAGCTGCAGCCCTGTGGGAGTTTGGGGTGACCAGAGATCAAACCGTGTTTCTCCTGCCATCAAAAGCTGCTCTCAGTTTAGATTTTGTCACCCAGCTTCCACAGGGAGACAATGGCCTTTCTAAGTTCTTCCCCACCCCCTCCCTCTCTATGGGACTGACCTTTCTGGCTGCTATACTAAACTCTTTTTTTGAATATGAAAATAGTCAACAAAATTAATCATTCTTTGAGTGGATCTCTTCATCGCTAATCCGTGCCAGAGCGTCAGGAAGTGGGATTTGGCTGACGGGATGAAAAATTCAGTCTGTTGTTGGAGCTGGTCCATTGAACCAACAGTTTATCCTCGTGCTGAATACTAGCACCAGCTTGTAATATCACAAATGATTTTTAAAAAAAAAAAATAGGACTGTATTAGGACAGACAAGTTCATTTATCTAGATCTATGGCATCGATTTACAATTTATTTACAATTCTAGCGCCTTTAAAGCAGCACATATTGGATACAGATCTGGAAAAAAAAACCCCCAACCAAATTCAATTTATTTTATATTTGATGAAATAACTTTCTAAAAAAGGATCGCAACATTGGCGCTATTCTTCTTTTCACCGCTACCGGTACCAGACATTCTGAGTTTGATAAGAAACGTGAACGGACAAGGTGCCAACTGTCTGCGCTCATGAATATTCAGCAGCAGCTGGCTTTTTCCTGAGCAAATCTTTGGCTGAAGAGTTTAATGGACCTAATGTAAACAGGAGGGTGAGAAGCTCTGTGCTGAGTATACAGCGACCTTCAACAACTTTCATGCTTTACACACTCTCGGACGCAGAGTCGGACAAATGAGGGGATCTCACTTCCTCCTGTCACTCAGGAGACTGGTTTGTGTTTCTTTCCCACATTTGTTTCTCAAGTTTCTTTCAGATTCACTCTCCATATTCACTTTGTATGTTGGGATAATACGCTTCCTAAATTGGCTTTAAAGAGACACTTCCCACCCTCCCACAGCGAGGCGTAGTGTCCATATGATGGATGTTGTTTTGAATCCGAACACTGGGAATTGGAGAGTGTGTGTGTGTGACCTCACTGTAATGAGGGAGAAGGAGGGACAGGGGAGACCATGAAGGATCACAGGGGTCACAGGATACACCATACCTTCTCCTGAGACTGACAACGCACATTTATCTGTCCTCTGCGCGACACCTCGCATCATTATTCTTCATATGTGTGCATTTTAATGTTTATAGTTCCTCATTTGTGCCCTTGAAAAATGATCATTACCCGTCAGTCGCTGCCATTTATTGTGGTTCTCCATTTTGTGGATTCAAGCCTGGCCTCCCTCAGCACCTCTCTGTCTTCTCCACCTTTCTGCACAACCGCTTTTACTGCTGTGAGACCTGCAGTGTAAGTGGTGGTAATTTCATTGTGGATGTGGTGATGACAGTGATGAAGTAGCTACGGACCCTGATCAGATCACAGCGAGAACCTTACACGATTAAAGTGTCCCGCCCCCCCCCCCTCCCCTGCCGCCACTTGCTTGTTTGCCGCAACGCCTATAAGCGTTGGCTGACGTGCGCGTTTGCAACCCCTTTTTTTTTTTTTTACATTTTCTGGTTTTATGCACAAGGTTCTCAAAAGTCTGCCTCCTCCTGAAAGCTCTTTTGGAACCGCTGCCGCTGGAATTGTCTGTGTTTTCTGTGAAAGTGGTGTTTTCTCTGTTGCACAAGGGTCCCCAGAGAAGGGGAGGAAGTTGTGCAGCAGGTGGACAGAGAGCGATAGAGGGACAGAGCGATGCACTGAAGTCCTTGGAAAGGCAGCTGGGCAATGAGGCAGACAGAAGCTAATTAGAGAAGCAGCCTCCTTTACAACTCCCCCAATTAGATCGTGTGTGTGTGTGTGCTTGTGTGTGCAGGCAGAACATCAGCTGGGCATGACACTGTCTGAAAGGTGTATTTGTCTGTGTGTGTGTGTGTGTTTATCTGCCAGCGCGAGACGTCCCTCTCACTCTTCTCTCCTGCTACGTTCGGCTCGCTCACACAAACAAACCAAACACTAATTAGTATCTGTGAAAAACCACTTTTTCTAAACAAGTGTGACTTGTCTGACGAGTTGGTAGTGACACTCAAGGAAAAGTGGTTTAGAATAATAAACAGCGGAGCGTCGGTGCGGTCTGTGGAGAGACGGACGACATTTTACGGGAGTACATTCAAATGGCACCAGATCTCTGAGAAAGACAAACAAAGAGGGGTGTGTTTAACTGATGTCTCACTCCTCCCCTTAACAGGTTTAATCTGGATTATTTTATTGCTGGCCCCAGGCCTAGACCATTGTGCGTGTGTGTGCGTGTGTGTGTGTTTATACAAACAATATAGTGAGGACCATTTGTTGGAAGCAAGGACCTAGGAGTTAACTTCAGAAGTCTGTCTCAGGGTTAGGACAAATGCAAGGTTAAAATTGGGTTAGCATTAGGATAAGAGCTATGGTTAGGTGTGTGTGTGTGTGTGTGTATGTGCTACTTGACCTCTGTCTGCCATATGAATAAGATAAAACTGCTGTTTCCTGCAGGGTTTAACAGTATCTATGCCTCTCTATTGTATAATAGAGCTTAACAGACCATGGTGTGTGTGTGTGTGTGTGTGTGTGTGTGTGGTGTGTGCGTACGCCCAGTCCCTTGTTGCCCCTGGACAGCTCAGGGCATAAATACCTGTCAGAGACAATTAGACCCTGATTGATTTTCCAAAGCTCTTTTTGATTGAGCCGATTTTCCCCCCTTTCACCTGCAAACGTCTACTCAGTAAAGAGAACCAGAGTTGTTAAGATTTGTTCTGCCGTACAGAGGTGTGTGAAGGTCAGACTGAAAATGTTCCCATGCCCTCATACGACTTTAGTTAAATGACTGTGGATCAGAGAAACCACCATCTTCCTGATTTTTTTGTGATAGTGGACTTCATCTTGAATCGCTCTTTGAATACTACATATTCTTGCCACATGCTATTTTAATTACAGTTTTATTCACGAGACCACGATTGCCTGGTGAAACTGCCAAACCGTTATTGGAATATGTTCATCAAAGACTCTGAACTACACGCGAAAGTGCTCTATGTGTAATGAAATTAATCATGTACGCTTGCAGAAAAGAAGTCTAGACGGAGCCGAAGTCCCACTGAAGCACCAGCTGCTGCAGATTATAGTGAGAGTACTTCAGTATCGAATGCTGCTCACAGGTAACCCATCAGCTCTGATCTCTTCAAAATCCCGCATCTTCTTTTAATGAGCATGCTGACTTGTTAATAACACGTGTGATGTGACGCCGTTCTCCATACTCCATCCATCCAGGCAGCAGGCAATCTGACCTTTAGTTGTTTATTTCCAGACTACCTGAACAACCTCTCGCCTGATTCTAAAGAATATGAGGACACACAAGGTAAACCTGCAGAAACAATCGGGCGATCCCTGCTGTCGGTCGTCTGAATTTCGCTAAATCTCTGTGTTTATTTAACTTTTTTGTCTGTCTCTTTCTGCGGCAGCTGCCCTGGTGATCGTGTCGGAGGTTTCGGACCAGGCCAGTGACAACCTGAAACAGGGGGTGGGTGTATTCTGGACACGTGCTAACGACGTTTCCACCACTCAGCATGTTTTTAAGGACAGTAAAGATAAAGCCTGAGGTTGTCCTGTTATTTACAGGACAACCTCAGTAAGCATATGGCTTATGTTTCTTTTCAAACATGAATTGAGGGCCCCTTACCCTTTGCCCCTTCTCGTGCTGTCAGACCCCCCTCCCCCCTTACTTTGGCCTGACCTCTCCTGTTTATCACCTTCTTTTTCCCTTCTTTGCACACAGATGCACACACACTGGCCGACAGAGAAAACACATCCGCATTCATCTCTCCCTTTCATTCCTGAACAAACAGGGACACTTTAATTATCTGTCCTCTTTTTGCCCATCACTGGGTAATCTTTCTCCATCTCTGCCATCTCGTTGTCCCTCCAGGAAAATCTGCTGCGTCTGGTCCACATAGAGTACAGCGTGAAGGGCAAGAGGGACCTGCTGAAGGCGGGAAGGGTAAGAAACACATTCGCTCTTCTTCTCTTTTCATTCTTTCAGCCTTCAAACTCAATAATCTACCTGAAAATCAGCGCTGAAAGGCTCCTACGTGATCCTAAAAAGAGCTGAAGTATAATTGAACATATATTCTTTTGTGTGTTTGCAGATGTTTGTCAAAGAAGGCACACTCATGAAGGTCTTAAAGAAAAGCAGGCTGCCACGTCATCTGTTTCTGGTACTTTTTCTTTTTTATTTTATTCACATTCAGTGATTTTTTTTTTTAAATCACTGTTTTTTTGTCTGCTAGTTTGATGAATACTCTTTCAAAATAAAAAGATGGCTTGCAAACGCTCCACAAAAAATATTGCACCGAAAAACCCAATATTCGTTAACTCTTTCTCTGTTTTTCAAACAAAAAAAGGCTTTTAGGTTAAAAAACAAAAATCAAAAATCAGTGTAAGTGTAGTATAACATTTTACTATGACTTTTTTAGCCAAATTCCCTAATAGTGTGATATGATTTACACAATAATAAGCCTAATTGGCGTGTTGTTTAAAGAGAGAACGCAAGAAAACGAAGTCGTTCCAAAAACGAAGTCTAATCAGCAGAAAAATAGAGGAATGTTGGGTGGAGGCCGGACTGTGAGGTAGGTGAGGTTAGGAACATTCGGGGCTGTAAGACCTCCACTTGACACCACACCCATCATAGACGGGACTCCCTCCCGGCTCCTCGCTCCTCTCCCATCTCAGGACTTGTTTTCCAGTGTCCCGCTTCCTCACAGGATGTTTGGTGTGGGTCACTGGATGCTAGCTTCCTGTGTACTGGGAGGGGGCTGACAGCAAAGTGAAGGCCAGACACCCTGTAGAATGCAGGGGGAGGAGGTGATGGAAGAGGGGTGGAGGTGCTACACAAACACATGATGTGAAATAGCAAAGCTCGGTCTATTGTTCCCCGTCCAATTACTCCAGGTTGCCTCATGTTGCGTGAGCAACTTAACCAAAAGAACAACATTTGTGAATCTGACCTACACTGGTTGATCTAAAAAGAGCAATATTAATATTCCAGTTTCCTTCTTTTTTGTTAATAATATTGATATTCTATCATTCTTCAAGTCTGTTGTTAAGCAATAGAAGGCAAAAGGGTTGATCCTTATAAGCTTTTAGTGTTATATGGCCATTTGCTGCCTCGAAGCGAGCCGTTTTATTGGGTCAGGTCCATTTTATGGCTTTTTGAAGACAGAAACACCGGTGAAGATGAAAACCATCAGTCACCCTAGCAACACACAGCCTAGCACCTGCCTAGGTGCATAAAAGGAAAAGGGTGGAGAGTACTAGAAAAAAGAGAGGAACTTGAGTGAAGGAGGCAGGTGGAGGGGTGAGGGGTTATTAGCTGAGATGAAAAAGTCAAAGGGTCAAGTATAGACATTTGGTGGGATGGGGAAGGCCTTTCCCTTCAACTTTGCTGTGGTTCATTAGGAAGGAATCTTGAGGAAAAGCAGCCGCGGTAGCAGGGTGGAGACGACTTTGGCAGCGGTGGCTGAAGCCCAAAGGTTGCAGACAGGGCACCGTTTTGGCTATCATTCACTGTTTTGTCTCCAGCCGACAAACCCGTAGCAGTTTGTGTTGTCGTCGTCAGGGGTGCATAGAGTATCTGTTTCACACAGCCTGGGTTCTCAGTGTCGCTGGAGAAGGCTGGGAGGCCGAGGAGCTGGAGCCTGGAGCAGGGTGGAGAATTCCTGGATGCTGCCTTTATGGCCCCAGCGGATGTTTAGAGCACACATTAGGTGTGACCAATGATGTCATCTCTTTTGTCTGGGAAAAGAAAAAAAATGAAATACCTCTCGTGATAACACAATGGAGTCTGTGTTTCTGGTTGGGGGGGTTTGGGGGTCGGGGATACAATGCTTTTGCTCTGACAAGCAAATAAATACTTTTAATGCATTATGTTTTAGGTGTGTTCACATGGGAATTTGGTGCTAGGAGATTTTAAGGAGGTGTGAAAGAAAACATAATCCAAGAAGTTTAGCCCAGAAAGTTGCTTTCCAGAAAATAATCAACAGTCAGACCTGGAACAAACACACACACACACACACACACACACACACACACACACACACACACACACACACACACACACACACACACACACACACACACACACATACAACTCCCCCAGTGCAACACTGCCACCTGTCGGCTGTTCTACGTATTGATCGAATGTAACGCTCCGTCTTTTTCTGTTTTCCTATCAGATGAATGACATTATGCTGTACACCTACCCTCAGCAGGATGGGAAATACATGCTTAAAAACACACTTTCTCTGTCTGGGATGAAGGTAAAGCAATGTTTCTCATAACCCGGCTCATCTTTGACTTACAACTACATCCCTAATGAGTTTAGTTAGGTCACAAATGTCATTCTCTCAATAACACGTGTGTGTTTGTGGGTCACAGGTGAGCAAACCTGTCATCGATGACGTGCTAAACTGTCTCAGGATTGAAGTTTCTGACATCACCATTACACTGTCGGCAGGGTAAGAAGCTGGAAAACACGGAAATGGATTTTCTTTGAGTCACATAAACAATAAAGTTGTCTTTAGTGGCCTCTCAGTGCGCACGGGCATCAGATGTAATGATTTGTCTGTTTCTGTCTCCAGTTCAGTTGGAGAGCGAGAGGACTGGTTCCACACGCTGAGCCGAGCCATAGCGGATCACGCCGCAGGACTGTGCACGTTTGGTGGACCCTGCAGTGAGGCAAGGGCCTGATTTCTGAGTAAAGCGTTCATGACTTAACTCCAGGTTTGAGAACCATCCTGAACCGCCGTCCTGTCCCGTATGTGTCCACAGGCCCGTGAGAAGCTGTGGATGGCCCTGGGAGAGGCTGCACCCGTACTGGTACCGGTTTCCCACGTGATGACCTGCATGAACTGTACCACTGACTTCAGCCTGACGTTGAGACGACACCACTGTAACGCCTGCGGCAAGGTCAGCTCCACGGCCCTTCCGATGACCTGCGGAAGGACATTAGGAAAAAGATAGTCCCGTGACGCTCTGGGGTTCCTACATCTTGCTTGTTTTTGGAACTAGGTGGTGTGCCGTGCTTGTTCCAGGAACAGATACCCACTCAAGTACCTCAAAGACAGGGTGGCCAAAGTGTGTGACCACTGCTACGGGGAGCTCAGAAAAAAAGGTAAATCTCAGCTCTTTGGGTTTTACAGTGATGGGAGAGTGGTGTAAAAGAACATGGCAGGGCCAGGGTGTCATCTGGTTCAGCAGGCTGAAGCAGGCTGCAGAAATGCTGGTTATTCACGCGAAACCTAATCAGACTGTGGCTTCCACAGCGCCACCTCAGTCGTTTCATGTTGGTCGAATGTCCGTAGGTGGAAGTGTGTCGGTGGCCTGCAGCAACCCCAGCCCGCAGACTCACCGCGCCAGCCGGCCCCTCTCCGCGGTCTTCCAGAGCTTACAGCCTCCCAGTTTGTGGAAAAACAAGAAATGCAGCCCCTCTCTCACCCAGGTGGATTAAAATCCCATTTTTCACATTTGTCATTTACAACCGGCCTTTTTGTTAACATAACCCACACTGAAAAATGACATTTCATCAGTCTTTTGAGTCTTCTAAAGATAGTTTTCCCACAGTAATTATTTAAAACCATCTCACGTGAAAAAAAGAGCACTTGTAAGTGGTGTGAAGAGTGCCAAATGTCACCGTAAAGGAGCGGTTTAAGTATGTGGCGAGCTGAGCTGGAATGTCTGGCATGCTTGACAACTAGTCAGCTGTACTTGTCTGCGCGTCAACACACCAGTGTGTAAAAAGAAAGCAGAGTTTAGTTTTCTGTAGCATGATGCGTGTTTGTTGCCGGGGCCTCAGATTTAATCGCATGTGCGTTTCTGTGTCTGTGGTTCCTGTGTCGTCTTGAATCAGGTGGCCCTTGCTGTGGAGGGCTCCACAATGAGCGGCAGCCTTCAGCGCCGGAAGAAGAGCAAGAGGAAGTGGAAGCGGCTGTGGTTCCTCCTCAAAGACAAGGTGCTCTACACCTTCACAGCGCGCGAGGTGAGGGGGCACAGAGTCTCCCGCACCGGCCCCAAAACTCAAAAACAAGCTTTTCCTTGCAGTCTTTTTGATCTTCTATGCTTTTGGAATTTGGGGTGAAGCCACGTTTTCACTGTTTCACCTTTCACACACAGACACACACACTTAAAACACTGTGTGTGACTAACTAAGGGACTCTCTGTGCTCTCTCTGCAACCTTCTCTGTCTTTGTGCTGCTACATCGCATCAGAGTGCTGATGAGGATGTTGACTTTTGACCTTTCTGCTTTATTTAGGATAAAGTGGCCTCAGAGAGTCTGCCTCTGCAGGGCTTCACGGTGAAACTGACCGAGAGGCCAGAGGGAGAGGAAAGCAGCAGCGTGTTCCAACTGTACCACAAGAAAACACTGTACTACACCTTCAGGGCCGACGATCAACACACCGCCCGCAGGTAAGATGGCAGTCCTGGGAAAAAAAAGCACGTTCCCTGACCGGGAATCGAACCCGGGCCGCGGCGGTGAGAGCGCCGAATCCTAACCACTAGACCACCAGGGAGCTGTGCCAGAGCCCTCAAAACCTCTATCATATATCACAGCTGAAATGGGATGGCGTGCAAAATATTTCCTGTGGCTGAAAAAGTGTTTCGATCAAAGTGAATCGTGTAAAATTGCCACTTTTTTGCACTGAATGTTGATTTTTTTTTTCTTTTTCTTTGACAGGTGGGTCAATGCCATGGAGGAGGCTACTGTTTTATAGCATCTGAAACACAGCGCTCCATATGCCCTGAAAGCACAACAACGCTACCTGCTGCACCTGGACTCACATCAGAAGGCCGGTTTCGCCTCGTGACCAGCGGTGGAACGCGGTCCATTCCACGGTTCCGAGCATCTGGAGATTGAGCATATACTGAAAGAAGAAATAAATGTTCCCAACATGAGCAGAGGTCAAAGGAGCCCTCACTGTTCCATTTAGTGTGGACATTTTCAATACGCGTTGTTTTTAATAGTTTTACTTAAAAATACACATTTTTTTTTTTCCCCCTACACAATTTTAACTTTTTACAGTGGCAGATACGGGAATGTTCTCCAATTCCAGTTTTTTTTAAAACTTTGCTGCAATTTGTGCCTTTTTTTTTTTTCACAAGGTTTTACTAGATTATTATACACTCACACAGGTGAACAACACATTTTTATTGCTGTGTTGCTTAATGAATGTCAAGCGACTTTGCAAAAACATTTCTCACTCGGCTCTGTAGTTACATTGATATCTAGTAAAATAATAAAATACTGTCAATTGTTTTATAGAAACAAACTTTTTTGAATATATATTGTGAAGTATAGGCTGCATCTGTATAGAAATGGTGAATCTTCAAGTCCTGAGTGAGTTTTAAACTTCATGCTGTGTAAATTATTCTCGTGGGGTGGTCGAATCTACAGAATGCCCCTTGATGTGCCATCCGAGTTCCTCCAGTTGATATCAACACAGTCTCTAGTCAACGATGAATGTGCCTATCAAAAAGAAAGTCGTACCTAGTGTTTCACTTTTGTTATCACAGTACTGTACTGCTGTTGTCTTGAGAGGCCATGGTGGCATTTTTTTTTTAATTTACTCTTTATTTTGTACAGATCAGTTGCACAGTACTTGTGCCATCTCTATTAATGGATATTAATGCTGTCTATATCATATTTGCTGCTGGATTATGTCATACTTTAACTACTTTGATGAAACTGCTGAAATAAAGCTACTGCCACTCATGTCTTTAGCTTTAGGGACTACACTGGAATTTAAATAAAATGCATTATTTCCCTTTGACAGGTTTGACTTGCTTCATTTAGAGTGTAGCTGCACAAGTGAGCTCTTATATGATTTTATGTAAAAACCCAAGTTCATCAAATAGTGTTTTATCTTTTTTACCGGTTTCTTACGTGCCATACCTGTGTCATCATGTATTGCACCTCTTGCATACAGTACATTGTAAATATTGATGTATATAGATGCATATATAAAAATAAACTCCCTGAAAAATAGACCTAATTCTGTGTATTATAAAAAACTTGGAAATCTGTATCTTTTATAGCAAATGAATGTGAAGAGCAACAGTGTTTGTCCAAGTGTTTATAATCTGCTAAATCTGGTGATAATAATGAAGTATCTGGTTTTCTCCAGCAAGGGGCAGCAACACTCAGCTACTTACCGGCCACTAAGAAACCTGTTTTCTGACAGATTTCAGTGGCTTTGTTAAAAAAAAAGAGGGGGGGGAAACACTTCTGCAAACACATACAAGGTAATTTGCAACAGCTGCCTAAAATTGAGTGCTTAAGGTCATAAATTTGTGTATTTCATTTAAAATAAAGTGATGTACTTTTATTTTAACTCGAATAAAAGTGGCATATTTGTTTGCAGCCGAGGGATTTATGAAAAACCAGCTGGTCCATGATGTAGACTCTTCACCTCCCAGCCGTACTCAGACAGTCGGGTAACACGAGCTCCTTTTGGATAAGGAATGAGTTGAACCAAGGATGTGCACACAACCAAACCAGCCAGACAGCAGCCAGCCATGACTAGGAAAGCAGGGCCTGTCATCAATATTTAAGGACAGAGTAACTGCACAAAACACTTTGGCCTAATTTTCTATATATTTTGCAGATATGACTGCAAAGGGAAACCGAGCAGGTCTGATCTGATTGGCTTCAAAAGAAAAGATAACGCCTCCGCGTTTGTTTTAACATTAGACAAAGTGTTTTGTTGGTGAAGTCACTTATACTTGCTCGCCCATCACCATGGCTGCAAAGATCAAGATCAGAAAATGATTCCCGGTTAACCAAGGAAAGGAAGGGATTGCGTGTCAGTAAAAAGTAGGCAGAAGAGAAAATAATTCAGGTTGTTCTACATAAATGATCTCTCGGGTGTCAGTGACCTAATACTTGCACTAACGAGAGAGTGAGAGAGAGAGAGAGAGAGAGAGAGAGAGATTGAGAGAGAGAAAGGGACGAAAACTCCCTTCAAGCACCTGATTGCTACGCATCATTTAAGCACAAACACACAGCCCTCAACAAAGCAGGACCAATCTGCATGCAAAGAAAACCCAGTCAGACCAGTAACCTCTAACTCCTGTTTAACAGCAGTTGTGATTGCTGCTGTAAGACTCGTCTGGTCACATGACTTTTTACAGCAATAAAAGTCAGAGTACAGGCACTTTTTCACATGCCTGTTGGGTTTTTAATAATGCTTTCCTGACTATGCCTGAAGGCTCTTTTCAATGTAGAGCTGCAGTCATTCGGGTTAAAATATGACTAAGAAATAAAAATAAGGAAGTGAAAACAAGCAGAAAGAAGGAAGGACTTTAAAAAGAGTACGTTTGCAGGAAAACACGTCGATTCTGTGGCACACGTCTTGAGGAATGGACCGTTCCTCTTCTAATTTAGCCAAGATTATGCCAAAGTAAACTCCAACACAGTCAAAGATCTCCCAGCAGACAGTGAGGCGCGCTTGACACCTTCAAGGTTCAAATGGGTTTCCCACGTGACGGAAAAACGACTGAATCACTGCTACATTGCTGGTGACGTCAGGGGTGTTTGTTCCTGGTTCTTCCTTCAGTGTTGTAGAAAAATGTGCTTACTCATCCGGGGAGATTCCACGTAGTTCCTGTTATACCGGAACGCTCGAGGGTGATAAAATGAAATAATGACCAATTAGGCCACTCAAGTACCAACATGGAGGTCCAGAAGCTACTGGCAGCTGAAGTGAGGTGGTGAAAGTACTTAAAGCACTAGACACGACACATGGCAGGCGGTTAGGTTTGTCGACAGATCTACGTTGGCTGACCCAGGTCGATTGACCCCTATCAACTAGTGTCACAGTTATGTCACAGTTGTCAATACGTAAAAGACCGTCTGAGGCTAAACATATCCTGCTGCTGGAACACGTAGGTGCTCCAGGCAGGGACAGCATGGAAATGCAAAACCCAGTTGAAACTCAAACACTGCAATTCTAGTTTACTGCCCTATTTGAATAAATGTGTGTGTGTGTGTGTGTGTGTGTGTTTTTTTTTGTATTTTTCTATATACAAATTCAAAATTTCTGGTATGGAGTGCCAAGTTCAGAGGGAGGCAAAAGAATGACTGGAAATACAGAGAAAAGGAAAATTGGCTTTCAAACACATCTGGTGCGGTCAGTCCAGTCCTGCCAGTGCTGGAGATATAACACACACACACACACACACGCATACACACGCACCACTCACCCTCTTTACTCCTGATACAGACTTTGCATATTCCAAATCCAGGTTAATAAGTTGTGTGCCCGTGGGGGAGATCATTTTTTCAGTGTAAAGGAACTTAAGGCTTGACTAGAGTTTCCACATTTGTAAAACGAAATAAAAAAAACATATATTGTTGATTGCAACCTAGCATAGAAAACGAAACAAACAAACAAACAAACAAACAAAAAAACCCAAAACAAAGTAAAACAAGCACACGCCAGGCTTATTCTCGTCACACAGGGTTGGTTATTGATTATCAATCAATCAATAACCAGCGAGCTGATGACGTCACAGCCGTGCGTCTCAAGGTTCAAGTGTGTGTCTCCGAACCGAAACACGGTTTTTCCGTTTACCTGCCCGCGCGCGCGCGGCTCTGGGATGTCACCTGGATGACGTCACACACCGCGCGCGCTGCCATATAGACGCAGCGGCCGCGCGACCTCGCGGAAAGTGACGCGCGGCGGCCGCCTGGAACACTTCCTCAATCTGAGCCTTCCCGAGCCGAGCCTCCGGAGCAAGGCTCGGCGCGCACCAACCCGGTCCACGGCCAAGAGCTGCGTCCCTGCTCGGCGGAAGAGGTTAGTCGGCAGTTAGTTGCCGGAGCGGTGGAAGTTGGGGAATGTTTAAAGTTGTTGCTCGCTCGGAAGTGGAGGGAGCGACACTTGTCGTCGCCTCGGGTGGCGACCTAATTGGCTCCGAACGGACTTTTGGGCTGAGATCAGCGGCTCCGCAAGTTTCTGTCCCGGATCAGAGGTCATTGTTTCATTGCTTGCAGATTCGTTTCTGACAGTTTTACCGTTAAAAGTGGGCGAATCTGAAAACTGTGCAGTTGTTTCCGAGATGATTTGAGCGAGGTGTTCTGTAGGATTACAGGGAAGCGCGGAGCTCTCGGTGATCCTTGATACAAGCGCAGTCTAATTCAAATCAGATTATTCAAATGTAGTTGTATTCTAGAATTATTTTTGCCTTAGTGACAATGTTTTGATTGATTGATGTTTAAATACACCTTTAATCCAGGCAGAACCTTCAAGGTGTGGTAATCCAACAGAAAGTCAATCCCACTAAACTACTGATGATTAACCTGCTCAGGGTGTCATTTGCAACCACAAACACAGATGATGATTAACGTGCCCTGCTCTCCCTGGCTGACATTAGCCTTCTTTAAGGATATTTAGGGGCCAACCCATGCTTCTGTGTCCGCCTGCAGCAGACCCACAGCAGCGCCTACCAGGACTTCTCCACACCACCGCAGTCAGACGTGCACGTCCGCAGAGGTGTAACACCGAATGCGACATCTTTGGTGATCGGTCCCTTGACAAAGACAAAGAATACCAGACAGGCGAATGGAAAGAATTCTGCAAGCGCGTTGCGCGCTTTTGTGGTTGCAAACTGTCCAGATTTTCTGATTAAATAGCTGCAGGTGCAACCCCAGACGCACAGAGCGCATCCTATTTTGGCCACAGTTTCAGTGGCGCGCCACACATCACAACGCATGTATCTGAGCAGTGTTTAGGCTTGAGTTGCTGTAGCAGCAGACTGGATGAATGCGTTGCCAGGGGATTTTAGCAGAGCCTTTAAATGTGCAAACAAACATTGCAGCATCTGTAATCTCCTTCTAGGAGATGGCTCTCCGGCAACTCATTGTATAATCATGCAGAGCTATATAACCATTAGCATGTCTTAGCATCCAGCTGATGAACTGTTTCACGGACGTGCAGTGTGCGTAGCTTGAATCGTTTTGGTTAAGAACTGCCCTGAAGCCTCCAGCAGAGTCTGAGTACCAGCGTCTGTAGTGGTAGTTTGGTTCGCTACCTGCTCAGCCTCTTTCTCCTCTCCTCTCTGTCTCACTGCACCACATAATGACGCCTGTAGTCGTTTTTGCTGTAGGGGCTGTTCTTTTGTTTCATTCAGCGCTTGGTGGAGCCTGGGAGGCAAATAAACGCAGGGAGGTGCACAGCTCTTGGAGGACAAGCCGAGGAGCCGGTTGCTACTCGCGTCGATCACCACAACTGCTTTTCTGTTTAAAATGTGTGTTGCCGTAATGTGGGCGCACGTGCAAATCCTTTTATGTTGAAGCGGGTGTTAGACATTAACTCTGGTGACTGAACAAAAGTCAAGGCGGTTTCCAAGGAGATCCATAAATGGTTGCTTTGTGCACGGTTCAGTTTGTGTGCCAATTTTAAATGACTGACAGGTTTTTTTTTGGTTGTTTTTTTTTTGCAAAATGTTTGACTCTGCAGTGTAGCGACTCCAAACAGGATCGGTGATGCTGTAGACTCTTTTTGTTCACTGGTTTAGGTAGCAGAGGGCAACCGAACACGGGTACCATCGACATTTCCATCCTTTCTGTTGTCTTTCAATCAAAAACAATATCAATGTAGCTAAAAAGAACGATATTCCATTAAGGACAGTTAGTTTCGTACCACAGACTCACTGGTCTTGGGTCTTGTTGCTTTGCTTATGTCAGATAAGAGTCAAATGTTGCCTCCCTGCTGGTGTAGCTACAGTGTGTGTGTGTGTGTAGCAGGGAAACCAGTGGGCAGGTTTGTTTATGTTGGATGCAAACAGTCAGGGTGATTCTCCATGTCATGTTTATCATTTTACATAGACGTTTGCAAGAACTTTTTTAGCAAAACAACAACTGTTCACTCCGTGTGTGTCCAGTTTGTGTCATGCAAGGAAAATTAAAATTTGAAAAACAAAATGCTCTTTTTTATCACTATTGTTCAGTTTGCAGTCTGAACAGATTGCCTTTATAAAGAGGGTTTTCATACAGTGAGAGAGGGTTATTAACGCTGCCTTGGTGGATGTGAGCAGGCTTTATTAGTTCCATCATGATTGCGTGGTGTGTGTTTGTTCAGCTGTTTTTTTAACCACACCGTTGACCGGCTGAGCTCCAGACAGGTTTTTCTGGGTCTCTCCTTGATCTCTGTGGTGTTTACTTGACCTTGAAGTCCTTTTGGTCCCTTTTGTTCAGGATGGCATCTTATCTAGGAGAAGCAAAAGATGGAATGAGGGAATAATGTTTTTGTTGTGTAGCTGAGTGGGTAGGGGCCAAATATCAAAACCACATTTCTGAGTCTATTTCAAATTTAAAAAAACCCTCTAAATAATTAGTGAGAAGACTCCTCGTTACTGATATTGATGTTGCTGCACAGATTTAGCAAAAATGCGCTGCAGAAAGCTTTGTGATTTGTACGGTTTCATTGCATATTTCAAAAAAAGCAGCAAACTCGGTTTAATCCGTTCCACTGATACCTGAAGCCTTTTGTACAACAGATATTTTGAGTCATCATTTTTGGGAAAAACAAACACTCGCAGTCCCAGAACTTTGAGCAGCCAAATGGAATCCAACCGTCTACGGGGATTTCTTTAACCAGCAACATTTTTCAGTTATATCTTATTTTAATAATGCAAACTATGTATCAAATAACAAACTTTTAACATAGTTGTGCTGTTTGTCAAGCTAGTATTGACATAAAAGTAAAAATCAATAGCACAGAGCCATAGTCCTGGTTTTTTTTCTCTGTGTCTGAAGGTTTTTAATTTATTTATTTTTTTAATGTCCCAGAAGAGGAATTCCACATGGAATTCCACGTGCGTTCTCTATTTGTTGGACATTAAAACAATCATTTAAAGGAGGAACAGGAATGAAAAGGTCAAAACAAACAGTTCAGTAAAAACAACGCTTGAATGAACAAACGTGGACGGTGGAATGTCTGCAATGCAACATATAACGCCAGTTTTGTGAAAAACCAGCCATCGATACCGAACCGACTGGTGCATTTGTGTTATTTTCTAGGAATTTCTGTTTTCTCCTCTGTTCATTTTCTAGTTGTGAAATCCTGACAGTTTGACATTATGAACCTATTTTTGGGAAAACATGATGGAAACTCGGTGTAATTACACCTGCCTTTGTTTGGGCCTGTTCAAGTAGGATTCTCCGACCGAGACTCCCCAACCCGCTAGACCTGCCCGATTGCTTCTTGAAACCGTCACGCCTCCATTAGTCAAACACTCCATTCTTTTGACTTGTTTTGCATCGCCGAGGCCACTTCAAAACCCCTGATAACTGACTGCGTCATGAACGTTTGACGTTTGACATGACAGATGATAGGATTTGATGGTTGTGATGACTAACTATTGGTAGCTGTTGGACTAAAAGTGCTATTGTGACGGCCTTGGTCAAAATCCCCAAATGTCGGTAACGTGCTGTTAGCGTACCAGATGAAATGACATTGAATGACATGCTCCAGTTATGGGGACCCAGCGCGCAAGCGGTTAGGGTTTGCATTTCTGGAACTTTTGTTCTGCCGTCGACAAAAGCTCGACATGCGGGCACGGTTCCAGAACAGGACTGAATGGGTGCTCTGAAGGTAAATCTACAGCTCTAATGCTCCTGCATGCTGTTCCCCAGCCTGTCTCACTTCTTAGCCAACTTCCCTCACCCACCCCCTTATCCCACTTGTATGTGCTCATTTTTTCCACTCTCTCTCTCTCTGGGGGAACAAGCTCTTTTTTGTACGTACCAAAGCCTGCCTGTGCGTGAGTGGCGTGTGTTTTTAAAAAAAAAAAAAAAAAAAAAGCAGTTTATTCACACGTCTCAATAGCGTTTTGAGACCAACTAAATAGTCTGTCAACGCCGCTGAGCGTAAAACTTTGCGCAACCTTTCCTGCCTCCCCCCCGCAGACGCCACATCCTGAGGCTGATCGCGTCAAGAATTTTCATTTAGCCGCTCGCATTAATACAAAGTCACACATTCAGACAGACTTCCTTCCATCCCACTGCTTGGTCTCCTGTATTCCACGTGGCTTTCTGCTGGAGTGGTCTGGCTCGGGCGGCGCGTACGTGTGCGTGACAGCGAGCAGTCACCGGGGAGCCGCTGATGTGTGCCATAAGTTAAGCATGAACACAAACAGAGCCTAAGTCCTCATGAATGAATGATTATTGCAGCAGGGGGCGGGTCAGCGGCCGTTGGCGCTGCGGGACATTCTGTAGCGGGAGCACGGAATGATGGCGATCCGCTGGTGACTTTCAGTCTGACTCTAGAATTGAAAGCCTGTCAGCTAGAAGTGAAGCAGCCTTTAAGGAAACGTGTCCGTTTCATTTTCACTTTTTGTTAAGGCCGTAGTCAGCATGTTTTGTCTCCTTTCTCCTTGGATTCCGGTTCCGAGCTGGACACGGGGTTGCATATTTTCCCGGGCCCTGTGTGGTTTCTTCCCAGTCCAAAGATTTGCTCCTTCGCTTGTTTGGAGGCTCAAAATTGCTTCTCTCTGGGATCAGTCGTGGGCTTCTTCTGGGTTGAACTCTAGTACCCCCATGACCCCGACGTTTACCAGAAAATGGATGGATTAATGGAAAAACTGGTCATATGAGATGTTCATTTAAAGCAAATTGATGACTTTCAGTAGACTTCTGCTTTATTCATTTCTGCCCTATCATCAAGGAAAAACATGACTAGGTTCTAATGATAATTTCCAGTTTTGGGAATTGAAAATGTCGTGGGTTTTTTTTTTTTGTTTTTTTATTTCTCTTGGTTCCATTGTGACCTTCTCCCATTTTTGCACTTGTGTGCTCAGTTTGGAATTACCGGACTTTCGGCTCATGGCCGGCAGGTTTGTCTCCGGACCTGTCTGGGCTTGGAAACTATCAGAGCTGTGGTTCCTGTTCACTGACCACAGAATGTCCTGCTTCCTTCTCACTTTAGGAGCAGGCCTTAAGCAATCTAAGCGTGTGTGTGTGTGTGTGTGTGTGTGTGTGTGTGGGAGCGAGCGAGCTAGAGTTTTTTAACCGGGGCTGTGTCTTCCAGGTTATTTTCAGAGGAGTGTCACCATGGCGCCCTTCCTGCGTATTGCCCTGAACGCTTATAAGATGGGTGAGCTGCCTTCACTGTCTGAGCCTCCCATCTGCGCTATCAAGATGAAGGAGTCTGTCACCACAGGTACGGCACGCTCCTGTCACACCAAGAGTTTTCTCTGTCATCGTCTTGGCTCACTCCAGACTCTGTCTCCATTCACAGACCGAGGGAAGACCTTAGTCCAGAGGAAGCCCACCATGTATCCGCCCTGGAAATCCACTTTCGATGCCCACATCTACGAGGGCCGCGTCATAGAAGTGGTCCTCATGCAGAGCACCGAGGAGCCTCTAGCAAAAGCCACGCTGGGCGTGTCTGTGTTGGCAGAAAACTGTAAAAAATCCAAGAGCAATGGTCAGCCGGAGCTCTGGGTGGACCTCCATCCCTCGGGACAGGTCCTGTTGGCTGTGCAGTTCTTCTTGGAAGGCTGTGATGCAGGTAAATGTCCTTTCAAGCGGACGCGCTAATATTTTAAAATAAAAAAATGTATGTTCCCTGACCGGGAATCGAACCTGGGCCGCGGCGGTGAGAGCGCCGAATCCTAACCACTAGACCACCAGGGAGCTGTGGGTTCCCGGGACTACCTTGTGTCCCACCTCCTTTACTCCCCCCTCTCTTTAGAATGGAATAGAATATTGTTTATATATGTTTATTTATCCCACAACTGGGAAATTGCACTGTTCCAGCTGCAATACAATAATAAATACTAGAAAAAGGAAATGTAAGAATTGAGATCGAATAGAATAAAAAGAGGGATAAGAAAATATAAATATGACAAACTCTATACACATAATAAAATAGGATAGGAAAGATAAGAAATAGCATACATACAGGTACTGTACATGAATTATGAGTATAATTATGGAAATAAAATATACACTGTACACGAGTTATTGAACGTGTAGTTTGGGCAGTCCTGGTGTGGGACCTAGGATGCTGCTGTAAACAGCGATGGCTGTGGGGAGGAAGGACCTGCGGTAGCGCTCCTTCCTGCACCGAGGACGCCCCAGTCTGGTGCTGAAGGGTGGACGTTCTATGCCCTCTACTGGCTCGTAACCAGTTCAAACTTGCTGGCTGTGTTAGACCCAATTTTCAGTGTGTGCGGAGTCGTCGCGCTTGAGCAAACCTCTCTGCAATGGATTTCCTGCTCTAAGCTGCTGCGTCAAAGGTCATTCTGCTCGCTGGCAACATATGTTCTGCTGGGCTTGATAGCTTAAAGGTGTGGCAGTGGAGTGTTCTGCTGTCAAGGTTAGAGTTTTAAATGGAGTTTAGAGTCATATTTCTGCTTTTATTTGCCTAATAAAGGCAGAGAGGCCCAATGATTTAGGTGAGTTTTTTTTTTGGTGGGGCGGTGTTATTTTAAAGCAGTAGCAGCATTTTGGGACTCGCTGCTGGAGTGAGAGATGAGAGCGGAGCGATTCTAATGTTGTAAATGAGCTCTATCAGCTCCCTCCTACACACGCCGCAGGTTCCCTGAAAAGCAGCCCGCAGTATTTTTAGGCATGTGTGAACAGGCTACAGCGCCGTCTCACTCCCACTTGCTTGGCCTGGCTGGCTGGAGTGGCGTCCAAACATAACTATCTGTCACACGGACGGCAAAGAGGAAGTCCACTTATCTCACCCCATCATTTTTCCCAAGGTTTTCCCTGTCCGTGACTCGTCTCCTTATCAGCTACTGGTTTTCACTCCCCCCCACCCCTTCGCCCACCCTCTTTCCTAAAGACTTTCTGTCCTTTTGTTTACCTCTCTCACGCCTCTTTTCTCTGCCTGTTGTGACATTTGACCTCACCCAGTTGACTTACGTCAGTGGGACCTGCTTATCCAAGATGGCATTTTTTTTGTCTTTGTTTATCCTCTATTTGGTAGCTCTGGCCTCTTTCTCAGGCTAATGGGGCTCCTTGACTGAATGCAACAGCTGACTGGCTCAGATACTCTTGCTTTAACGTCACTGTGCATTTAAACATAAATTATGGTAACAAAAAGCACTGTCTTTAATTTATTTTTTAAAATTTTTGTTCTATGTCTTATTATAATCTAAATGTTGATCAGTGGTCTTTAGAGACTGTCGGAAAACTACCTCATTTGCTTATTTTTTCAAATGTTAACTTGGATGTTCATCTTTCCTGGCAGTTTCCAGTAAAGGTTCCACAAAGGTTATTCCTGAGGATGGAGTCACAACCCTCAACAGGAGGAGGGGAAAAAAAAAAAAAAAAAAATAAATTTTAAATATTATTTTATTTTTTTAATTTTTTTTTAATTTTATATTTATAAAAAAAAAAAATAAAATAATAAATATTTTTAAAAAATTTTTTTTTTTTAAAAAAAAATTAAAAAATTTTAATAATTTAAATATTTTTTTAAAATAAAATTTTTAATTTTATTTAAATAATAAAATAAAATTTTATTTTAAAAAAAAAAATAAAAAAAAAATTTAAAAAAATTTTTAAAATTTTTTTAAAATTTTTAAAAAAAACAAAAAAAATTTTTTCCCCCCTTTTTTTTTTTTTTTCCCCTTCCCCTTTTTTTTTTTCCCCTTTCAAATTTTTTCCCATTTAACCCCTCCCCTCCCTCTTCCCCCCCCGCTTTTTTTTTTTTTTTTTTTTTCTAAATTTTCCCCCCCCAAAAAACCCCGGGGTTTCCTTAAAAAAAGCCCCCGATTTTTTTTTGGTTTTTTTTTAAAGGGTTAGGGGGGGTTTCCCCCCCCCCCCCCCCCCCCCCCCCGCCGTCTCTGCTCGCCTTCTCACTCCCACTTGCTTGGCCTGGCTGGCTGGAGTGGCGTCCAAACATAAACATCTGTCACACGGACGGCAAAGAGGAAGTCCACTTTTCTCACCCCATCATTTTTCCCAAGGTTTTCCCTGTCCGTGACTCGTCTCCTTATCAGCTACTGGTTTTCACTCCCCCCACCCCTTCGCCCGCCCTCTTTCCTAAAGACTTTCTGTCCTTTTGTTTACCTCTCTCACGCCTCTTTTCTCTGCCTGTTGTGACATTTGACCCCACCCAGTTGACTTGCGTCAGTGGGACCTGCTTATCCAAGATGGCATTTTTTTTTGTCTTTGTTTATCCTCTATTTGGTAGCTCTGGCCTCTTTCTCAGGCTAATGGGGCTCCTTGACTGAATGCAACAGCTGACTGGCTCAGATACTCTTGCTTTAACGTCACTGTGCATTTAAACATAAATGATGGTAACAAAAAGCACTGTCTTTAATTTATTTTTTAAAATTTTTGTTCTATGTCATTATAATCTAAATGTTGATCAGTGGTCTTTAGAGACTGTCGGAAAACTACCTCATTTGCTTATTTTTTCAAATGTTAACTTGGATGTTCATCTTTCCTGGCAGTTTCCAGTAAAGGTTCCACAAAGGTTATTCCTGAGGATGGAGTCACAACCCTCAACAGGAGGAGGGGAGCCTTCAAGCAGCCAAAGATCCATCTGATGAGGAACCATGAGTTCATGGCCACCTTCTTTCCCCAGCCCACCTTCTGCTCCGTCTGCAAAGAGTTTGTCTGGTAACGCGGGTCCTTCCGTTTGTCACCTTATGTCGTTAAGGTCAAAGTCGACTCACGGGGTGAGTCGACTTTGACCTTGCGTGCAATTCTCCAGCACAGAGGGGGACAGTGTAGTCATAATTTTCAGTTGTCAGCAGACAGTTTTTAGCTCAACGTTGTTATTCGCTTCAGCTGTGTTTACATTTAGAGGCCGCTGGTACAGCTTTAATAACACACCATTTGTGCTATCACACACTGTGTGTGTTTTGTGAATAAAAAAAAAGAGGGCAAAAATATCATTTATCCAATAAAAACAGCCCAACCCACCTAAGAGAGGTTGTCAAAAGCCCAATTAGTAACAGCTCCAGCTTCCTCGGAGGAGAGCTCCGTTGAGAGGCGGGGTGGTGGGGAATGGCCAAAACAACAGCCCCGCTATTGTGCGAATGAGTCACCGTCTTGGGAAAACCCACACGGCCTGCCATGTTGTCTTCCAACTGGTTTAACCCGAGCCTGTGGCAGCTTCAGCATCATCTGCCATGTACAAAACTGGTAACCGGCTGTTTCTTCTGTTCAGGGGACTCAACAAGCAAGGTTACAAGTGCAAACGTGAGCGTCTCGAGCCATCCGCGTTTCAAATCTGATTCGCCCCGGAGACTGTCTCTCATGTTTTCCTCTGCATGTGTGTCCCTCAGAATGCAATG
>CAAE01014674.1:251852-262221 GCA_000180735.1 Tetraodon nigroviridis | reverse complement strand
CGGGGAGCCGGGAAATGAGAATAGTTGGGTTTAGCGACCCGTAGTAAGGTTAAAGTCCGCCGTTTAAAAGGAGCATCGCACAAGCGCCAACAAAACGAGAGGATTTGGGATTAAAACGCCGAGAGCGCTCCGATTGTTTCCACGGTCCACGCAGTCACTACTCCCAAAACCGCATTTATTGCACGTCCACGCAGCATCGGGGCTGGTATATATTTTTTCTTTTGTTATAATTCGGCGTCGGAAGGGGTGTTCTCAGGAGGACTGTGTGAGGCGATGAGATGCGCCACAAAACCTGTTCGGAACTGTGAAATAATCGCAGAAAAGCCGTCTTTTTTTCCAAGGGAGGACGCGTGTGTTTACCGCACAAAGCACGCATGTCATAACGAAATGGAAGGACTTTGAGCATTACACCGGCCGCCGCGCCAAGGCACATTTCCAGCAGTTTCTCTCAGTCTGTCCCCCCCAAAAAAAAGAAAGAAAGAAAGAGAAAACCGACTTGAGACCAGCAGAAGTGCAGCGCCGACGTTGACAAACAGGCTGGCGAACGGTGGTTGTTGTGGTTTGTTTTTTATTTTTTTAAGTAAGTATCTACTTGAAAATGGATCGTGCATTTTTTCCAAGTGTTAATGTATTCAAAGGGAAATGAGGCAAGTCGGGGCTTTTGCTTATGTGGTGTAACAATAACAGCAAAGGTAGGCATGCTATCGTTTTGTGGCAGAAAAAGAAAACAGTCGATTTCTCAAAAGTAGGTCGATTATATGTTCAATTAATTCCAGCTCAACCAATAACTAAGTGTTAATTCCGCTGGGGATAAAACCCGTTAACGCCTGCTCGGGTTAATCCCCGCGTCCTCGTAACGACCAAAGCAAACGCAAATCTTTTCCTGTTTTTTTTTTTTGTTTTGTTTTGTTTTTTCTTGATTGAGTGTCTCGTATATTTTGGTCTCCGCTGTGGTTGTGTGATATTTTATTGTGTGTGAAGATGGAAGTCAGCGTGATGTAGCCGGGCTCAGAGGCATATAGGCGGCAGAACATGCGCAGTGGCCATTTGTGCCATATTGGAACGAGGTCGTGAACGAGAGTGGCGTCAAGCTAGCGGGACGCAATCGGAGTCACGCCGGAAACTCAGCCATTTGCGTCAAACGTTCAACGCGAACTCAGTGGGAAGTTGCTATCTCCCGCTTCCTCTAAAGCCTTTACCGTGAAAGGCCGCGGGTGCGCTTCCGGTAGTCCTCGACGTTAGCTTAGGCTTGCTGCGAGGGAGCAGGCGGAGAGGAACGGCATCTAAAAAACCGACTTGGAAAAACTATTTAACGGTAAGGGGTGTTTATTGCGACTAAACATTCACATACCCTGTGTTGTTTGTTACAATTCCCTTGCGGTGTTTTGCGCTGTGCCGGCGCGTTGGCCTTTTTTCCCGTCTCTCAAAAAGATGAGTCCGCTCGGCGGAGCGTAAGCGCCCTCGCTGCTCGCCAGCCTGCTCCTGCTGCTCCAGCTCTGACGTTGAGTAACTTGACTCGGACACGGGCGAATTTACCATGTGTCCTGCCGGTCCCCCCGCGGTCCTTGCGCGCCGGGGACGCGCGGCCGCGGAGCCGACGGGCGTTTCTTCACCGGGCGAGCCCGCGTTTGTCGGGTTCTCCCCGGAGTGAAAGTTAGAACGTCTCTCCTCAACGGCCGTTGCGTTCACGGCCCATCTCCGTTTCTGAATGCGGCGGCCAGCCCGCACAGCCAGAACCACCTCGGGCTAGTTTCACTTCAGGGGTTACGCGGAAAATTCCAATCGATTTTGTCAATAAGGAACTGCTTCCATGAACAGTGTCGAATTCGTGCGTTTTGGAGGTTCCGCGACCTTTGTGCCCGAGCGGAGCTCGCGGTGAAAGCCGGATGAACTCGGCGGCGGTGAGGGGGGCTTTCGCCCCGCTTTGGCCGTCCGACCAGCGCGGTGATGCTGTCACTTTGTGTCGCGCTCCGCGTCGACTTCTCCCAAGCCGTGTTCCTTTCCTTTCGTTTTGCTTTTCAACTTCATCATTGTGCAGCTCGGGGACCGGCGCGTCCAGGGCTGCGGTGCATCACGCACGATGCTCGGCGGTGCTGGCGGTAACGCACACGGAGCCCCGGTTTCCCTCAGCATCTGCTCAGTTGGAGGAGATGGGCCGGCTGATGGACCTTTCTGGGGACTGACGTCGACTGTCAGCCGAGCAGGCCAACTTCTATTGCTTTGTTTTGTTTTTCTTTGTTGGCAACATCAGGTGCAATTAAGTTGCCAGCTGTCCAGCGACCTATTTATAGGACGATCTGAGTTAATAAATGGGAAAATCTGGGTCTTATTTGTCCTAATGATGTGTACATCTGGATTATTGTGTCGTGTTAAAGATGTTTTTCCAACATTTGAATGTAAACAGGTGACTATCAATGTAGTTCTGGTTTTTAGGGGTTCAAATTTTGACATCATTTGGTAAAAAATGAATTAAAAAAATGAACAGGGGGTGCTAAACATGTACAAATGTAAAATTTGACATCATATCCAGCTGATGGATTCCAAAGCTGGATATATTTCTGCTTCCGTAATGGGTAGAAGCTTGGCGGGAGGTTGGTGAATGCTAATGGAGACGTTGCTGCTGAGGAAGAGCGTCGGTAACGTGGACTCTGCCGACCTTCTCTGGTCTAGTCGGTGTTGAGAGTTCGGTGGAACCGCGCGCACAATTCTGTGTGTGAAACAGGGGAAGTTGTGTCTCTTCCTGTCTGTTTGTACGAGCAAAGGCGGCGTCGTTCTGCAAAGTTTAGTGTTTTAGGAAAAACAGCTTAACCAGCTGGAAAAAGGGCACATCCCGTTTATAAAAAGTAACAAAAGAGTCGATATATAAAATACATGTTTCTTAACTTTTACTAATGCATCCATACTTGAATAACTCCATCGTAATGTAATAATCTTCAGTTGTAGTTCCATCTTTTTTTGACATCTCCGAATCTAATAAAAATCAGGAGCCAGCAGCAGCTTCCTAGTTTTCACTCCTTTCCACTGCTCTTTTTTCCTCCTCGGCCTCGGGGACAATCGGACCCTCTGGTTGGTGTGTCTGCGTCAAAGGGAGGAGGCTGAAAAGAGCGAGGGAGTCTGGGGCAGGGTCGCGGGTGAAAGGTGGCGCGGAGCACGGGGGGTCGCGGTGGCAATACGGTTGGTTGAGGGGGTGGGGGTGTGTGTGTGTGTGTGTGTGTGTGTGTGTGTGTGGGGGGAACAACGGAGGTTGGTTTGTTTTTGGTGACGGCCCCCGGTTTTAATAGAGACGTCAGACGTGACAAAGACGGGACTGACAGGCCGGGTGAAAGGAGCTGCTGTGACAGAGCAGCCCCGCTCTGCATCCCCGTGCTCCTCTCTCTCCCCGCCGACGTCACGCTCCTTTATCCCCTTCTGCTGTTGCCTTCGCTGGTGTCCGTCGCTTGCCGTCGATGCTGTCGCGTCACAACTCGGCGGCTCGTACCGGAAAGTTTATTCGTTTCCATCAGTGTGAGTTTCACATATTTGCCACGCTCCAGCGGGCTCTCGCTTTATTTATTTGCATTTTTGTTGGCCGAGGACCACAGAGAGGCAGATGGAATGGACTCATTTAATTACATTTTAGAATGGATGAAAAAAAAAAACGGTGAAGGCCAGTGTGGATTGATCCGAGTTTCTCCCAGGAGCCGAGTGTGTGAGCTGAACTTAGGGAGCTGTAGTTTGACCCCAACCTTGGTTGTCTCCTTATTGGTGTCACAACTGTTGATGTGCTTCTTGATTTAAAATGTAAAACCAGTCATTCTGATATACGTGCGGCCTTTTTTGTAGTTTATTATCGTTTATTATTGAAGCCTCGATGATCGCCTGGTTGGTGTGAATGTGATAAGAGGATGCCGTTTTAAGGCTTTTAGCTCACATAGTTGTGATTTTCAGCTTTTCAGCTGTGTCGGTCTGGTCTGGCTGTAGGTTTAATTGTGAACATTTCAAGGGAGGCCCTTTGAACCTGCATCAGTCCCCGCCGGAGGGTAATCCTCTTGTGTTTCTCCTCAGAACTCCTTGGCCTTGAGGGGGCACCAGCATGAGTCAGGAGTCGGTGGAGCTCGGTAGGTCTGCTCAGCGTGAAAATGAATAATATGATGCATTTTTCCAGAGAAAAAAAAAAAATTAAAAGGGAGAAATGTGTTTATGTGTTTGGCACAGATGGGGACTCTGCTCAGGATGGATCTGACTTCAACTGGGACGACTACCTGGAGGAGACGGGGGCCCTGTCGGTGCCCCATCACGCCTTCAAACACGTAAGTGCCGGCAGCGAACACACAGCTGCCATTTACAATAAGTGACTCTGTGACATTTATGTTGAGGCGGTATAAAGTTTGAAGTAAGTGTTGGCTGAATTCAGCCTAATTCAGAAAGTCTGACTCACAAAATGAGTCAGCCTGCAAAGCGTCCACTATTCTAGACATTAATCACATGTTACCGAGGCCGTTTTTAACCACAGGACAGAACCTCGGAACTTGGTTTAAGTTTTTGCACAGCCAGTTTTTAGAGCTAAATTGCTGGAAAGTGCCGCGGCACACCTGGCACTCGGCAGGCGGAGTCCGTGTTGGGCAAAAAGTGAAAAAAGGGTGAAGCAGCAGGTAGTTTAACCTACGGCATCTACTGGGATGATAAAAGCTTTGCCTGTCTTCAAACACAATCAGCTGACTTGGGTCTGTGTTTTAGGTGGACCAAAGCCTGCAGACGGGCCTGACGCCGGGAATGAAGCTGGAGGTGTGCGTGCGCTCGGAGCCCGATAACCCTTACTGGGTGGCTAACATCATCACCACGTGCGGCCAGCTGCTGCTGCTGCGGTACGAGGGTTACCAGGACGACCGGCGCGCCGACTTCTGGTGCGACATCATGACGGCAGACCTCCACCCACTGGGCTGGAGCCGCCAGCATGGCAAGACCATGAGGGCACCAGAGGGTGAGGCGCGGCTGTCTTTTATTAGATAGTTTATGGGTTGTGTTTTTTTTTTTTTTCTTAAATATTACTCCTTTAAATAATTACATTTTTAGTGCCGTCAGTGCAGTTATTACTTTGATTTCTGATGCAAATGTGTAAAACGTTTCAAACGTTAGGTCTCTGTGCAATTCTGTTTGTTCCATTTGTGAAACTTTAGGGACAAACGAGTTGTGGATAAACAGGCCTTTCAGCAAAGAAGGCAAACACTCTATTTTTGGTGCTCCTAACATAGCAACAGCAGTTTTAAACCCGAGCGTGGTGCAAGAGATGGTTCTGTTTATTTAGTCGTTGCATCAGACAGATTTTCCTGGCGAGGCGATTCGGGATTCCGTTTTAGTGTGCATTCTGATGAAAACGTGAGCTCCTCCAAGACTTGGCCACGTAAAACATCAAAAGCTACATGTTGTTTTTTTCGTTTTCGGGCTCGGATTTTTGTTTTCGGCAGATGACGCTAATTCGGTGTGAAAGGCGGGGCCGAGGTGCTGCGGGTATTACTTGAACTAAAGACAACCCATTTTGATTCACCTCAGGTGTGCGAGAGAAACACCAGGACTGGGAGGCTCTGCTGGAAAGGGCCTTGGCCGAGGAGTGCAGCGCGCCTGCCAACCTGCTGGAATTGGTAAGGAATGAGAACGGAGCAGCTGGCCTCACATCCTGGGCGTGGCCCGTAGCTGTTTGTGCCAGCGTCGATGTCGTTTTATTATATACATTTGTTCTTGTGTAAGTCATGAGTAACGAAATCTGGTTTTGCTGAGCAAACCAGATCTGCAGTCAAATGATCAGAAATGTACATAATCTTAATAATCTGTCTTTGCATCTTAAGCTGTGCCAAAATCTTCTGGATGTGTGTGAGTTAGGACTATTGGTTTATTATGGTTTTTATTTTTGGCACATGCATGAATGCAAACGCGGAAGGTTTTGAGTATTTTAGTTAGTATTTTCATTCAGCAGCCTGCTGCAGAGGCCTTTTTTTGCTATTGCCCAGCAGCTGGAAGCGTCTCGAGTTCTGCAGCGTTCATTAACAGTCAAATAGTAGCCTCCTCCACCTTTTTGTCACAGGCGCGTGATCCCCATCGTCACGGAGCAATTGATCACGCAAACGTAGATCAGGAACGTGCACGTGGCAACCGATAGCCGCACGGACGTCTCTGGTAAAGGCTGTTTCAGCCCAGCGTTAACGCCATGCCAGCGTGGCGCTAATAGCTGGCGTTGAAATAAAACAACTCTGTGCCGTTGACATTAAGTTCGCGTCTTTCCGCTGAGGCGTTTTAAGGGTTTTGTGTCTGTTATCAGTGTTTCTGTGAACACACAAGAGGCTGATCTTTGTTGAAGGACACCCAGGCTGTGCTCTTGCAGCCTGGAATTCTTTTCAGCCCTTCGTTGGTTTTGTCTGTGTTTGAAGTCAGCAGAAATGTCACGCGTACTTTCCGTTCAAACTCCTTTCTCCGCCTAGGTGTGTATTCATTTGTGTTTGTGTAAGAGCGTGCGCTATCAGCTTTGCCTTAACCACCGCTCCCCTTACCATCCCCCACAGCCCCAGCGTGGAAGAGACCCAGTGGAGCTACTGTGTGCCGGTTGCTACGTGGAGCTCCAGGACAGCGTTGACCTAGGGGCAGCCTGGGCCGCCGAGGTGGAGGAGAACGTCGGCGGAAGGCTGAAGCTGCGTCTGGTTGGCACGGAGGGCCTCCCAGACACACCCGCAACCCTCTGGCTCTTTTACCTCCACCCACGCCTTCACCCACCCGGCTGGGCCAAAGAGCATGGCTACACCCTCAGGCCCCCATCAGGTCAGTGAGTTTGACACGGGCCAGCTTTTTATATTTCGGAACTAAAGAAAAAAACACTCTCCAAACTGAGGTTTGAGGTTTTGTTATCGGGGATTGGCTAATGGAGTGTTTACACGTCTCACAATACACCACATTAAATCAGTTTTAAAGACACATTAACATGTTTCTCGATGAAAAAGAATACACTGGAACCATAAAAGAGAAATATTCACTACATGATCTATCCCACCAGACCCTGAAATTGATTTTAATGCAGAAAGAGTTGGATCGCTGTTTTTGGTGCCGCAGATGAATAATTCCCTTCAAGTGAATAACGTTTATTAATATGCAAGATGTAAAATGCAGCGGAGGATTTATCTCAGGCGCAGCTGGAATAACGGAGCCGATCGCCATTATTGCTTTTGTTAGAATGGTTTGATCGAGGAAGAGAAATAGGAATTAAGCAGCACCAACTGATATTGTTCCTTTATACAGAAATAAGAGTAAAAATGCAATATTCTTTTTAATACTGATGGATTTTTGTAATTGCATTTGACTAACTTGCAACTTGACGAAGCAAAAGTGTTTTCATTTTGTTTTTTTTAATAATAATAAATAATAAATCAATGGTTTTTGCCATTTACCATGAATTGGGTTCGGATTCTTCACAATTGTTGCTTCAGACCTGTTGGCCCTGAGGACGGAGGAAGAGTGGGAGGAGGTGAGACAGCGCATCTGTGACCTGCCGCAGGACGAAGCTCTGACTGCAGAGTACAACAAGGTGACGCCGCAGTGCTTTTAAATTCCCCTATCTCGCTTGGGATTAAAGTGTAACTCGTGGAGTGAAGTTTGTATATTTTATTTATTTCTTTTTTTTTTTTTGGTGCTAAACAATTTCTTTTTCCGACTGATCCGATTGTCTTAGGATCCCCAGTCTGTCGCTGCTCATTGTTTTAAGGAAGGAATGAAACTGGAGGCTGTTGATCCTGCTGCTCCTATTTCCATCCGACCTGCAACTGTCACCAAGGTAACACATTTTTCCATCAACGGACTCCCCTGAGCTGCCGTGATAATGTTCAGCTCGTGTTATTACCATTTTTTTATGTCTGCGCAGCCAACATTCACCTGAAATACTGCGATTTGTATCTTTTCACACCTTCTTGCTCCTCTTTGCTTTAGGTGCACAATGATCAGTATTTCCTCGTGACTATGGATGACCTTTGTGGCATTGAGGACTCGGAGGCCACCAAGAGGTCCTTTCTGTGTCACAGGGACAGCCCGGGAATCTTCCCTGCACAGTGGAGCCTCAAAAATGGGGTCCCCCTCAGCCCCCCTCCAGGTCTGTCCCTTGAGAACCATTAAACCAACAGATCTGACCGGTTCCATCATGCTTTGATTTCATCTCCCGTCCCTGATCGTTTTTTTTCCTTTCATCTTTTAAGGGTACCAGGGTCCAGACTTTGACTGGGCGGACTACTTGAAACAATGCGAAGCTGAGGCAGCTCCCCAAAATTGCTTCCCAGCTGTAAGTCTCTGTTTTACTGTCTCCCTGCTGTGAGCTGCTGCTGTGGTCCTGCAACTTTTGTAGGATTTTTTAGGCTTTATGAGTCATTTGACTCGGTTCTGAAATAAGAATTTCCCCTTTGACTCATAATCTGAGCTGCTGCAAGGTGCAACATGCTCATCTAGTTTGATGGTATAAATGTTCTCCCTGCACCAGGAGCTTGTTTGCAAGAGTAGCTGTTAATCAGGTAATTACCAATGGTCGTCTGAGGTGTAACAAAGCACGCTTCATTCCTTTTTAAAAGCAGGGGTGCTTTAGAATTGTGGCTTCTATGGTGGTGCAGAATTTCTTTCACAGAGTGCAGGATAAGATACAATGAAGGAGAAAAATGAGATCAGAATTAGACTAGAAAAAATGAGATTCTTTAACCGTTTAGTATAAATAAACTTATAACATGGAAGATTATTCATATGTCATATATTTTGGATTTTTTGGATTATTTGGTTTATGTTCACACATATATTGGCTTGGTAGAAACAGATCTTCACGGTTAGGTGCTCTGTTTTCCTGCCAGGACCAGTATGAACACAGCTTCAAACCAGCGATGAAACTGGAGGCTGTCAACCCGCTGTCACCTGAGAATATCCATGTGGCAACTGTCGCCAAGGTCAAAGGGCAATATATTTGGCTCAGTCTAGAAGGTGAGATGTAACTCTCGAAGAATGTTTTTAATTCCCTCATGTCACGTCTGTAATGCACCAGAGCTCATTAACACTGAGATGTGGAGCGTTAACCTGCCTGCGACTCATCTGGAATTCCTTCTTCCTGTTCATTAGCGTAAACTCAGCATGATTGCTCGGGAGATGATTGTCTCACATTTATTAGTGGCAGACGGAAACCTTTTTTTTTTCCTCACAATTTAAAATCACGCTGTAAGTGAGGTAGAGTCCAACGTGTAGCATTAATGTACTGCAAAATGTGTTTTTGCAGGCCTGAAACAGCCAATGCCGGAGCTGATAGTTCACATGGACTCCCTTGACATCTTCCCAGTCAGCTGGTGTGAGACCAACGGGTATCCACTCATCCACCCCATCAAACCCTCTGGTACTCAACTCAAGTGCTCCTATCAAACTGCTATCAAAGGCTTCTCATTCGAATTCCTAATGATCCTAACACATCTGGCTTTATGTAACGATGGCTGACGAGCAAATGTCTTTGTTTTTTTTCAGTTGAAAAAGAGAGGAAGATTGCTGTGGTGCAGCCTGAGAAACAGTGAGTATGAGAGGATGGATGTGCATTGATGAAATGTTACTTTTTAACACCCAGCTTTGTTTCACTCGACAGTCGAGCTCCACCTAAAGCATCGTCCCCTGACGCCGTCAAGCAGCAGATGGCCAGCCAGTCAGAGACAGGTGAGGTGGAGCGTTTCAGGTCTTCTGATAGGACCCAACCCTGCGATATGTCCCATCTGCTGACTGATGTATGTGGCTGTGCAGGACCTGGGAACGGGAAATACTGCTGCCCTAAAATCTATTTCAACCACCGCTGTTTCTCGGGGCCTTACCTGAACAAGGGACGCATTGCAGAACTGCCCCAGTTCATCGGCCCTGGAAACTGTGTTCTAGTGCTAAAAGAGGTGAGTTAAAAGGCGGCTCTGCTCGTAAATGTACATACACAATGGTGAAATACACAGAAAAGCCATCAAACACGTATTTATCACAGCAGCGGTCCAGGAAATCCAGTCACAGATTACGATGCGTTCAAATTTCTGAAGATTTAAAGATGCAAAACATTGTTTTGAGGGTTTTTTTTTTCTTGTGTATGTAAGAATTTAGTCTTCAAGTTGATCTTAAAAGAAACCTGGCCTGTCATTCCATCCTCTGCAGTCGTACCCTCGAGTGTTTCCAGTTGTTTTTGCGACTGTGCTACATAAATCAGCAACACTGCAAAGATTTTTTTGATTTTCACCACTGAGACCAGACTGAAAAGAGACAACAGTGTGTGTATATATATATATATATATGTTTATATATATATATATATATATACACACATATATATATATATATATAAATATAAATATATAAAAAAAAAAAAAAT
>CAAE01014674.1:216344-237600 GCA_000180735.1 Tetraodon nigroviridis | reverse complement strand
GGCCACGTTGATTTAGGCATGAGAGACAATAGACGACATAGAAAAAGTGACAAAAGTGATGAAGGTGTCGTAAACATTTCCCCACTATTCTGGATTTTTTTAGCCGCATTATCTTCTTCATCAACAAGCTCTGTAACGTAAAAACAACCTTGGTGAGGAGTTTGTTCGGTGGAACTGATAAATGTGTCATCTGTTATTAGCTACATTACAAGTTTATATCTGCGAAAATAAATAAAGTACAAGAAATGTTCCCTGACCAGGAAACCTAGTCCACAGCAGTGACAGCACTGGATCCTGACCAGTAGACCACCAGGGACATGTGACATGATAGCACACTCCATCTAAAACTTTGCTTTGCTTTAGCACACACACAAACACACACACACACACACACACACACACACACACACTCATATCTGATGCACAATTCCAATACAGCTGTGTGTTATCTACCTTGACACATGGCATAGTTTGATCTGGACCATGAGTTAATCATTCAATTTCCCAAAAATAAAAATTGTGAAATATTTGTTTCTCTTGGGCAATATTCTGCTGGAAAACTTTGGTTTCTGCCGTCCAAGCGGCTGTTAGTCCGACACCTACAGACCTGCTCGCCCTCAGTGGAAATATTATTCCTTGATGCCTCTGACCTTGTACAATGAAATATTGCTCTCTATCACAAAAATCTTTGTGGAGTGGTTGGTGAAACACAATGAATTCATTTCTTCAAAATTCTGTTTTTAACTTTCTCTTGAAAACAGTAGCCAGTATTTGCAACACAGTGTGGCAGTCTGGTTGTCTTTCCACCTACATCATTATCTAATAAATGATTTCAAACCTGAGATATGAAAAAACCCCAAAAAAACTTCACTTTTCATCTTCATGTTTATTTAATTTTTACATTTTTTAAAATATATCTAAAGGTGCTATCTGTTTCTGTGCTTGTAGAACGAATGGGCAAGGTGGCTCCATCTGTGTTCAGCGGAGTCCGGACCGGAGCAGAGACGTCCTTGGACCATAAACCAAAAGCCTCTGGAGGCAGTGTTTTTAGCAAGTAAACACTGCAGTATGCACTCCTTGGTGTTGGCTGTGAATTATTTTTGATGTTACTAACAATCAATATTAAAAAACAAGTGTTTGTGGGTCAATTTTAAAGTTTTATGATATTTTAAGACTTCACATTTTGGATTTTTTAGGTAATTAAATTTTCACCTTTTTCTATTGTACCCTTCACCCCATTTTTATCTGAATATTTTAAAAAATAAAATAACTTCTGACATGTTCCAAACAGGATTCTTAAACCTATCCTTTTGCTTATACACAAAACCCACAAGATTTGTAAAACCTACAGCAACAGTATAATGTGTATATACCCACCAAACACCATTTAACTTTGCTGCTAAATGTATTGCTTCTTTTCGTCATTTCTTATGTAACTTAAAATTTTGTTGTAATTCATTTTCAAAGCCGAGAATTAATCTGACGTTTTCATCTGTCTTGGATTTTTGTGTTGCTGCTTTGTATCTTATAAATCTTCTAGCTCTGTTCTGGTACACAGCATAAATGTGTTTCCTTATACATAAATCAACAATGTGGAAGAAGGCAACATGGCCATCCAACCCCAGACTCATAGCTCCAACTCCACCTGAAGTTGAAGAGCAGCGTCTGAATCTACATAAATTCTGTGAGATAATCCTTTGTTTTGTCTGCTCATCACATCCAGGAAAGGGTGTGTGCTTAGATAGCCTGTTACATTTTCTTCTGGCAGCTATTCACCTCACAAAATCCACATATACATTCCTGGTACCTCCACAGATTGTGTATCATCTTTAGGAACCGATGTTATCATCTCAAAATTGTTCTTTTTCTTCTACGAGAACTGAGGTCTTATTATTGCTCTGGATGTCTGCATTAACACCATCTAACCTGGGATCTATTATATAGACCAAGAGATGTGTCTGCAATAAACTGTCTCAGATCACTGTTGTACTTCAGTGGTGTGTGTTTGGATTAAAGGTGACCTGGGAAAAATACTTCAAATAAACAAAAATGTCATAACGCTGCACTTTTATCTGGAAAAGCAGCACTACCACTTTGTCCTTTAAAAAAACTAGTAGTGTAGATGAACAATTAAGTTGATGGAATAACAACAAGACCATTGTGCTAATTTTTAATGATGCACACATTGTAGTTCCATGATTATTTAACAGATGAGTAGCAGCCCAAAAGAGCTTTGTTGCCTAATACATCCCAACTGCCAAGTTAAAGAGATAATTGCAGGTCTAATAATGGTTTGACAATTTTATGGGCCACACGAGACCACATTTTTGTGTCACCTGACCCTTAGGTGGTTTTAAAAAGACCAGACACAATATAATCAGATGCATCTCCGTCAATGATTCCTGTCCCATTATTATGAACAAACCAGCAGGGTACATTTTCTCCGTTCTTCACGTCATTCCTGAAATCTCTCTGCCAGCCTCTGTGGACAGACAAGGTGATATTTTAAGAACGAATGGTTAAAGTCCACACGTTCTCCAGACTCGCTCAGCGTACCTGGTCACATTCAGTTGCTGCCCTTTGACAAACATGGTGGCATCTGGTTTCTCTGGGACCTCGCCTGGACGCAGATCCGACACCTCATACTCCAGACCATGATAGAACTGACCTGGGGGAGGACAGGCCACACAATATTTACTAGTTATGCTACCACAGTGAAACCACCTTTACCTCCAGTTGTGTGCATTTTACCTAGTAAACCGTGAGCAGAGGAGGACAACAAGTGGCTGTCCAAGGTGTAGAAGCCCAAGTAATCCCTGTGATACGGGTGCTTCTCCCACACTTTGTGTAGCAGAACCACAAACTTCACAGAGTCTTTTAGCGTCACCGTCAGGCTACGATCCTTCGTCAGCAGAATATCCACGCTGGAGATGACAATTGACAGATTTTATGTTTATCAGTGATGAAGGGCAGCAGACTGGCTGAAGTGAACTGTGAGGCCTACTTGGGTCCTTTCAGAGATGATGCCTCTGACCACAACAGCTTGATCCATTTGCCATCCTGATAGACTGAGATGACCTCTGTGTTCACCTCCAGCTTCACCCCCAGAGTCCGGTGGGTGATGCCAAATCGGTAAAAGTAGGTGTTAATGACACCATCGGGGGGGATTTTCTTGTCTCCGATAATCTGGCCGTTGACCAAAATACCTGAAGAAAAACGCACAGGCTTCAGAAATCTACGTGCAGGCATGGCAACAGCAACCCGAGGCCAGGTCTGACCTGATACTGGGTCCCTGACCAGGTTGAAAATAGTTCCTGGTTTGTCGTTGATGTTGAAGCACAGAGCGTCGTTTCTGTCGGGGAGCTCAATCATGAAATGAGGATCTCCATCCACTAGAGTCCAAAACAGGATGAGATGTGATTACCAAAACCACATGCTTCGTCTACACAACGAGCTGAGTGTGTGCTGCTGAATGCTGGGCTAAGCCACAGACATGTGCTGCAGATACTGCTGGCATGAGCAGCAGAAGGTGGCTGCATGTAGTCAGACACAAGGTGAGGGACGCCGCTCTCGACAACCACTCATTTAATCCTCAGCAGATCTCTTTTGTCATCAGTGATGATTGTAGCTCTTCTTTTGTTAGTCATGGCGGTTTTGGTTGTGCCAAGTTGGTACAATTGTTAATATGTGTTACATTTTTAACGCTCACCTGTGTTTCTGCTTTTAGAGTCATATAAAATCACTAAGTTGTAACTTCATGCTGGGATTCTTGGCCATAAATGTGACATTTTTTGTTTTTAGTATATAGCAGCAGACTGACATCTCCATTTATCTGTAAAAACCTATGATCTCTGATTTATCTTGTTCAACCTTCTCTTCTGTTTCTGGACTACCTTGGAAAAAAATGAAGATAAAAAAATGACCGAAATAAATATACATGATGTGCCTTATCTTTACCCTTCTCCTGTGTTTTTCCTTTATAAATCATATAAAATATTAAACTGAAAACGTCATGCCAGGTTTCATGGCCATAAATGTGACATTTTCCTCTGAACGTGGCAGCAGACTGACATCTCCATTTGTCTGTAAACACCTATATATAAGATATATTAGGTGCTGTAACATTAATCTTCTATTGTGTTTCTGTATTTTGGATCATATAAAATAACAAACTGGTAACATTATGTGAGGAATCTGGGCCAAAAATGTGATTTATCTTTCTTTTTAGTACATGGCAGCAGACTGACATTTGCAATAATCTGTAATCACCTAAAATCTTTAATTTATCTCGTTTAAAATGTACTTACCTAACACTAAAAGTGGTGGGGGCTGTTGAACAGGATTATCTGGAAAGAAATAAAGATAAAAAATTAATAAATTAAGATACATTATGTGCAATATGAGTAACCTTCTCTTGTGTTTTTACTTTTGTAATCATATAAAATCAGAAACTGGTAACTTCATGCTGGGGGTCTTGGCCAAAAATGTGATTATCTTTCTTTTTAGTACATGGCAGCAGACCGACATTTGCAATAATCTGTAATCACCTAAAATCTTTAATTTATCTCTTTTAAATGTACTTACCTAACGCTAAAAGTAGTGGGGGCTGAGGCTCATGAACATCTGGAAAGAAATAAAGATAAAAAATTAATAACTTAAGAATACATTATGTGCCATATGAGTAACCTTCTCTTGTGTTTTTACTTTTGTAATCATATAAAATCAGAAATTGGTAACTTCATGCTGGGGGTCTTGGCCAAAAATGTGATTATCTTTCTTTTTAGTACATGGCAGCAGACTGACATTTGCAATAATCTGTAATCACCTAAAATCTTTAATTTATCTACTTTAAAATGTACTTACCTAACACTAAAAGTGGTGGGGGCTGTTGAACATGAACATCTGGAAAGAAATAAAGATAAAAAATGAATAAATTAAGATACATTATGTGCCATATGAGTGACCTTCTCTTGTGTTTTTACTTTTGTAATCATATAAGATCAGAAATTGGTAACTTCATGCTGGGGGTCTTGGCCAAAGATGTGATTATCTTTCTTTTTAGTACATGGCAGCAGACCGACATTTGCAATAATCTGTAATCACCTAAGATCTTTAATTTATCTCGTTTAAGATGTACTTACCTAACACTAAAAGTGGTGGGGGCTGAGGATTATCTGGAAAGAAATAAAGATAAAGGATGAATAAATTAAGATACATTATGTGCCATATGAGTAACCTTCTCTTGTGTTTTTACTTTTGTAATCATATAAGATCAGAAACTGGTAACTTCATGCTGGGGGTCTTGGCCAAAGATGTGATTATCTTTCTTTTTAGTACATGGCAGCAGACCGACATTTGCAATAATCTGTAATCACCTAAAATCTTTAATTTATCTCTTTTAAATGTACTTACCTAACACTAAAAGTGGTGGGGGCTGAGGATCATGAACATCTGGAAAGAAATAAAGATAAAAAATTAATAACTTAAGATACATTATGTGCCATATGAGTAACCTTCTCTTGTGTTTTTACTTTTGTAATCATATAAAATCACAAACTGGTAACTTCATAATGGGGGTCTTGGCCTTAAATGTGACATTTTTTATTTTTAGTACATGGCAGCAGACTGACATCTCCATTTATCTGTAAAGACATATAATCTCTGATTTATCTTGTTTAAAATGTACTCACAAAAATATAGACCTTGAACACGAACTTTCACTTCTACAACATCTTGGAATATATTATTATATAATAAATATACATTATGTGTCTTATCTTTACCCTTCTCCTGTGCTTTTGCTTTTCAAATCATATAAAATAACAAACTGAAAACTTCACGCCAAGGTTCATGGCCATAAATGTGACATTTTCCTCTGAACATGGCAGCAGACTGACATCTCCATTTGTCTGTAAACACCTATATATTTCTGATTTGCCTTGTTGGAAATATACTCACTGGATAATGTGTGATATGAGGACTTTATATTGATAATTTGGAAAGAAATTAAGTTAAAAAAAATAAATAAATGGATTTTTGGCCAAAAATGTGATTCTCTGTTTTTTTTAGTACATGGCAGCAGACTGACATCTTCATTTATCAGTAAAAACCTAAAATCAATAATTTATCTTGTTTAGAATGTACCGTATTTTCACGACCATAAGGCGCACCTAAAACACTGAGATTTTCTCCAAAATCGACGGTGCGCCTTATAACAAGGTGCGCCTTGTGTGCGGACTGAGCTCCAAAATCTGCTGTGTGCCTTTGGTGGGTGCACTACGGCTACAAACGCTCCGCCCATCCTCACCTCAGCTGAATATCCAGCAGAGGTGTGCCGCTGAGCACTATTTACCGGTACTTGCGTAAGGACCCCCTAAAATGGCACCGGTCCAGCGACACGCGTATGAGGCTCGCTTTATGCCACCATGTGCGGGTGGATCGTAGACGCCTGGGCTACGATACCGTCTTCATGTATTGTGAGATCTTTCGCAAAAGCCGCCATTAACGTTGAAGCGGAACCGGTCGGCGAGTCTGATTCAGATGATGAAGATGAGGAACTCGGGATGTTGGACATTGAAATAGCGCCGCTGTTTAATTCAGATACAGAAGATGAAAACTTTGATGGTTTTGTGGCAGAAGAATGAATATTTTGTTCAATAAATGTGTCGAAACTCACTGTTTTACTTCCGTTGTCGTTTTATACCGTATGTTTTAGCATGCGCCTAATAATGCGGTGCGCCTTATGTATGGCTCAAGTACAGAAATACACCCGTAACTGAGACTGCGCCTTATAACCCGGTGCGCCCTATGGTCGTGAAAATACGGTACTTACTTGCCAGAGCTTGAGGTGGTTTTAATAGTTTAATTTCTAAATCTGGAAAGAAATAAAGTGCAGTCAAGTGCAAACTTTCCAAAAAGCCATTTAAAGTTTCTTTTCTTACTCCCAGCTCGGGAGGAGTCACCAAGACTCCAAGATGGCGGCGCGGCGGTAGCACGCAGCGGCCACTCCGGACAAACATGGTGCTATTTGTGTATCCTAGCCGAGCACAAACGGTACATGGACGCCAATCCAAAGGGTGTTCATGCGTACGACCGCCAGACACTTCTTGGACTTAGAAAAAACGAAGACAACAAACTAAATAATGAAGACCTCCAGAAACTCCGCGACCTCGGCTTGCTACGTAGACCAGGCCTCAAACCACCGGCACCACCTGACGCCGGTGACCCGGATAGGGGACGGCGAAAGCGGTGCGCGAGGAAGCGGAAACGAGGCAAGCAGGCGGGTATCCGTGCTAGGCTAAAAACAAACCCTAGCCGGCCGGCTCTCCCGTCCATCATACTCTCTAATGTCTGCTCCCTGGACAACAAACTGGACTACATCCGACTCGAACGGGGTACACGGCGGGAGTTCAGAGACTGCTGTGTCTTTGTTTTGACGGAAACATGGCTCAGCGACAGAGTGCCAGACGCCGCCACCCAGCTAGACGGGCTAGCTTCGTTTCGCGCCGACAGAAACGAAGCTCTGAGCGGTAAGACCCGTGGCGGTGGCGTTTGTGTTTACGTCAACACGAAATGGTGCACGGACTCTGTGTTGGTCTCAAAATACTGCTCTCCGCTCGTGGAATTTGTGACAGTCAGATGCAGACCTTTTTATTTACCACGGGAGTTTACAACACTCTTTATTTTTGGAGTTTACATCCCTCCCAGCACCAACGCTAAGGAGGCTTTATCTGTACTCTGCGGGGCTGTTAGCGATCTACAGAACGCGCACCCTGACGGACTGTTTATTATCGCCGGAGATTTCAACCACGCAAATCTCAAGTCAGTCCTCCCTAAATTCCATCAGCATGTGGACTTTGCAACGAGGGGGAAGAACACGCTGGACGTTGTTTACACCAACATTGCCGGCGCGTAACCGCGGAGCCCCGCCCCCACCTCGGATACTCAGACCACATCACTGTTATGCTAATTCCTGCATACAGACCCATTGTTAGGCGCACCAAACCGGTTCTAAAGCAGGTAAACACCTGGCCTGCAGGAGCCATGTCAGCTCTCCAGGACTGCTTTGAGTGCACCGACTGGGCCATGTTCAGGGAGGCTGCAACCAACGGCGACTCGGTTAACCTGGAGGAGTACACATCGTCTGTGACCAGCTACATCGGCAAGTGTATCGACGATGTGACCGTCTCCAAGACCATCACCACACGCCCCAATCAGAAACCATGGGTGACTGCGGAAGTGCGCGCGCTGCTGAAGTCCAGGGACGCCGCCTTCAGAACAGGTGACAGCACAGCTCTAAGGACAGCCAGAGCCAAACTGTCCCGTGCCATCAGGAAGGCGAAGCGCGCGCACGCCCAGAAAATCCATGGCCACTTCCAAGACAGCGGCGACACTCGGCGCATGTGGCAGGGCATTCAGACGATCACCAACTACAGGACATCACCACCCGGCCTGTAGAAGTGACGCCTCCCTCCCAGATGCACTGAACAAATTCTACGCTCGCTTCGAGGCACAGAACAACATCACGGCGAGGAAGAACATCCCTCCCCCCGACGACACAGGTGATCTGCTTGACCACTGCTGCACAGTGAGGCGAACCCTACGCGGAGTCAACCCACGGAAGTCTGCTGGACCAGACAACATCCCTGGCAAGGTGCTCAGAGAATGTGCAGAACAACTAACGAATGTTTTCACCGACATCTTCAACATCTCTCTCAGCAGCGCCGTCGTTCCAACCTGCCTCAAAGCGACCACCATTGTCCCCGTGCCGAAGAAGTCATCAGTCTCCTGCCTCAACGACTACCGCCCCATCGCACTCACACCCATCGTGATGAAGATGCTTTGAGAGGCTCGTCTTGAGGCAGATCAAAAACCAACTCCCACCCTCACTAGACCCACTACAGTTTGCGTATCGTCCGAACCGCTCCACGGACGACGCCATCTCCACAGCCGTCCACCTGGCCCTCACACACCTGGAGAACAAGGACACTTATGTTCGAATGCTGTTCATCGACTTCAGCTCAGCATTCAACACAATCATCCCCCAGCACCTCATGGAGAAGCTAAGCCTGCTTGGACTAAACACCTCCCTCTGACAACTGGATTCTGGACTTTCTGACCGGGAGACCTCAGTCAGTCCGAATCGGGAACAGCACCTCCAGCACCACCACGCTGAGCACCAGGGCCCCCCAGGGCTGCGTCCTCAGCCCCCTGCTGTTCACACTGCTGACTCACGACTGTGCAGCAACGCACAGCTCCAACCACATCATCAAGTTCGCCGATGACACGACCGTGGTGGGTCTCATCAGCAAGAACGACGAGTCAGCATACAGAGACGAGGTCCAACAGCTAACTGCATGGTGTGAAGCCAACAACCTGTCCCTGAACGTCGACAAGACACAAGGAGATGGTGGTTGACTTCAGGAGAGCACCGGGAGAACATCCTCCACTGACCATCAACGGCTCCTCCGTGGAGATCGTCAAGGACACCAAATTCCTTGGTGTCCATCTGGAGGAGAACCTCACCTGGTCTCTCAACACCACTAAAATCAGCAGGAAAGCCCAGCAGCGCCTCTACTTCCTACGGAGGCTGAGGAAAGCCCATCTTCCTCCCCCCATCCTCACCACCTTCTACAGGGGGACTATCGAGAGCATCCTGAGCAGCTGCATCACCGTCTGGTTTGGGAACTGCACCGCGGCGGACCGCAAGACCCTCCAGAGGATAGTGAGGACAGCAGAAAAGATCATCGGTGTCTCTCTAACCCCCCTGGTGGACATCTACACCACACGCTGCACCCGTAAGGCCACCAGCATCGTGGCCGACCCCTCACACCCCTCACACACACTCTTCACCCTCCTGCCATCTGGGAAAAGGTACCGAAGCATTCGGGCCCACACAACCAGACTGACTAACAGCTTCTTCCCACAGGCCATCAGGCTCCTCAATGGAAGGATCTGAACTGCACAGACTTTCCATGCCACCACACATTATTTGACATTATTTATTATCTAACCCTGCTGCTAACTTTCTGGTTTTGTAGAAAAAGGTTTGCACAAATCCTCCCATGCTGCCTTAACACTACTACTGGGAATAATGTTTATAAAGCCTAAAACTGTTACAATTGCACTGGCACTTTACAGCGTTTACCTACAAACTCGCAACATTTGCACTGTACTGCACTTTATTCTGACATATCTGTCTGCACCTTATTCTGATATATACTGCACTCTACTCCACTTTACTCCACCCTACTCCACCCCTCATTCCTGCCTGTCTATGTACGCGTCCTGTTGCATGTTGTGCTGACCCATGCTGTCTCTGTGTAGCCCTGTTGTCCTTTCTGTGCCCCTTTTGTGTTGTCCTACCAGCACCAGGTCCAGGAGAAACGTTGTTTCGTTTTCAATATGTATCGCACCAGCTATATATGTTCGAAAATGACAATAAAAGCTCACTTGACTTGACTTGACTTGACGTGACTTCATCTTGTTGTCGTTGTTCTATTGAACGAAAGAAAGAAATCGATTTTCTTTTCTTACATTGTAAAAATGTACATTTTTAAAACTGCTACTGACAAATGGAATGAGTGGAAGACTGCATTATACGTGGGTGAAAGATAGTGTCTGAGACCGCCATCTGTGTTCAAAGATGTTTTTTCCAACGTAACATGGATGGCTTCTTTAACACCTCTTTCAAACCAGCGATCTTCTCTTGCCAGCACACGTGTTCTGGCAACTAACATATTCTTTTATCTGTAAACACCTATAATCTCTATTTAACCTTGTTTAAAATGTACTCACCAAAATATGTAGGTGGTGCAGGTGGTGCGCTGTATCCATAGTTATAATCTGGAAAAAATAAAGGTTGAAAATTAGAAACAAATGATCAAGTGCAAACTTACCCAAAAGCCATTTAAAGTTTCTTTTCTTACTCCCAGCTCGTTCAGCTTGTTGTCGTTGTTCTGTTGAACAGCAGAAAAAAATCAATTTTCTTTCTTTACATTGTAAAAATGTACGTTTTTAAAACTGCTACTGACAAAACCTTTGCTTTAAAGAAAAAAAATTCTCAGCCTTCTCCTACCTTCAGTCAGCTTGTCAGCAATCATGGGACTGTCGTCAGTTTCGGGCTTGGTGACCACCATGGAGGTGAGGGGGGTGACGAAGCTGTAACGCAGAGACATGTCCAGGGCTTCGGCGCTGGCGTTGGCTTTCTCCTCTGCATCACCAGTCTTGCTACAGAAGAGAAAAAGTAAAAGTTGCCGTATGGGACACTTTATAATCAAACAGCCTTTCTTGATCCCCCACATGCTCTGACCTTTTGTCCAGGAGCTGCTGGATGGTGAGGTAGGCCCAGAGACGCTCAGTGAAGTCCCCAAAAATGTAATCGTCATCTGGATACATCCCACTCCAGTCCAGAACACTGAACTGGCCCTGCTCACTGAAGTCATTTAACTGCAGGGAGAAAAAAAGAACTGTAGTTGCTCCTCAGGTGTGTATTCACTCTCACTTTTTTGACTGAATTCCTGAACTTCTTCTCCTCACCCCTTGACCAGACACCTCCACCGGGAAGTTATCTATATCATTGTCTTTGAGCCGACCGGCTACTACGATCTCTGAGCCGTTAAACAGCTGGCTGAATTGGTTGGTGGTCAAAGAGTCCACAGCGTTGTCGGGATAACGCAGATCCACGTCTAAAAGCAGCGGGCTGGACACCTCATCGTAGAAGCCCTGCAAGAAATGCACACATCCATTCTGAGTCCATCATTGTGGAAGAAGGCAACATGGCCGTCCAACCCCAGACTCATAGCTCCAACTCCACCTGAAGTTGAAGAGCAGCGTCTGAACCTTCATAAATTCTGCGAGCTAATCCATTGTTTTCTCTGCTCATCACGTCCAGGAAGGGATACTTTACATCATTGCCAAAACCAAGAGAGAAGAGTGACATTTGTCCACCAATAGCTGCTTTCACATTTTCCTGAATCACTGGGATCCTACTTTCTCCTAAAATGATGCAGAATTAACAAGAGAAAAATGGAAAATTTCAAGTACATCAGTAGTATAGTTTAGCATAGCATAGCATGGCATAGTATTGTATAGTATACTATAGTATAGACGTATCATTATTGTTTCAGTTACACTCTCACCAGAATTAGGATCTCCATCAGTCAGTAAAATGATCATATCGATGCTCTTCTCTGGAAGTCTCTTTGCTTTCCTGTCTTCTTTCAGCATGTCTACTGCTTTTAGTACCGGAGCATTAATATCGGTTCCTTAAAGAAAACCAATTAGTTTGTCAGTTAACCAAAAGATTTGGATTTTATGACTTCAGGCAAAGCACAGCCTTTTTTTTACTGTTAATTACGTAATAATTTCTGTTGTGCTTACCACCATAAGATTGGATTGCCTTCACATAGACCATAGCTTCATCAATGTTTTCCTTGGTTGCTTTGCTGAGTGAAGTGTTCCAAAATTGAATTCTGTGGTCAAAGAGAATGATTCCAAAATGGTCTTCAGGGTCGAGGTCTTCAAGAATTTTTAGCATTGCTTCTCGTGTCTAAAAATGCAGCAGAAGTCAAACTCAGGCATGACTGTTGCAGAGACACAGAAGGAACCAGAATCACCGTTACCTGTTGCATCTTTGTTCCACTCATGGAGCCACTCATATCTATCACAAACACTACATTCTTTGGGAGTCTGGGCAGATCTTTTGGAGCAAAAAAGTGCACAAAATATCCATTCGCAATCTAAAACAGACACATTCATGTAAGCAATGGGATTTTTTTTAAAGATTGGAATATTGTATTAAGAATTCTGTATTATATAAGAGAGAATGTCAAAGACTTTAAGAAAAAAAAAACAGTTTAAAAATGTTTTTTTAGGATCAGTGGGAAAGGGTACAAATGTATCTTTTTATTCTCTACACGTACAACTAAATTCATAGCTCAAGGTCAGTCCTGGGCTTCTGCATCCATGTTCACAGGAAACGTCCAACACATGAATGTCAGGAAAGATCAGACGGACAACATGAGGCCCAGACAAGGACCACATGTAGTTCTTGTTAAAAACTGACCTGAATATCTCCAAGGTCATTTTCACGGTTTACGTCATACTTGATGATAAAATCTCCATCAATAAGTGTTCCAGGACAGTCTGGACACTTCCTTTGCTGTTCTATAGTGGGTGAGAAGCTGATGCGCGCCTAAGAGTGTGAACAAGATCCCATTTAGTATTTGAAAGAGGTGTAAAGGAACAAAGGATAAACAGGCCTGTGTGCATGTACAGTACCTTTTTGTCTGTGACTGTTTTCTTCACCAAAGGAAGCAGGTCATTGGTCAAGAAGGTTGCTTGAGCATCAACATGTGAGAGACCCTGAGGCTCATAGATATTAGTCACAATCTGCAGAAAAAGAGGGCATTAATTATGCCAACTATCCATTTAGAATGCCTGCGCCTGCTGTCACTGTGACATTAGTTTACCTTAAACTCCTGCACTGGCTCTTTGGGTTTGACTCGAGTCAGAATCTCATACTGGCCCAGTGTCCTCTGAAGGAGCTCCTCATAGGTCAGAACGAAAGTCACCTTACTGTTGCTGGCAATGTTGACAGACACTGAAAACTTCTCCATCTTTCTCCCTGAAGCCCTGCAACACAGCACCCATTCCTTCTCTAGCAGCCACTGAAGCTTTTTGTAGAATGCATCTATTGAAAGTGCGTCTGCAATGAACACATTAGACAGATCTTGTCTGTCTTACTTGACCAGTCCTGCTGTTCTCCCTGCAGAAACAGCCTTTTCATACTGTTTCTTGGCTTTTTCTTTTTCCTTGACTTCTCCAACATAGACCCGACCTTCAATTTCCCTGTGAGGATCAAAAAGATGAGGATAAAAAAAACCCAACCCTATTACATTACACTTTAAGAAAAAAATTGAATAGTTCGGGAAACAGTGGAATTAACAAAGAGCTTGGTGACATGTGGCATGTGAGTGAAGACACACTGACATGCTAAAGTTGCTGATGAAGGCAGTCTTTGGCAGCTCCACCTCGAAGGAGATCTCACGGGAGGTGTGTCCTTCGTTCAAGGCCGTAGAGGTCATGAGAGTGCGAGCGAAACGAGACCTCACCGTGCAGTCCACCGTAAAACTGTGCACGTCCACCTAAGGAAAGGATGAGCATGGGCTCTAATTTTACAAGTCAGAAAGTCTGAGTCTGACAAAGCTGCTGCTTTTATATATATATAAGTTTATTAAATGTTTCCGGTCAAAATATATTTAAAATAATGAGTCACGGATTCACGTGTGTGTCACAGTTTGACAACCTACATGAGTCAACTTGAGTGCTGGCAATCGATTAATTTTCCTCCTGTCCTTGAGGATATCTGCTTGCCAAATCAATACATTCGTAATAAATAATTTGTAGTTTTAGTTTATTTTAGTTGCTTTTAATTGCATGATTAATTTTACCATTGTATTTTTTCTTACTGTAAAGTAAACCCACACACCTCTTTCTGTTTAGTGGTAAATGATTTGCTAACAGCCCCAGTTTGTATCTACTTGTTCAGTTCCTTTAAAAAGTTGAATACATTTGGTGTTGAACTAAACTTTACATCCTCAGAACAAAGGGAATGCCCTTACTGTTCCTCCATCTGCGCTTCTTTTCTGTCAAAGAAAAAAAAAGAAGTCTTAAGGTAAAAGTCAGCTTTGTATTTAAATTAATAGACATCAAAACTCAAAGGAAGGGTGCAAAAAAAAAGTGTTGAAATCATTTAAATACGCAAGTTTTATCAGAATGTGATAAGTTGTATTTAAGAGTAATTACCTGCAGCGATCTGGCTGCTTTGTGTGCCTCCTGAGATTGAAAAAAGGAGAAGACATGATATCATATAAGATAATTAGGAAAAATAGAGAACTTAAATTGGCATCAAAGTTCTGATTTACCTGAGAGTTGTGGATTCCAGAGATGATCAGAGCTCCTTGAGCCTGCCAGCAGAGCCAGAGGCTGGCGCTGACCCACAGCAGCAGCGCTGGAACACCCAGAGGTCCAGACATGATGTGACGTCTTCTCAGCAGTGCCTGACCTCACCACTGCTCTGGAGAACAACAGCTCTTTACCCAGGGGAGGGACAGGAGGTGTTTTAGGGGGCAGTGACCAATGGAGCTGAGCTCAAAGTGCAGAAGCCACACAGAGCAAATTCATGCTGCTTCTCCAGCTCAGATATAAACATTTGTCTGAAAAACTTTTCTGTTGATTTGACAGAAATTAAATGAGAACGATCTTGTCTCATTTGTTTATAGTTTATATCTACAGTGAATACACAGAGTTGTGTCAGTCATGGCATCCGGCATAAAACTCATGCCAAATAAATGAGCGAATCACAAACATAACTTCCATGCATGGTTAGTCAGGGCCCAGGGAGACAGGTAGAAGGGTATTTGGTGTGTCATCTAGAAGAAAAGTAGACAAGTAAGAGATAGTAAGAGGTTAGTTAAGAATAAGTGGGACACTGTGAGGACTGAAGACAGGAGTACAGGGAGATTCAGTGTAAGGTGAAGAGGTGGCAAAGGCCAAAGAAGGGGCCTTTGATGACTTGAAAGCTGGTTGATAGCTAAGAGGGCAAGACATTGTGATATGTAGTGAGAGTAGGGAACAGGTGGAGGAGAAGCTTGAGGAGTGCAGGTTGGCCCTGGAAAGAAAAGGAATGAAGGTTAGCCGCAGCAATGAGCAATATGATAGAAGAGTTTGAGCTAAAATGAAAGGAAAGGTGTCCAAAGGTGTGGTGAGACCAGCAATGATGTTTGGTCTAGAGGCAGTGCCACTGAGGAAAAGACAGGACGCAGTCAGAGAGGCCAGACTGGGATGGATTGGACATGTACAGAGGAGAGATAGTGAATATATTGGTAGCAGGATGCTCAGTTTTGAACTGCCCAGCAGGAGGCCTAAAAGAAAATCATAGAGGAGGTTTACGGATGTAGTCAAAAAAGACATAAAGGTGGTTGGTGTGAGAGAAGAGGATGCAGGAGACAGGGTTAGATAGAGACAACTGATTAGCTGTAGCGACCCCTGAAAAGGAAAATCCGAAAGGAAAAGAAGACTAAATACATTTTGCTGGTTATTCTGATCTAATTTAGACCAGATGCCAGATATCTGCTATTTTTGCAAAACAGTAAAAGCAGTCTTGTTTGCGTTTGTGCCCTTTGAACTTATTCACCCACACTATGACCTTTACTCACTCAATAATTACAATTTTTAATGTCTTTCCAAGACCTCAAATGTTTGTTTATTTGCTACCTGCTGTCAAAAATGTTCACATCTGGAAATTGGAAGTTTAGCTCCAGCAGCATTGCAAAATTTGATTGTATGATCTGCCTTCTTTTATGTAAGTTCAGTCACCTTAGCGGCAGGCAGGACACCTCATCATAGGAGCCCTGCAAGCAATGCACACATCCATTCCGAGTCCATCATTGTGGAAGAAGGCAACATGGCCATCCAACCCCAGACTCATAGCTCCAACTCCACCTGAAGTTGAAGAGCAGCGTCTGAATCTACATAAATTCTGCGAGATAAATCCTTTGTTTTGTCTGCTCATCACATCCAGGAAAGGGTGTGTGCTTAGATAGCCTGTTACATTTTCTTCTGGCAGCTATTCACCTCACAAAATCCACATATACATTCCTGGTACCTCCACAGATTGTGTATCATCTTTAGGAACCGATGTTATCATTTCAAAATTGTTCTTTTTCTTCTACGAGAACTGAGGTCTTATTATTGCTCTGGATGTCTGCATTAACACCATCTAACCTGGGATTTATTATATAGACCAAGAGATGTGTCTGCAATAAACTGTCTCAGATCACTGTTGTACTTCAGTGGTGTGTGTTTGGATTAAAGGTGACCTGGGAAAAATACTTCAAATAAACAAAAATGTCATAACGCTGCACTTTTATCTGGAAAAGCAGCACTACCACTTTGTCCTTTAAAAAAACTAGTAGTGTAGATGAACAATTAAGTTGATGGAATAACAACAAGACCATTGTGCTAATTTTTAATGATGCACACATTGTAGTTCCATGATTATTTAACAGATGAGTAGCAGCCCAAAAGAGCTTTGTTGCCTAATACATCCCAACTGCCAAGTTAAAGAGATAATTGCAGGTCTAATAATGGTTTGACAATTTTATGGGCCACACGAGACCACATTTTTGTGTCACCTGACCCTTAGGTGGTTTTAAAAAGACCAGACACAATATAATCAGATGCATCTCCGTCAATGATTCCTGTCCCATTATTATGAACAAACCAGCAGGGTACATTTTCTCCGTTCTTCACGTCATTCCTGAAATCTCTCTGCCAGCCTCTGTGGACAGACAAGGTGATATTTTAAGAACGAATGGTTAAAGTCCACACGTTCTCCAGACTCGCTCAGCGTACCTGGTCACATTCAGTTGCTGCCCTTTGACAAACATGGTGGCATCTGGTTTCTCTGGGACCTCGCCTGGACGCAGATCCGACACCTCATACTCCAGACCATGATAGAACTGACCTGGGGGAGGACGGGCCACACAATATTTACTAGTTATGCTACCACAGTGAAACCTCCTTTACCTCCAGTTGTGTGCATTTTACCTAGTAAACCGTGAGCAGAGGAGGACAACAAGTGGCTGTCCAAGGTGTAGAAGCCCAAGTAATCCCTGTGATACGGGTGCTTCTCCCACACTTTGTGTAGCAGAACCACAAACTTCACAGAGTCTTTTAGCGTCACCGTCAGGCTACGATCCTTCGTCAGCAGAATATCCACGCTGGAGATGATAAGTGACAGATTTTATGTTTAGCAGTGATGAAGGGCAGCAGACTGGCTGAAGTGCACTGTGAGGCCTACTTGGGTCCTTTCAGAGATGATGCCTCTGACCACAACAGCTTGATCCATTTGCCACCCTGATAGACTGAGATGACCTCTGTGTTCACCTCCAGCTTCACCCCCAGAGTCCGGTGGGTGATGCCAAATCGGTAAAAGTAGGTGTTAATGACACCATCGGGGGGGATTTTCTTGTCTCCGATAATCTGGCCGTTGACCAAAATACCTGAAGAAAAACGCACAGGCTTCAGAAATCTACGTGCAGGCATGGCAACAGCAACCCGAGGCCAGGTCTGACCTGATACTGGGTCCCTGACCAGGTTGAAAATAGTTCCTGGTTTGTCGTTGATGTTGAAGCACAGAGCGTCGTTTCTGTCGGGGAGCTCAATCATGAAATGAGGATCTCCATCCACTAGAGTCCAAAACAGGATGAGATGTGATTACCAAAAGCACATGCTTCATCCGAGAATAGACTCTGTGTTCATCTGGACTTTAAATTTTCTTTTGGAAAACGTTTCGCCTTCTATCCAAAAGGCTTCATCAGTTCTGATCAGGCTGGGAGCAGAGCTTGAAGATAGAGCCCTTGTGGACCATCGGCATGCTAATGCCAACTGAGAGTCCTTTACATTAATATGCCAGTGGTCTGGGTGGATGTCTAGGGGTTGTTGGCAGGGTCATTGACCTAGTTTTGGTTTGGGTGTTTTTTCCTTTGACCGTTGGGTCACATGGTGATGCAACACCAGGTCTGGTGAAACTGGGAATGTTTTTGTTTTTGGAATGAGTGGAGGACTGCATTATATGTGGGTGAAAGATAGTGTCTGAGACCGCCACCTGTGTTCAAAGATGTTTTTTCCAACGTAACATGGATGGCTTCTTTAACACCTCTTTCAAACCAGCGATCTTTTCTTGCCAGCACACGTGTTCTGGCAACTAACATCTTCTTTTATCTGTAAACACCTATAATCTCTATTTAACCTTGTTTAAAATGTACTCACCAAAATATGTAGGTGGTGCAGGTGGTGCGCTGTATCCATAGTTATAATCTGGAAAAAATAAAGGTTGAAAATTAGAAACAAATGATCAAGTGCAAACTTACCCAAAAGCCATTTAAAGTTTCTTTTCTTACTCCCAGCTCGTTCAGCTTGTTGTCGTTGTTCTGTTGAACAGCAGAAAAAAATCAATTTTCTTTCTTTACATTGTAAAAATGTACGTTTTTAAAACTGCTACTGACAAAACCTTTGCTTTAAAGAAAAAAAATTCTCAGCCTTCTCCTACCTTCAGTCAGCTTGTCAGCAATCATGGGACTGTCGTCAGTTTCGGGCTTGGTGACCACCATGGAGGTGAGGGGGGTGACGAAGCTGTAACGCAGAGACATGTCCAGGGCTTCGGCGCTGGCGTTGGCTTTCTCCTCTGCATCACCAGTCTTGCTACAGAAGAGAAAAAGTAAAAGTTGCCGTATGGGACACTTTATAATCAAACAGCCTTTCTTGATCCCCCACATGCTCTGACCTTTTGTCCAGGAGCTGCTGGATGGTGAGGTAGGCCCAGAGACGCTCAGTGAAGTCCCCAAAAATGTAATCGTCATCTGGATACATCCCACTCCAGTCCAGAACACTGAACTGGCCCTGCTCACTGAAGTCATTTAACTGCAGGGAGAAAAAAAGAACTGTAGTTGCTCCTCAGGTGTGTATTCACTCTCACTTTTTTGACTGAATTCCTGAACTTCTTCTCCTCACCCCTTGACCAGACACCTCCACCGGGAAGTTATCTATATCATTGTCTTTGAGCCGACCGGCTACTACGATCTCTGAGCCGTTAAACAGCTGGCTGAATTGGTTGGTGGTCAAAGAGTCCACAGCGTTGTCGGGATAACGCAGATCCACGTCTAAAAGCAGCGGGCTGGACACCTCATCGTAGAAGCCCTGCAAGAAATGCACACATCCATTCTGAGTCCATCATTGTGGAAGAAGGCAACATGGCCGTCCAACCCCAGACTCATAGCTCCAACTCCACCTGAAGTTGAAGAGCAGCGTCTGAACCTTCATAAATTCTGCGAGCTAATCCATTGTTTTCTCTGCTCATCACGTCCAGGAAGGGATACTTTACATCATTGCCAAAACCAAGAGAGAAGAGTGACATTTGTCCACCAATAGCTGCTTTCACATTTTCCTGAATCACTGGGATCCTACTTTCTCCTAAAATGATGCAGAATTAACAAGAGAAAAATGGAAAATTTCAAGTACATCAGTAGTATAGTTTAGCATAGCATAGCATGGCATAGTATTGTATAGTATACTATAGTATAGACGTATCATTATTGTTTCAGTTACACTCTCACCAGAATTAGGATCTCCATCAGTCAGTAAAATGATCATATCGATGCTCTTCTCTGGAAGTCTCTTTGCTTTCCTGTCTTCTTTCAGCATGTCTACTGCTTTTAGTACCGGAGCATTAATATCGGTTCCTTAAAGAAAACCAATTAGTTTGTCAGTTAACCAAAAGATTTGGATTTTATGACTTCAGGCAAAGCACAGCCTTTTTTTTACTGTTAATTACGTAATAATTTCTGTTGTGCTTACCACCATAAGATTGGATTGCCTTCACATAGACCATAGCTTCATCAATGTTTTCCTTGGTTGCTTTGCTGAGTGAAGTGTTCCAAAATTGAATTCTGTGGTCAAAGAGAATGATTCCAAAATGGTCTTCAGGGTCGAGGTCTTCAAGAATTTTTAGCATTGCTTCTCGTGTCTAAAAATGCAGCAGAAGTCAAACTCAGGCATGACTGTTGCAGAGACACAGAAGGAACCAGAATCACCGTTACCTGTTGCATCTTTGTTCCACTCATGGAGCCACTCATATCTATCACAAACACTACATTCTTTGGGAGTCTGGGCAGATCTTTTGGAGCAAAAAAGTGCACAAAATATCCATTCGCAATCTAAAACAGACACATTCATGTAAGCAATGGGATTTTTTTTAAAGATTGGAATATTGTATTAAGAATTCTGTATTATATAAGAGAGAATGTCAAAGACTTTAAGAAAAAAAAAACAGTTTAAAAATGTTTTTTTAGGATCAGTGGGAAAGGGTACAAATGTATCTTTTTATTCTCTACACGTACAACTAAATTCATAGCTCAAGGTCAGTCCTGGGCTTCTGCATCCATGTTCACAGGAAACGTCCAACACATGAATGTCAGGAAAGATCAGACGGACAACATGAGGCCCAGACAAGGACCACATGTAGTTCTTGTTAAAAACTGACCTGAATATCTCCAAGGTCATTTTCACGGTTTACGTCATACTTGATGATAAAATCTCCATCAATAAGTGTTCCAGGACAGTCTGGACATTTCCTTTGCTGTTCTATAGTGGGTGAGAAGCTGATGCGCGCCTAAGAGTGCGAACAAGATCC
>CAAE01014674.1:168076-191490 GCA_000180735.1 Tetraodon nigroviridis | reverse complement strand
ATGATTTATAGCCCACCCACCAACAACCAACAAGTACACGCTGCTCGGCTCTCTGGGATTGGTCGGGACGGTGGTAATACCCTCAGCGAGGCAGCGGGTGACCTCGTGAACGGAGATAACGGCCCCCGCTTTCAAAAACACCTTGACCAGAAGGAGGGGAGGTGACATTGACTCACCCAACCCAGCATCATGCGAACAACCCCCCCCCACCCCACACACACACACACACACACACACACAAACACACACACCCCCACAGTCCAAAAGGTGACTGAGCGTGAACATTACAGCTCTGTGTCACCTTGTGATGAGTCTCTGTCAACACGAGGCACCAGGCAAATTAAAGAAGCCCCAGCAGCGGCTTCGTCAACTGCCCATCATCTCCAATTTATTTACTCTGATTTATTTCTATAGCAGGAAAGACATATTTATTACACTTGCTTCGGTAGATTTTTAAAGGACAATTTACATATTTAATGTTTACGTGCATATGCTTATCAAGTTTAACCGTTTATATATATATATTTACATCCCGTGACCCACAGGGTATAAAGTGGGTAGGAAAATGAATATATATATATATATATATATATATATATATATATATATATATGTGTATATATATGTGTGTGTGTGTGTGTGTGTGTGTGTAGGTAGCTATCAGATAATTTAAGTGAAAATATTTGCAAACAATACACAGTATGGGTAGGCCCTAACAAGATCAGGACGATTACTTTATATAATAAATGCATCTTTATGTTTTTTTAATGGCCCAGAAAGCAGGGCCAAGAAGAATGATTTTTTTTTTTTTGAATAAATAAAAAAGCTGCTAAAACAGAAAAATAACTGCTGGCCCACTCAATGGGTTAGATTACAAGAAAAAACGAAAAGAGAACAATAAATTTGTTATGTAGTTATTTGTACGCACTGCAGAATGGAGGTTTTTTTTTTTTTTTTTAATCAAAACACTCTGAGCCTAAAGTACCATCTCAATCCTAAGCACGTGCTAGTTGGGGCTAGTCGCATTTTGTCAATTATCTTTTAATCCCCACAACACTAAATAGAGAAAATTGGAAATTATGATTAATCCACAGCTACCCTGTGATTAATCTGATTAAGAATTTTAATCGTCTGACAGGCCTTATTATCAACCATTCAAAATTCATGTGGAGAAGAAAATCATCTCCCGAAATTAGCTGTTTGATATTGACAATACCCTTTTTGTGTTATATGAGGCATTAAAGCTGACTAGAACAGTTGTTTTGTTGCCATACAACTAATTCCGGCTGACTTTGCAGACCACAACACAGGTCGCCATTATGACGCCTTTCTGGAATGAAAGAAAAAAGAAAAAGAAGGCTGAAAGTGGCGGAATACTCTGCTCATATTTTAGAGTATCATGCTTCAAACATTCCTTAACAATACATTTTTGTTTCAAACATATACATCTGGCTCGTCAGCTGCAGGAGGAACATGATGAAACGGAGGCGCTAAAACAGAGAAAGGATGTGACGGGAGAAAGCATGAGGAGGGGGGTTAGATGATAAGAGTGGGAAGAACTGATAGAGAGAAAGAAACCGTGTAGAGAAAGAAAATGATTAAAAACAGCAATCATCCGTCAGAGCCTGATAAACCAACCAGTCGTTAATTAGAAGCGTGCAATGCGCGAGGATATGGTTGGATTAGGTTCAATTTTCCTTTCCGCCTGCTTTCCTCCCTCTTTTTCTCTGTGGATGTGTGTTTCTGGATGATATATCTGAAAGTTAAAATCATCATAATGAATACATTTTCAAAACTGTCAACTGGTGGAAATGAAATGCCCTCTTTCCTCTCGCCCGCTGTTGCACTAGAACCAACGTGCGAAGACAAAAATACATTTTTTAGCGGGGAAATAAATAAGGCAGAAAGATAGAGACGGACAGACAATGAGCGGTGAGGAAGTGACTGTTTTTGAGTTATAGTCTTCGGGAGGCACATAGGAGATGGGAGATGCGCGGTGGTCCATAAACAAACGGCTGACAGCCAACCCATCACCCAGGCAGGTCGGGCTTGTGCTGCCTAGATAAAGCAGGGTTGCTGCCTCCTGTATCAACACCATCCATCATCCATCTTTCTCATTTGCCCTCACTTCACTGCCTACACCTGCCCCTTTGTCAGCCACGTCTGCAACTTTCTGCCCTTTTTTTTAATTAGTCCTCTGGCGTGTGAATGTTTCCAGTTAACATTATATTTCAAGTGCAACTTTGGTTCCCTCTGTTGTCCCCAGTTTTGTGTCCTTTCTTGGTCTCTTGTGAATCATAAATTTGAAATAAGACTTTGGGAGGGTGATCATTAATCACCGATACGTCTACGTCCGCTGCACCATTATCTGCAGCTGCTTAATTTGGGTGTTCGGCATAGTCAAACAAAGCTGACAAGTGAAATGAAAGCCATTATTTTCTTCGGCGTTCTTGATGACAGCATAAGCACACGCGTGTCACGCTGCACAAACACCGCAGCTGGACCGAGCTGCGGCAAAACCCCAGCTGACAATATTAAACCAGCAGTTTCAAAATTTTCGGCCCCAGAAATCGACCCTTCAGGCCGCCATTGTTTCCCCATCAGTTCGGGTTTTTGTACCAGCATCTCCCTCCTTCCTTTTTTTGGTTAGGGTGAAAGGAAATTATGCAAATGGAGATGGGCACTTGGAAGACAAAATGTTGACATCTCTTGTCCTCGCTGCCCCTAAATACACACACACACACACACGCGCGCGCATCTCACACACCCCATTCAGGGAGTTCTCTGCTGGCCCGCTTTGGTGGCTCTGTCTCTTTTGGCTGTCTCTCAAGCCCACTTTAACAATCGTAGCCATGTTGCCCGCTCCCTGTCCTTTTCTTCTTTCCGCTCTGGCCCATTTTATTCAGACGGAACAGGTGCTCAGACCGATAGACGGAGTGCTGCCTTCCGTCGAAGCAAACACTGTTGGGTTTTTAAACTTTGGAAGACGACTGTTAGTGACAGCGTTTAACTTTGAAGAAAAGCTGCCTTTAAATGGCTCCTTTGACGATGCCACTTGTTCACGTATTTAACAGAAGCGTGTCAGGGACTCTGAAGCTGTGCGGCATGGATTATTATTTTATTCTTTTAAAACATCGAACCCCATTTTTACCCCCCATGATGGCTGGCTCGCTTGCTTGCTTGTGTGCCCACAGAAAACAGTGCATCGAGTTGGAGCAGCAGTTTGACTTCTTGAAAGATCTTGTAGCCGCCGTTCCAGACATGCAGGGCGAGGGAGAAGAGAACCACACCGAGGCGGTTGGAGAAAAAGTCTCCCGGCGGTATGTGCGTCATTGTTACAAAGAACCCTGTATTAAAACGCAAACGCACCCTATGCCAGAGGTGGGCAATTATTTTGCCTGAAGGGCCACATTGCGTTTTAGATCTTGATGAAGGGGCCGGCCCCCAGATGAGGGTCGGAGGTTAACTTAAAATCATGCTTGATGGACTATTAACTGAGAAAATAGTTTGAAGAGCCTGTAAATTGGTAAAAACTATTTTCGGCCCCAGAAATCGACCCTTCAGGCCGCCATTGTTTCCCCATCAGTTCGGGTTTTTGTACCAGCATCTCCCTCCTTCCTTTTTTTGGTTAGGGTGAAAGGAAATTATGCAAATGGAGATGGGCACTTGGAAGACAAAATGTTGACATCTCTTGTCCTCGCTGCCCCTAAATACACACACACACACACACGCGCGCGCATCTCACACACCCCATTCAGGGAGTTCTCTGCTGGCCCGCTTTGGTGGCTCTGTCTCTTTTGGCTGTCTCTCAAGCCCACTTTAACAATCGTAGCCATGTTGCCCGCTCCCTGTCCTTTTCTTCTTTCCGCTCTGGCCCATTTTATTCAGACGGAACAGGTGCTCAGACCGATAGACGGAGTGCTGCCTTCCGTCGAAGCAAACACTGTTGGGTTTTTAAACTTTGGAAGACGACTGTTAGTGACAGCGTTTAACTTTGAAGAAAAGCTGCCTTTAAATGGCTCCTTTGACGATGCCACTTGTTCACGTATTTAACAGAAGCGTGTCAGGGACTCTGAAGCTGTGCGGCATGGATTATTATTTTATTCTTTTTTAACTTCAAAGACTGTAAATGTGACCAATTTGGCGACTAGGAAACTTTGTAGATACAGTTTCTTATTTCCTTAATATTTCATTCAGCTTCCCCAAACAGAAAGAATTAAAAGATAGAGTGCAGACCTTGAGCCAGGGGAAGAGCGGAATGGCCAGGGAACTTGCTCGACCGGTGGGTGAATTAAAATGAATAAAAGCCAAGAAATAGGCAAAGGGGGGGCTATCACTTGCGCGGAATAATGAACAAAGTGCAGATATGACTTTCTTTCTCTGCCAGGGGGCAAGAGGCTCCGTGTTCACACGCTTGGTTGGACAAATGAGAGCCAGCAGAACCGGAGAGCGTAATGACTGTTCATTAGTCTGTCCCAAGACTGTGTACTTCCTGCCATAGCTTTACGGGAAGTGGAGCATTTTCTGCTGCGAAGGGACATCATGTGAGCTTTGCCGCCCTTTAGAACGCTGCCGCCCTTGACGCGGCACAAGCTGAACAACCGGTCGTTTGAGGAAACTAGACATCACTGAAACGTTAGCGAACCAGAATTCTTATCTTTTAAAATTAAAGAATACACAGTTTTGCAAACTTACTGCTGCGCTCTGAAAGTTCAAAGAAGGGACTAGGTTGTGTCATCTCAAAGACTTGACAAATGAGCGCCATCATCTCTTTGATGTGCTCATCCCCAAATACCCTTCGCTTTGATGATGATGATGATGATGATGATCTTCAGTCACGCGTGCCCACATACAAGAAACCACAATCAGGACCACTGAGCCCACCATTGCCATTAACCCCATGACTCAGCTGTTGACATTAGCCCTGCCCCGGTGACACAGGCTCACTTTAAACAGCCATAATTGTTCCTTCCCAGTTAGTCCGACATGGGACTGATGTCATCAAGGCGCGAGTGAGGAAGCGATGTCTGAAAGTTTGCGTGGGAGACACCGACAAAGAAAAATGGCTGCCTTGATATTAAGGCTGAGGAATGTGATGTGTGTGTGTGAGGTCATGTGAAACACCGCCGGCCCTCAGAATAACCTTCAGGAAGGCTCTCGCCACATGACCCGGAAGTAGTGGGGTCATGTGTCAGGGCAAAAGGCTGGTCTCTGTTGATAGCAGCGTTTCGAATCTATACACAACTCTCGCTCCTCAGCCCCCCTGGGAACCGTATTCCCCCGGTTGCTTGTTTTAAAGGAGGGGGTCCACACAGGAAAAGCCACGCTGACGCTACTGCCCAAAGCATAGAGAGCCATTGTTGGCAGGGAGATTATTGACGGGCTGTTTTCTGGGTGATGAAAACTTCCCCCAGGAAGCGCCTTGGTATTCTAATCCAACCCACATCTTCATATCTCTCACAGGTCGAAAACCTCTGCAGTTGATTACTTTAATCCCGGACGGGGGGAAGGTGCGCACCTCGGCCCGAGCCATCCTTGGAGATGCAGACGGGCTGCGGGTGAAGGAAGGGCCGAGTTCAAGTTGCATGTTAAACAAACAGCACGGCTTTCTGAATGGCTCCAAACTGATGTTTGAACAAGTTAAGTGAATTAGTGTAAATTTGCAGAAGTAACCTAATTTTCTGGGAAAACAAATGGCCAGATTTTAAAGCCAGCACAATAGCAGTTCTCACAAACCAGAATAGGGCAAATGAAGCGGGACTGATGAACAAACTAGTGGTTTGAGTGGGCTGCTGCCGCAGCAATTATCGCCACCCCCTATTTTGTTAAATGTGAAAACAAACATCCTCATTAAAAAAAATTAAAAGGCAAAAAACGATGTGGCCAATCGTACAAATGGTGGTTAAAAATGTCTGTTTTGTAGTTTATGATGCTGATTTAAAATCAGGTTTTACCATAGCAAAGCTAAAATAGTATAATAATACAAAATTTAGAAAGATTGCATACTAAAAAGAGGCAAACGTGAAAACCTGGAGGAAACCGACACAGGCCAGAAAAAGTAAATATTAAATAAAAAAAAAAATCCACTCATTATTGCACCAATTTACCTCTATCAGAAAAAGAAAAACATCTTGATAGTTTATGTGTGTGTGTATACAACCATGTATGTTTTTATGTTTAAATACATGTGAGCTCATATAAACAATAACGGGGGGCACGGGTACCATCAGATAAGCCTTCAGAGGAGGAGGAGAGAGGAAGAAGACAGAATGTGAATAGCAGTGGCAATGTGAGAGATTAATTCCAAACACTGGGGCCAAGAGACTGAGGCTGAGGCAACTAAGCAAATCAAATTTGTCTTAGAAGCTCTTTGTGGCTTTTTTATTCGACCTTTTCACATTTACATGTGACAGTTCCCTGGCGGATTTCAGTAGAAACTTAGAAACCAGAGAAACTTAGAAACCAAGAAACTTAACATAAACGTGACCGAATGTACGAGCTTTCCTGGTAAAAATACGCTGTGGTCATAGTGGAGAAAGAATTAGCCTTTCACCTGGGGGATTTAGGTTGAAAACTCCGACCTTCCGAGGTTCTATCAGCTCTGCAGTCCAGAGTGTATCTGGTTTTAAGGTGTTTTTCAGCCTAATCTGCTGTTCTGGGCGGGTATCTGATGGCAGGAGACCACATGGCAACGGTCATCTTTATCAGGGCTCATGTCAGTTCGTGCACCGCTCCACTTTTCTGTACCACCACAACATAAGAGAACGCACCAGCTTGGCTTAGTGGCTCCAGCATCTATCTCCTCATCTTCTATCTCCTTTTTGCTGCAGCAGCTTTTTTTTTTTCTTTTTGGTGGAGGGAGGGGAGGTGGGGTGTGTGGAGGCTCCCCCAGCTTCTCCAGCTTCTCCATGTTTTGTGATTCTTCCTCTGTTTTTGTAGATTGAGCAAGCGCCGCAGTGTTGACTGAGATACTACTCTGCCCTAGATCAACTAAATCTCTCATTTTGAACACCCTCTGCCAATTTCTGCCACTCCAGGAGACAAATGTGCAACTTGAGCCCCCGCTCCACCCACCCTCCACGTGCCCACTGGCTCTCTGAAACTGTGTTCCTTTCGCCTTTGAAGTGCTGCGTGTAGAATGGAGATTTTTTGCATGGTAAATTTGCCCAGTTGCCCGCAGCATATCCATTACACAAGTTTAAAGAATGCTTCAGAGTCGTTTTGGAAGGGCCCTTTTTTCTCACTTCACAACCAATTTCTCCATGTTTTGAACTCCGGCAGTCATGAGCCATGTAATCTATAAATTGGGCCCTTTCTACCCAGAACCTTCTTCACCATCGAACAGCGTTTGATGTGCAATTATTTTGCTCATTACATTAATTTTATTGTTATAGTTTGCAAATGTTTCTCCGGGTCATCGTGTTAAAAGTTTCCAAAGTAAGGAAAGGGAGAGAATTAGCGAGCGGAGCCGACGTGGCGTCGGTATGGAGGGCTCATTTGAGACGCCAGAGCTGGCTAACTCCAGGCAAACTTTCCAGCCTTTTAGCAACAACTTGCTGGGTGGTGTGAATAGATAAGGTGAAGCTGATCTGGGATTTAACGTGCAAAAAGGATCCAAAAGCATTTATCTGCTGTGAAAGGCTGGGAAAAATGGAGATTTGTCTTATTTTTGTGAAAACATAATCTCTTTTATAGGCAAATCTTAGCAACATAGGAGTCATGCCTCCCATTGATTTAGCTGGTTTTGTTTCCTCCATTTTTCCACGCACATCTTTGCGAATGCGGTGGTTTTTTTCTTTTTGTGGGCGCTAAAGGTGGCGCAATAACATCCGTAGGTGAACAAATAAGAAGACAATTCCAGAGTCGGATGATAGATTGTCAAAGAAATAAAAGGAGCAGTAGAATTTACTGCTGCTTAATATAGGAAAGTTGGCAGGACGCTGGTATGGTCTTTGTTGGTCTAAATAAACACAGCTGCCTTTTTCCTTGTTCCTCTTACAGCTTTATTCTTCATGCAGTTTAAATGGAAGACATTAATATTAACCATCCGCTGTGACCCAGAACCAACAACCACTTGCTACAGCTGTCTGCCGATGTCCTTTTCATCTCAGAAGGAGAGAGTGCTCCGCTGCCTTTCTTCTTTTTTCCAATATTCCTCTCACAGCAAATTCTGTGGAACTACTCTTTAATACCATCAACGCTGCATAAACTGTGTTGGCAACAATAGCTTCTGGCAAAGCGCCTTCACAAACAAAGGAAAGCCAACAGGTTCAAAGGCAATGCATCACTCTGTTCCCGACTTGGCATTATTCATCCCTCTGTCTTTACCCCTCCATCTCCCCCCGACTCTCTTCTCTGCCTATGTGTTTGCATGTGTTTGCGTCTGTTTGTGTGTGTTGAACTGTTACACGGTCGGGATACTGAGGCTTATTAGCTGTTCAGTTTAATTAAAAAGGCCATTCATATGAAAATGTGAGTCTGATAGCGATTGCTGTCCCCCAGCAGCTTCCTTCTGTTTCTTTTAATTAGACGCCCGCTTGATTGACATCGAGCCTGCTGGTCGGCCGAAGTCAGGTGTGTGTGTTTGTGTGTGCGTGCGCGTGCTCGCGTCCCCCGTCCCTGCACGAATCCTCCGATGGGGTCAACCGCGGCAGAGCAACGGTGCATCAGTGTTCACTTTATCGTCGCGAGCTAATTATCTGCCACCTTGTCAGACGGAACAATGAGCGGCGACCTCATGATTACGAAGAGGCCGTGTTGGCGTGGCCAGTCGGAAAAGGCCTCGCGCTGCTTGTTTCACCCCTTCTGTTTTTTGCCCTCTCTTTGCCTCTGGAGGAAAAGTGACTCTTCATCCGTTTGCAGTGCACGCCTCAGCTCCCGCCACCCTATTATTATATTGTCAGGGGCACGTGCTGGGCTGATAGATGCACCTCTCCACTGTTTACCACAAGCACATGATTTAACGAAGACTCTCTCCAGCTCGGCTTCTTTTCTCTCCTTTTCTCCTCTCCTTAAACGAGATGACTTCATCTGCCGTTGAGGACAGTTCTGTTTTATGGCAGGAGGAGGAGGAGGAGGAGAAAAAAAAGCCCAATGATGGGGTTGATATTTGTTTAGAAAGAGCGTTCCAGGGAGAAAGTCTGAGTGTACATGTGTGTTCTTACAGTGTTGTTTGGGGGACCTTGTGTGCTTCACTCGCGGTGCGTCGGTAATGGCTCCAGCCGTGTGCTGCCCTGAGAAGCCTCCTGTTTCAGGTTAAAGGCCCACCTCCGCTCAGACTGGAGTCTCCAGAAGAAATGGCCCATCAGAAGTCACTGCCCTGTAAAGTTGTGTTTCATTTCCCATCTTTTGTTTTGATTTGCATTTGGAAGTGATTTCAGAGAAAGAGCCCTGATGGCAGCAGGGATATGGGAGCCAAACGGAATGTTGGGCCTTAAATGTTTTTCCAATTACTGCTTTCATTATGGGTTTCTCGTCCTTCGTTTGGGCGCGCAGCGACCTGGATTTCATGCTGTTGCAGAAGGGGCTGCTTGTTTTTCTTCTCACATATTCTGATATCTGCTGGAGGCGAAGTCGGAGTGAACACAGCCACCAGAAAGGGGCCAGCCTGTGAAAAAATATATTGTGTGAAGAAACAGAATTTTGAGGGGACTTTGGGATCAAGGCTCCGGTGTTGGTTTTGGGCCGTGTCATTGTGTTTAAAATTTAACACACATTAGATTTTATTCATCTATGAAATAAAATTACCAGTCACATTTAAAGTCTGCGTTGCCCTGTGAGAGCCCCTCACAGGTCCACACGCTCGTGTATTCTGTTACTCTGTTACACAGTGTTCCCTTTTTCCTCTCAGACAGATTAAATCACTTGTGGTACTCGGAAATGCTTCGAGCAATAAGGCAAGATGAGGCACGTACAAAAGAGCCTAACATGGTTTGAAGGAGCAGGACGGGGCTCCGCGAGACAGAGCCGAGCACGTCGATGTAGCACATAATTGCGACGACTCCGGAGTTAACGCTATTAGTCGGCTAACGTGAGGGTCCAGCTGTCCCCCGGAGTCGCCGAGGTGAGTTACCTGGGCTGACTTACCTGTCGTTTATTCCCCCCCGCCGCCACCCACCCACCCCCCCGGTTACAGTGTTCCAGCCGAGCCTCCCGTCCTTCCCCTCTCCACAGCACTTAGCAGTGATTAACCCTGGATTCGGCCAGCCCACCTGCCATCTGACTACCATTACAGCCCCGCTTATCTGCCCCTCCATCTCCCTACAATAGAGCCGGGGCCTGGGCAAGGCTCGGGGACAGGGCCGGGGAGGGCCGCCTGCTCTGTTTAATAATAAATCATTAGCTAAATACTTTTGTCCATTTGTGTCATGTTACATGTACTTCAATTTTCTGCTGTCTGTGCCCCCCCCCAGCCACCCCCCCACCCTTTATCGTCACCAATGCTGTATTTTCCTGCTCTCCTCAGTCATTACCAGTGTCTGCCAGATTTATTTTTCCTCCTTTCCCCGTCTTTTTTCCCCTCGTTTTCTCTAAAAAGCCTGACTGGCTGCACTAAACTCATTGACGTAAAAGGAGACGGTCATCTTCCTCTCTGGTTTTTCTTTTATTGTAAAAAAGGAAAACACATCACATCAGATTTCCACTCTGATTTGGTCCCCCATGACAAATATTCTGTTTGACATTCTCCATAAAGTGTTAATGCGCTTTCACATTATTTATTCGGCCTGGTTCTTTGGAAAAGGATGCGGTATGCTGCAGAACGGACTTTGCGTTTGATATGTTTCAAACAGCGCATACGTGCTGAAAACCAGCGTCTGCAGTCTGGATGGTGAGGACAGAGGTCTGTCGCTCTAACTTGTATAAGGTAATTATGTGCGCGCTGAGGCATCCGTTTTTAGACTTCTTGACGCCCCCTCCTCAGGTCCACCCCACTGGTATGACTGTTGTAATCTAATTTTCCGCTGACAGAAAACCGTGGAGATCTTTAGGTCACGGTGCAACTCCCCCCCCCCCCACACACACACACACACACACACACACTGCAACTAAGGAGCTAACTACAGAGTCGCCATGCAGCAGACAGCACACATTAAATCCGTCTACCACTCCGCTACCCTACACTACCCACCTGATCTGTAACCGCATATTGCTCCAATAATCACAGGGAGATTAGAGGAAGGGACGGCTGCAGGGAGTGCCTTTATCCTCGTATTTATTCTCCTTTTTACTATCGTTGCGCAGCACCTTTACAAAAGCTGTCAGGGTCCCCGTTGGTGTGAAAGATGAGTTTTATGCTGCATATAAATTTCAAACCTTGAGAGATCACAAGGGGAGATGCAAAGCTGGATAAAGCCGATGTGGAAGAGGGTGTGTTCTGTCAAATCGGAGTGATTAGGCCACACCTGGAGAGGTCACACTCCTTGTTGACCCGACCCGACTGCCTCAGTTTCACCACACATCAATCCGCCTGTCAACACTTGCATATGGCCCGCGCTGCTACTGTTATCTACAACAGGGGGCAGTTCCTTAATTTGATTTGTCTGCTGAGGGATTTATCTCCGACAGCTTGACCGACCGATGCCAATATCTGGCAAACAGGGTTTATAGGAAATGTTTCGTTCCGAAACACAGCCGCACGCAACCAACAGAAAAGCCCTGAGCCTGAAACAAACACTGCTTTCCTAATATCTTTGTTGTCACTGACATTTTCCTTTTTTAATTCAGCATTTTGTGTTGCAGTCCCCCCTCCTCCACTCCCTCTCCTGCCCTTGCCCTCCCTTTCTCTCTCGCTCTTTCCGTCCCTCTCCCACCCTCTCTCCTCCAGGCCGTAGCATAGCTGATAGGCATCTCCTCTGGAGTCTGCTCCAGTCTGTCCCTGCTGCAGACAAAGTGCCTCCATCAGACCAGTGAGGCTCCCTGGGAACCTAGCAGCAGACCCTCTGGCCCCACCAGTCGATGGCGTGTGTGTGTGTGTGTGTGTGCGTGCGCGCGCGTGTGTGTGCTTGTACTTGCTGCATATTAAGCTACAAAATCTGTATTCTACTAGCGAGGCAGGACATTTTAGCCGACCGTCACCACTTCACACAAAACTCTGAGGGTAAAGATGTATTCAGTTTGGGCTAAAAATTGAGTTTAGGTTAGGGTCAGAGGTCAGGTAAAGGACTGGGTAACACATGAGCCTCGCAGGTCCTCGCAAAGATAGAAGTCCAAGGGTGTGTGTGGGAGAGAGAGTGGGTGAGACTCAAACCTTTGTGTTCGGGCCCCACTGTTGTCCGTGAGTTCTGTAATATCATTCATGGAAACCATGCAGAATGTGTAGGCACCGACGGGAATGTCTGCTCTTCTCAGAATACGCGTTAAGAACATTTTGTTCAGTACACATTTTTGTAAAATCGCCTGATCGCCTTATATCTGATGTGTTTTGTACGTGCCGCGGCACACGTCAGGGCAGTTATACACACCCCAGCTTCAGATTTTCGTTTACCATTGGGGAATGCTTGAGAAGGTTTGGCTTTTTAACTTTCATTAGAGCCAGAAAGAGGGAGCGATGGACAAGACCAGAGGAAATCAAAAGAAGTACTTTTATCAGAGGCCCAGTGCAGGGTCTACTCTTCCTGTGCGTGACCCACATGTGACCCCCCGTAACTTTTCTCCCCTGGAGTTTAAGCTTTTTTTGTCTTTCTGTGTGTGTGTGTGTGTGTGTGTGTGTGTGTGTGTGTGTGTGTGTGTGCGGATGTTAGCTTTTTGTACATTCCTCTTAGCATATCTCCACCATCACTTGACAAGAATTATATAATTGCAGCCTGTGATCTCATTTTCCTCAAAAAACATTTTGAAGTTTCCTCCTTTGGTCTTTGTGTTTCCTCTGAGTCGAACTCATTTTATTCATTTTAACCTCGCCATGACTGATATCAATTTACCCGGTTCTCCTGTTCTCTTACTTTCTAGGGAACATCGTCCTGTTTATGGAAACTTAATTCTACCTTTGGATATTTTATTATTTATTTATATTTTATTAGTGAATTCCATCCATCCATTCGTCACAAAAAAATGAAGCAAGATTTTATAATAGCCTATCAACTTCAGTACACAATAATTTATGTCTTTATTTTAAATGTAATTATATAAACATACAAAAAGGTTTTACTTAATATTTACTTATTTAGTAAGATTCATTTTAGGGGATCTGATAAGTAAAGCTCGACTAATCCTGTCATTTAAATTTTGACACTCTCAGGCTGGTTTTGTTTGACCTCTTTAAAAAACCTTTTATGGATTTATAGACACGTATTATATTTTTATAAAATCATATTTTAACGCTCGGGATCGTGTAGTTCCCTTGTGTGTCGACAGAGGGCAGAAGAAATCTGCAGAGGCCTCAGTAACATGAGGAGAACAGGAGCGTGTGTGTGTGTGTGTGTGTGTGTGTGTGTGTGTGTGTTTTCTTGTACTTGCTGAACACCGAGCACCAGAATCTGTAGTCTGCTAGCAAAGAGAGGACATTTTTTGCTGCTCTTCACAACTTCAAAGGACTGTCTGAGGGTTGAGATGCGGGTTTAAGGTTGGAGTTAAAATTGGGCTTAAGTGAGAGTTACGGAGTTTGCTTGGGCATGGGTTAGGGCTACGGAAAATCCTTACAACAGAGTAAAAGTGCAATTGTGTATCTTGGATAATTGTGATTATTACATTTACAACAACCTACTGAACAATCACTAGAAAGATGAAACCCAAGTTGAATGCGGTAATATATCCCAGCTTGACATTCAGAATCAAATATGTTAGAAGCAGATGACTTGGTAAATAATTTTATTTTAAAAATTTAAATTGCAATAGCAATAGTAATGCTGTCCCTACTTCCACCCCACCCTCACCCCCAGCTTCTCAGGCTGTTTGGTGGCTCTATTGTCACACCAGCCTTATCTCCAATTGACACCTCTGGATACATCCCAGGAGAGGGACAGATTTGCTGCAGGATTAAACTAATTTACCAGATGATTGAATATGAGGCCAAAGCCAATCTTTTGGGGGGGAAAAAAAGATGCAAAGGGGCTTTCACCCCCCTCGAGTAGCAATGAGTCGTGAATGATTTGGCATTGTGCTGCATGTACACGTAAGGGTTTGTTGCATTCAGGACTACAATAGGTTTCACTATAAGATGAATGGCTTCATAATAAAAGTTAAAAACGTTGAATACAATTATGGTTTAAGAGGTATTTATTGAAAAAGCAGGCAGCCTGATGCTTCATCCACTGTCTCTGGATTAGCAGCATTAGAAGCAGACGTGAATCGCTGCCTTTATATGGAGCAAATAAAAGGCTCGGTGAGGTAGATGTGTGTGACACAACAATCCAATCATCTTTTCAATGCTTAAATGGCATGAACGCTCTGCATTTTGCTCACGTTCTTCACGGTCCTCACCATGTGTAAAAATATGAGAACATTTTCAGTGCATCCCGACCGATTTGCGCCCGAGGGATGTTTCTTAATTGGAACACATTCAAGACACTTACACGCTCCCGAGTGGTGTACAAAATATTACATGAATTAACATGCAAAACAGCCCTCCTCACACACACACATATACACACACACACACACACACACACACACACACTTGGGGAAGCAAAAAAAAGGGGATTGCATGCGACAGCACAAAACAGACATAGGCCAAGAGGAAATAAGGGCAAAGAATAGGAAGGAAATTTGCTTGAAAATTTAGCTGTAAGCCTGCTGAAGATCTTATTACATAGGCTGAAGATAGAGATCTCAGCTGGAATAATACTTAGCACATGCTGCCCTTTTAATTAAGCAGTAATATCTGCAGAGAGGGGTGGAGAGCAAATCTCTCTCTTTCTGTCTTCATCTTTCTCACTCAATCTCTCCCATATCGTCGTTCCCCATCTTTACCCTCTGCGTCTTTTTCCTTCTCTCACCCAGTAATCTCCTATAAAAGGGATGGGACCAGTTGTGGAATTGGGGGGACAGGGACAGGGGACAGGGGACAGGGGACAAACTCTTCTGGGAAGTTGGTGTCTGACAGAATGTTTCTGTGTTTCTGACTGTCTCTAACTCACTGACCAGCCTCTGCAGGGGCTTTTTTACTTAACACAGTGGTAAGTGTGGATTTAAGTGAAGTTTTGTCTGTCCGTCAGTCTGTCTGCTGTTTGTAGGTGGGGACCACCTCAGGAGCTGGCGGGTGGTACATGGGTACCTTCCACTGAGGCCCCGCAGCCTGAGGGTACACTGGGGCCATCCCTGCGTCACTGCAGCGGCCTCGTGTGTACTGGATAGGAACCAGTTGTCTAAACAGGGTCCACCGGTCTGCTGGGGTCTGAATCTCGGGAACTCTCACCGTGGGGCGGCCGACAGGGACAGACGTTTGGCGTCAGGACCCGGGATCCCATTAGCTTTTCTTTTTGATGTATTTTGATGTCGAATAGCACCATGTTTATAACAACACTTATTATTTATTACAAAGAGAATTTGGGATAATGAAGAACAAGTGTAGCACAGAGAGTTGCTGAAAATGCCGGCACGATCGAATAACCTCGGCGTAGCATGAAACAGAAGCAGGTAAAACAGTGCTGTCAAAACATGGCAGAAGGGCTGATAACGCCTGAACACAAGGCCTGACGGTAAACACACTGTTACATGTGTTATAGTTTACATATGTACCAAGGTTAGTGTTAAAAAGGGTTTTAGAGTTTGTGTGTATTTAGGTGTTTCAGAGCAGGATTGACAATACAATGTTAAAATATTTGGTTGATCCCAAAATCAGTGTAGTTTTCATGTGCTATATGATTGAATTAATATTAATATATATATTAATAATGAAGTGAATATTAATAAGTGAAGTCAGGCTGATGTACAATAGTTGTTGCGAATCCTCTGTTATATTGGATTACTTTTCTGAGGTATAAATCCTTTTAATCCTCCGACTACGCTACGTGAGGCGTGAGGTGTCGTCTAGTTGTACAACATGTTGCATAGTCTTTATTCAGATGTGTTAACTATAGCTCCATGCTTCATACAAGTGCAAATCGAGTTAACATTCTCCATTTGTCTGCATCTACACACCCAGAGCCTGTGTCATTACTCTGCTCGCAAAGGAAACACAACTCGGTTTGTATTTGCACAAGCATGCACGCACACAAGCAGACACACACACACACACACACACAGAAGCTTCAAAAGGCCACATGTTAATCAGCTGTGAGTTATACTTGCAGGAGAGAAAAGACAACAGATCAGCTCAATTAACACAAAAAAGAAAGTGTTTCTTGCTCTCTTTCTCTCTCTCTCTGTTTCTGAGTCCCTTTGCTCTGACACACACACACACACACACACACACACGACCTTATCCATTGCACCTGCAGCTAAAGGGGCATTGTTCCAACAACACCCTCCCTCCTCTCTCTGTCTCTCCCTCCCTCTCTCTTATACACACACACACACACTCACACACACACACACACTCACACTCACACTCTGGAAGCCGTTTTGTGATGCTCTTTTCTCTTAAGGCCTTGGCCTTTCCACATACACCCCTCCTTTCTTCCATTTCCCTGGGTCACTCGTCTTTCTCGAAGATGCGGGGCGCCCCTCGCCTGCCACACTGCAAACACAGCTGACAGAGGGCCGCTCACGTGCCACTCCACAGGGCCCCAACAGCCCCTTTGAGTGTGTGTAGAGGGCAGAGTCTTGTGAAGAAAGTGGGGGTTTGTGTGTTTAAGAAGGATCTCTGCTATTCATCCTTTTTTTCCCTCGATGCCATGCGTGTCTGTCCAGTTTCAGTCGTTCAGCTTTATTGCAAACATCCATCCAAACACAAGATGTGATTTCATCTAATCTAAGATTAAAGGTCATGTTTGCTTCCTTTTTGTATTTGAGTATGAATTACTGTAATTTTGGAGACCTGGTGCAAAAAAAAAAAAAATTAAATTGAAAATCTAAAGGGGAAAAAAAGTGTCTGATTACCGGCTCTGAAGAGGTTGTTTTTTGACCTGTTCCAGAAGGTGTGTTTCGTCTCCAGTAAAAACGGTTCTGTCCTTGCTCTAACGCTGCTTTTGCATCACTCTCCTCTTTGGCTCCTCGTCCCATTTGTCACTGCAGCCAGTATTGCTCATTCTCACTGATCATCCTATCACAGCGCTATTTTTCATATTTCTCATATCCGCTCGCCTTATCTCTCCTCCAGCGCCTGGGCGAGACACGCAAGCCTAATACAGCCTGCAAGTACGTGCACAGAATGCAGTGACCGCAGATCACAGTGGTGTGAAATACATATAGATTTCATAAGCCATTTTGTGCCTGCTTGTAATGGGATCCAGCTTATCCTCTTCCCAGTAACTGTGGAGATAACATGAAGTACACACTGTTAATCACTGCTCCATTAGCTTGGATGCAGGTGGACACAAACGGGGACAATGGTATAAAATAAAAATAACCATTGTTAATTTAAAAACCTACTTCTTATTGCCCCTAAGCAGTTGCTCACACATTCTCGGAAGTCTCATACCTGCATGCCTCTGAGCACATGCGCATATACTGTAGGTTGTGTGTGTGTGTGTGTGTGTGTGTCGAGGCGGTGATGGATAAGCTGCTGTAACTGTGTTTGTGGTATTGCTGGTATTCTAACAATGCAGGTTTGTGTGGTTTATTGCCCCGATCGTGCACTGGCTGCATCTTTCTCCCCCAGGTTAAAACAAACACAAACGGCTCCCCAGCCTGCTTGGCCCGCCCTGCTCCTTCCCTGGCTCCAACAGCCCCGTCCAGGGGGCAATAAACTCGTTATCTCCCGCTCTCAGATCCTAATCTGACGGCCCACCGCCCTGCACACTGCCAGGTGACCTGGGGTGGGGGAGTGTGTGTGTGTGCGCCTCGCTTTTTTTGCTTGTTGTTTTTGTTTGTGGGGCGTGCTTGCGCTTGCTTCAGCTTGCGGGGGTTTTTTTGCGCTAGCTGCTTGCTGCGCCGCCTGCCTGTTTCGCGCGGCCTGCGCCTGGCGTCGCTGCTTGCTGCCCCTTCCTGGGGGCTTTTTGCGCTTTCTCTCCCGCTCTCTGTTCCTGTTCTTTCTGCCCTCCGCCTTGCACATTGCCAGGTTACCTTTGTGGGGGTTTTTTCTCCCTGGCCCCCCCGCGCAGCGAGAGGGGGGGGATGAAGCTCTCTCTCTGGCTTTTCTGCTCCAGCTCCAACTCCCCTTCACTTGCCTTTTAAATCCCCTCAGCTTTCCCCAGCCTGTCAGCACCATCGTAACCCCCACCTTCTAAAGCCTCCCCTCCCCGGGGCTGTGAGATCCTCTCCTCCTCCTCCTCCTCGCCCTCCACACCTCCCCCCTGGCCTTTCAGCAATTAATCCAGCTATTGATCATACTGAAACTCTTAAGTTTGTTAGGCAGCAGGCAGCCCGGCTGAGGTCTATTCAGGCTGCACAGGCTCAAATTAGAGATGCAGACGTGCTCTTCATCATTGCAACTAAACTTCCTATTCACAGTTTTTATAGATATCTCAAACAAATTTTTTAAATTTTATTGGAATACTGTAGATTCAATCATACTCAGTGTTTTCCATTTAAGACCTGAGAGTGGTCGCAGCGCTTCTATATCCATAAGTTAGGGTGTGGAACTTTGGTCAAGAAGGTTTTTGGCCCCATTCCAGCCATTCTTCAGCCCTTTTCAAGGGTTGTTTTAAGACAATGCCCTAAGCTTTGCTTTTATAACTTTTTTCTTTAAATACCAGGTCAAGAGGCTCTCCAGCAGCAGACTGATGCTTGTACTTATGGTGCATATATGTTATGACACTCTTTTGGCACACTCTAGCCTAAGCACATTTGTAATGTTGACATAACCTAACAGCTTGTATATCCCCGACAGCACCCAGGGAAAGAGTTTTTTTAGACCACTGTCTCTGATTAGGGGCAACGTTGACGTAAGGTCTGAGGGCCTGGGTTTAGGGGAGATTTCGAAAACAAAACTGAACCTTTTATTTTGTAAATTCGAGTCTATGAGTTGGAGCTGCGTCAAGGCTCATTTTTCTCTTATGAAGAAGATAGATACATGATTTTGAAGTAAGATAGCCATTACCTACCACTGAATTCTAGCATAGATGTCAATTATTACATCATCTTGAATGAGCTATTTGCAGAAAAACTTCAACATGCTTGCAATTCATTTAAAGGAACATGTTAACTGTTTTTCTTTAAGTTTTCCTCATGTCTTAACTGCTGGAAACTTTGCCCAGTGCTGCCCCCATAGTCTTCCTCTGTACTGCCTTTGGTCAGCTTTGATAAAAGACGCAGAATTATGGATTAAAGTGAATACAGTCTGTCTATTTAAGTCTGGAATAGTAACTGAAAGAAAAACCTCTAATCAAGTTTGAGATAAAAGTTTCCAGTCTCATCTCAGCTTGTTGTTGTGTGAGAAATTATGGAAGTGAGTTTTTTTTAGTTTTAGTTGGTGAATCACTGTGCTTCTCCGTGGTTTACGATGCACAGTCGCGCTTCCTGTGTAGCGCCGGGCTGATGACGGCTGCCGTCCGAGCTTTGATGTGAGGACCAAGGAGGAGCGTTTGGGTGTTTGGGCAGGAGCCGGGACAGACGGGGGCAGAGAGTGATGGAGTGATTACTCTCCATGCTGCTCTCCTGTCTGCCTTGGCATGAATGCCCCTCTTCATCCATCCTAAAAGGCACATTATTGGCCAAAGGAGAGTGGGATATCCTGGCCACTGACCCCAGAGTAGAGGTCAAGGGGAACAGGGGGGCAGATGAAAGGGAGCCTAATTATGGGTAAAAGACAAAAAGAAACTTTGTCTCCAAACAACTATTTTGGTGGGAAGAAGGTCGGAGTTAAAGGGGTTCGGACCTTTTCCTCAACAAGTTATGTCCTTATTACATCCGCTATCCCTTCATAAAAGGCTGGGGTCCAGCTCTGATTGGCAGGACGTTGGTTTTTATCTGACAGTGATTGGCTGAAGCCGGCAGGCAAAGGAAGTGACACTCAGATTCCTGCAGTCCCACCCCTGTGGGAAAAATCTGGTTAACTAAGACTGCAGAGACATGCAGTGATGACTTTTGACTATTGTGCTGTACAGCCTCCATTAGTGTCAGTGGGAGACTTTTCCTGCCACCACTAATTTTTTTCTCTTGCAGGCCTTTTGTCTGTTTATCTGACCTAACGTGCTTTAAGTGACTCGACTCTTGGGGTACAACTTTTCACTCAATCTATTTTTTCAATGAAATATTGTTTATGAAGTTCATGGGAAATGTTATCTCATGTTTAGACACCTAGCTTAAGGACTGAATGCCCAACACAATCTCTTTTATTGGATTTGTCATTAGTTGCTTGGCTTTAATTTGTCCTACCAAAGATTTTTACTTGCGTCTTTATCATAAATCTGCTTTTCGTGCACATGTAGGATCCTTTATTTAACTGATCATCACTCTTGTCTCAAAAATAGAAGCCTGTTTAACAAAGAATGTGTTAATTTTACTTTACCATCTATTGGCTATTGTCTAATGATCTAAACCCACCTGTTTAAACCCAATTTACAAAGCGTGTTCCCAATATCATCATTATTATTGTCTTCATTTTTAAATGAGAAGCAGCGTCCAACTGACGCTTCCTAACAAAGCATGGACTCTCTCTAGACAAGGAAATGAGTGAGCATTTTTTTTTTACTCCACAGTCCCAGGAACCAGCTGAAAAATTGGAGTCCTACAGTAATATTTTTATTTTTCTGAATGTAGAAACATGCCTGGCAATGACTGGTCCTCCTCAAAGATGAGCTCTTGAGATAAATGTGTCTGTTGTGCCTCTTTTTCTATCAGATTGTTCACATGCTCCTCTTGTGATCATTCTTTTTTAAGCTCTTGAGTCTGTGTTTTCACATGATGACATATATGCACATTTGGAAAAAGTTCAGGACTCCGGGGGTTGGATGACAGGCATCCTGCCCGACTTTGCTATTGTGAGCAAAACAGATTAGGAAGTAAACAGGAGTAAATACCTGGCCGAAAGAAATTGTTATCCTAATGTTTGCTAATTAGATGGTTTGGGGTTGTGTGTTGGTCTGTTAGAGCTTGTTATGACACCTGTGGCCTGCAGACAGTTTAGATGCTGCTTGAGGGCGTGTGTGTGTGTGTGAGGGTGCATGTTTTTGTGTGTGCATGTGTGTGAGTGCACTTACTCCAAGCAGCTTACTGGCTGGTGAATTTAGGATCTTCTAAATTTTACAACGAACACGGGTCAGCACTCCCCTCTGGCTGATAGATGGAGGTCAGAGAGGTGTGGAGCTTTCCTGCCCACCCATGGATGACTTTACAGGAGGAATGCTGCCACACTTTGCTCTACCAGTGGAGTCTTCATGAATCAGGCCAAGATTCATGATCGCCCTTTACAGGAATGTGGTCAGTCAGGAGAACTTTACATTCATCCCAGGGTTTACGGCACGTAAACCACTGCACCGTGGCTCTATTAGCCAAAGCAAACCCGGATGGAGAGCTGACACTTGCGGATGACTTAGTGGAATCAGTGAAAACCAGTTTGTGCTTATCTTGTAAAAAAAAAAGTAGAAATTTGGGGCGAGGGAGAGAAGAGCCATTATGAAGAAAGAGCAGCTTTATTGCTACCAGAGATTTACACTCCACTTTATTCCCAACTGCCACTCATAAAAACTAAAGGAGAGGGGAGAAGAAGAGAGGGAGTGGATGATAAACTAGCACAGCTCTCCATGATAACCAAACCCAAACAGGAAATCGGCTGAACAACTTGGCAGAGGGGAGGGCGTCATCGTGCAGCTGGATGTGTTCCGATTGTGGAAGTCTGCTCCACCACACTTCAGCCTCAATTTGACACATTTTCCTGCAACAGGACACCTATTCATTCTGTGTTGGTTCAAATTAAAATGAAAGTAAAGCCGTTAAAAGTAAAAGTTATGCTAAAAGTTTTGGTTTCATTATTGCCGTATTTTTATTTTATTTATTTATTTTTTTAGTCTGACACGTGCAGTCGTGTACTCGGGAGATAAAAAATGGAATTCAACTTGAGGACAGCTCTAACGAACTGTTCTGAGGACTGTTTCTGAGAAAACAGATAAGATAAAGCAACGGAGGACTTCGGAGTTCCATCCAGTGAGATGGATCCCCCTGATAAATGAAAAGCGACCGGTTGTGTACGCGCAAGTCGGATTTAGTGGATGAGGTTTGTCGGTTTATTTGTTTGATTGTAGGTTTTTGAGCAGAGTGGATGAGCAGAGGGTGGAAGAGCCACTTTGGAGCATCAGAACATGTCGAGGGGGTTATGTGCCGTTGTTGTGCCACGCTTGGCTCTGCAGGCCTCTTGGACTGCATTGTAAAATCACATTGATCTAGCCTGACAAGGCGTTGAGTCTTATCCCTGCAGCGCAAGCTTAGGGGTTGACGCTACCGACTGAGGAGGATAGCAGCCGCGGATAAGATGAGGGAGAGGCGAAGATCCTCAGCCTCATCGGCCGCATTAAGAGATGGGAGGAATCTAAAGTGTAAAATCGGCCTCTTTTGCGATCAGTTGGGATTTAGCACTGGTTTGTGGCATTCGGCTCCGGCGCTGAGTTTTCCCTCCTGACAGGGTAATCGCCCAGGGGCTTAGCACCACAGGAAGAACAATACCTCCCATTTCCTCTCATCTCATCTCACGGATGATCTGGACAAAGTACACGTCCGCATCGACCATATCTGCTGGAGTGAAGCTGCTGGGGAGAGACAGGAGGATGACAGAGCGAGGCCCAAGAGAGCGCTTAAAAGTCCAAACATTTTGTCAGACAGAGACAGGCATGAAGGAATATATCTGTTTGCGTGAAGTGTGTGTTGTTTGCATCTGTAAATATGCCGTGCGCAGCGTCAGTGTTTGTGGGCATGTGTCCCGCATTAATCTGTATCCGCATACCTGTTCTTCATGTTATGTGTCTGTTTGTACAGGTTCTGACGAGCGTGTGTACCGTAAAAACCGGACTATAGAGCGCACCTGATTATAAGCCGCACCCACTACATTTTTAGAGGAAAACCGATTTTGTACATACACAAGCCGCACCTGTATATAAGCCGCATGTGCCCACATTAAAACATGTAAACATATTTACAAAGAAAGACGGTACACAGAGAGAGTTTTCAAAGTTTTAAGAATATACCTTAGTTTTTCTTTCCAAACAGTGCCTGTGACGCGGCAGTAACACAGCAGGAATACGGTAGCACAGCACTAACAGGGCTGGTTAAAAAAAACGGTAAAAGTCACTGAAAGCCAGCTCGACTGCTTTTAACTTGAAAGCTGCGTCATATGCATTTCTTCTTGCATTTTCCATGATGAGGGTCTGTTCATGCTAATTTTATTCACGGACAAAGCGCGAGGTTACGTTAAACTTGCATCTTCCTCGACACATATATTCCCC
>CAAE01014674.1:93291-161402 GCA_000180735.1 Tetraodon nigroviridis | reverse complement strand
TTCCCTAATGAAACAGTCCTGCAAAGATCTCAGGTGGCAAGTTCAAACAGCAAGAATGATTACATCTGTGTCATTTTAATATTTGAATATGAACTACTAACTTCTAGTAACAAAAGACGAGTTTGATGGCATCGTGAAATAATTGTGAAGCTGCGGTGGTTATTGCTTTCGTCCCACCATTGCAGATGAAAATTAATAAGACAGGACATTAATTTTCCCAATCTTTCAAACAAGAGACTTTCCTGTTTTTGTAAGTATTCAGACAAATGAATGCTTATTGAATTCTGTTCCTTCAACACAGATAAAAAGTTTGTAAGCATAAGCCTTTTATTACAAGAGGTTCACGTCTTGAAAAAAACGATTTTGTCATTTTTACTTCATCCAAATTTTATTCCCTTTTCTGTCACCCTCCATGCTTCTAAAGACATGCACGCATTCTCACAGTTGACTCATACCTGTGTGTATGAAAACCGTGACAGGAGGAGGTATGCAGACATGGCTTGGCTTGGCTTGGCTTGGCTGGGATGCCCTACCTCTACCCCTTCAACCCCCCCCCCCCCCCCCAGGGAGCTGTGGAGGATCAGATAAGCATGGGTTCCCAGATCAGGATCAGTCTGATAGTTGAGTGCCTGAGGAAGATGGATGGATACGGGATTGAGATGGGCCCAGAGTCCCTCAGGGACCCTCCGATCTCATAACGTATGTCAAATGCAATGATACAAACGATTTGATCAGTTAAAGCACCACCATTGTAGCAATTTAATGATAGTATAAAGAGTGTCAATTTTAATTCTTTGGAGAATATTCCAAAAGGGGAGGGAACTGCGGGGACACAACCTCTGATTGAAATCATCAGCTTAAAAATGTGGCTAATGAGATATTTGTTGCTGATAAGACATAATTTATTGCAATAAAATTCTCCCAGGACCCTTTTTTCTCTTACTCCCGTTTTGTGATGTGCTAAGATAATGAGCGCTTTCCCACATATGTAAGCACCACGTATGCGACAGTAGGGTCAAAGGCTACATACCCTTTTATCTTGGGTTAACTAAAGTAGAATCCCCTCGGGAAGACTAGAAATTGGCAAATTATCGTGCAAAATTGGGCACGAATGTAGACTTTGATCAGCAACAAATGTGCAGTTTTTAACTTGTAAATTCCTTGGTAACAAGGTGTGACTTTGTGCTAAATTAGATGCACTACTGACAATTTAGATACTTGTCTTTAGCAATGTAAAGCCCGAAGAAACTTTGGTTAGCTAATGAAGTGTGTCAATGGACAGGAAAGTCAGTGCTATAAAGTCAACATAAAAGAATATTCATGCTCATAATGTCCTTTCGGGCTGCTGACAAGACCACAGAAATAACGTTGCTGCAGAAACAAACAACATGATTGTTCTCAGCCTGCAGACAACCTTTGGCATATTTTCCCCTTTGGTTATTGCTAGTTTCAGACTCCATGTCTCTGCTAGACACATACACACACAGACACACATGCGCACGCACTGTTATATCCACACACCCATGCCCCTTATAACCGTGAACTGACCTATTAACCCAGCACATGCCCGTATACCCAGAAATGAAATCCTGCAATATGGTTTGTGTAGGCTAACAACACGTAGCCTACTGTATCTGACTTGTGTTGTGCCACGCTTGGAAGCAGAGAAGCATACCGTGTAGGTCAGACAGACTAACTGGCTCTGGCACTAATTGAGTAGAGTGTGTGGCCCTGAGTGGCCCCATTATGACCCCTGTGCAACCAAGGACACCACTGAGCCTCTGCTTTGATACATTTGATACGGTTTAAGTGAGGAATGAAAACCTAAGCCTGTTTACATTTGAACTGGATTAGTGTTGGGATGACTTTGCAGAGCAAGAAGAAAGAGGGGAAAAAATAATGTTAGACGGCCGAAGTACTGGAGGACGTACAGAGAAGCGTCACTGGCCTGGGTGGTGATTCAAACAGGTGGTGCGTTTAGCAAAACATCACATTAATAATATAAAATTAAAATATTAGTTTCTGTTGTGCCTTTTTGTCGGATTGTTGTAAAACTGTTAGTTTCATGTTAAATCTGTGCTTCTGTAACTAATATTGGCATCTTAATCACCTCCTTTCTGACCTTATGACCCCCTATACTCCATTACTTTCACCCTAGTGCACTCACTTCTCTAAACCATCAGCTAACATTTCTCCTCTGCGAGTATGCTAACTGAAACATGATCACTCTTTTAGACTCAGTGCTGAAGTTGGTTGTCATGGTAATGATAGAGGGCTTGTTTCTGATCATCTACAGCAAAGACAAGCTAAGATTTCTATTTTCCTTTTTCGAGGAAAGTGATAGTGTTGTTTTTAGGAAAATAAAAAAAGTGAAAGCAACACAACTGCTTCTACGCCACCTTAGTGTAGAAATCCTTTAGCGTATAAAAACATCTGTCATAATGTAAATGTGCATATGTAAATAGATCCATATGTATCACAGCGGGAACTGAGGGAAACAAACAACATTTTATTACATTTTATTAAATCAGAATAAACTGCAGAGAAAATGGAATTTTCCTCATATACATAATATCACTCAAACATGCACACTCTCACGGGCAACAGCAGGGGGTCTCACACCAAACAGATTTTTGTTGTTAATTTGATTTTCATACTGGGTATCATCAAAAGAAAATGATCCTTGCAAATTATTGTCATGAAATAACTGAGCAGGAGAAATCTGATATGTCTTTTTCTGCTATTTCTTTTCTTTCTTTTGTCTGTCTCCCACTGACTCTATTATTGACTTGATCTTACTGATGGCTTCTTAAATTTTCTAGAAAGGCTCCAACTAGCAGAGTCTTGAGTTTCAGATACTGTGGGTCTCCCAGATAAGGAGATAATTAAAAGATGTCGGGTAAGTTGTAGACTAAAGTTTGAGTGATGATGTAAAATTTCCTTTTTAAAGCTCAATATTTCCTTGTGTTCTGACAGCATACTTTGCAAAATTATCAATCATCTAAGAAGTTAACAAAGAGAACCCAACGAAATATGATGGAAACTCTCACTCTGGAGGAGCATTATTTACCGTGTCTGAAATTCATAGACCCAAGATTTGCTAAGAAAGTCTATTAAGTACCCAAGTCATAATATTTGGCCTCAAGGTGCGTCTGGCCACTGCTGGAACTAACACTTACGAACACACTATCTCAACACTACGCGCACAATGGATCCTTTTGTCACAGGGCGTCCCTGCTCATTTAGCTCAGCCCACATGAAAGTCAATGGAAGGAAGAATGACGAATGGATGTGTTGGTGCTAGTCTCTGGCGTGCTCGTGCATCTGATGGTGTGTGAGCGCTTGCCCGCGCACGCGCACGTTTGGCAATGTGCTTGCATGTGTTTGCTTGTTTGTCACATGATGTCCTGTGGCAACCTCTAACTAACCGTGCAGGCGCCAGTGGAAGGTGGGGCGGTGGGGTTAGAGACGGGCATGTGGGGTTGCGGAGCAAAGAAGAGGATCTACGGAGCTGAGGAGGGGGGCACTCTGTGTGACTGCTGTCACATGATGGGCATATAATGAAGCCAAACTACATTCAGACTCTTTTATAACCGAGCGAATGACTCATGACCCAACTTAGTACTGTGTAAACACAAAGCTGCAGTTCAGTCTTTGAGTGCAGCGGTGTGTTGGAGATGCGCTTCCGCCTGCACGGAAAACAGGACGGAACAGACCGAGCTAGACAGTTCGGCCCGAAAACCTGCAGAAGTACTCCGAAAACCTTGAACACATGTTCCGGGCCCGTTAATCACCCCAGTGTTCTTTGATACTTTCTGTGTCCTTAAATCTTAGATGTGCTGCCAGCATTCGTTTTAGAGCCCACGGGGCATAATAAAGGTATTAAAATGATTTTAGCAAGGCATGGCATTTCATCACTGTCAAATTAAAAATGAAGCATTATGCCAAGGTGCTTTTTCAGAGCGAAATGCCTAGGTGGCTTGACAGGAGTCCAAAGTCAGGGAAAAATGAATGGACACAAAAGCAGCCTAAAAAAAAAACAGTGGTTGTGTGTGGCTCTTTATCACAGAGGCTTAGTAATGCTGTCATATCTAATGCTCACACTCCATTAATCACAAGGCCTGTGACTGGGTTTAAGTGTTGGATGGCACTCAGAGTGTGCGTGTGTGTGTGTGTGTGTTTGGGTCCGTGTAGCGAGGTGGTAGTGTTTACACAGAGCATAAGCAGTGGTTGGCCGCAGGCCGGGTACATCTGGCCATGATAGGCCGCTGTGAAATGTGCCTGACACGGCCAGAAGCCAGCTGCCCTCTCTCCTCCGCTGTGCGTGCGTACGTACGTGTGTAGTCAATACATGCACCGTGTGTATCTAATGCATTTGTTGGTATATATATTTTGTGTCACTGGTCACACATATAGCATGAGTTGACATATATTATACAGATAGTTTCTTTCTTCAGATTGGTTTGATGAATTCCTCCACCGAACCAGCAGGGTGCCGTCTCCATACCTCAGATGAACAGCTGGTGTGCAGTTTGTGGTTGTGCGGTACCAGAGGGGAAAGGAATAAATGAAAGCTAGGCCGTCCTGGGTTTTTCAGCCAACCTTGTTCCCCTCGTCTGTCATCTATTTTTCCCCCCTCTCTTCGTTGCTGAGCTCTTGATCACTTCTCTTTCCCCTCTCCGTTGCATTCCACACAATTTTGTCATCCTGCCAAGGAAACGAATCAGAGAGCTCTGTCTGTCAGCCTCCACACTTTTCCTTTGTTTCATTCGGCCTTTCTCTGCCTTTGTCCACTCATGGTTTGCTCTGCAACCTCCTGCCCCGTCCAATGATGTCATACGTCAGGAGCGATGGCTGTTGGGAAGTGACCTGAGGTCGCATGAACTGTGTCCTGCTAGCAATTCTGCGTGTCGTAAACTGTTCGTTTTTGCCTTTGAGGAAAGTGCTTCCCTTGTTTAGAGAAAGTGTCTCCTGTTTCAAGAAGTCCGTCCAGCCTTTTAAGTTGATTCAAAGTGGCTCCCCAAGTCTGTATTTTTTCTTCTAAGATAATTTGATGCGTCTGTATGCGCCAGTTATCGTGTTACTCAGCTTGGTATTTGTACCCGTAATTGAATGAAGCCTTTACATCACTGACTTTTAATTAATTTTCATGCGTTACTGTGCGCGCCTTCCCCCCACCTCCTCACGCTGTCCAGTGAACCGTGTCAGCAGCTAAATGTTTTAATCATACTGGTATATAGAATAATTCTATCAGTCGGTCTGGTTTTGGTCTTTATTTTTACATGGCTGATTAACCGTGTTACCAGTTGTTTAGCCGACAGTGTGGATTAGCTGGATTAGATGTTCTGTATTTGTGCGCGTGCATGCATCGGCGCACGGGTGCATAATGTGTTTGCACAAGTGTGTGTTAATGCTGATTAACGATAGTTTGGCAAGCTAAAAGTCAATTTGTGGTGTGGATGCAGAGTATCAGCTATACAAAGGCTCGGTAGAACCAGAGCAGGGGAGTAGATGTCACACAGGGTTGTAAAAATCTGAGAGGAAATATTTTGAACATAACGCCTGGTGCGTCTACAGGTTCAGTAGATGAGAACCCCCATGTGGCCACTAAATTATTTTATATTTTAATATTTTGCCAGCCTCACTCGCTCAAGAATCATCCTCTTTGATTAAAATTTCCTCCTTGTTGCAATCCAAACACTCCTGGCCCTCAGATCTCTGAATTCTCCAGCTGGATCACAGGGCAGTCATTGATTTTTTTCTGTGTTCGCCGTCACGATAATCCTAATTCCCATATTTGTTGTAGACCAGTGGTGTAACTGCTCAGCCAGTTCTGAGAGTACAAAGCCACTTCAATGGCTGCCAAAAACAACTGGTTGGAGAAAGCACTGGCTCCGAGTGAATGTACTGCACAGAAGGATCTGTTTCTCCGACTAAGACTGTTTTTCTTAAGCTAAAAATAATTTCGCCCCATAGAGAAGTTGAACATTGCCACTGCTTTCTCGCTGACTATTTTCGTACCCGTCAGTGCTCTGAGCAGCTCGTGGCAAACATGTTGCACTGCTGTTTTTGTCCCAGCTCTTATCTCAGCAGATAGGTCTCACATAGAGTCATACCCACAGCGTCAGAACCTCCGCTAGCCACAGCAGCGAGTCCTGGTGGGACAACAAGAGGGTGGGCTTATCTGCCATCTTGATAGAATGATGACAATCTGCTCTTCATATTTTTATATAGGTCATCACAAACGTGTGGTCCTAGGTGTAAGCTGCACCATAATATCCTCGTGTAAAAGAAACTGCAGCGTACGCCTCGGGCTTCTTTATAAGCATTTCTTCACAAGCATTTGATCGTGCACAAACAGAAATTATGGGGAAGTGGGTTTATGTCCCCGGCCTGTTTTTGACTCATCATGCTCTCACTGCAGTGTCTTTGCTTTCTGACAAATATGACAGATGCATATCAAGCGGTGCAGTCTGCACCAGAAAGATAAGGACCAGTTGGGTGCTTGGGTTGCAACATCCCACTGAGCCAATGAGTAAGCACAAGGCATTTTTCATACCGATCTTCCACAGATAGGCCTCCGATGTGGGTGTGATGGCCCTGATAATTTCAGTTTGTGCCGACTCGTGGCATCTCCTGTGCTATGGTTGCATGTTGATAAACTGAAGACTTTGCCATGCAGGCAGCCTGTCCAATGTACGCATAAATGACCAGTTTAATGCGTTTTAGAGGCTTAACTGGGATTTTTTTTTTTTGAAAACAGAAAAAAGATTTTCTCAAGAAAAGAGCTTAGTATTTGTTTATTTTAATTAAGAAAAGCATGTTGAGAGTACATGCAGTAATACTGTCACCGAAGAAGGACAGGATTTAAAGTGAGCTCAGGGCAGCTCTGTCACTGTGTTCACTGAGCAACCATTATTGGCCCACAATAGCCCCTGGAATACTTTAGCATTCAGAGCAGAGCCCGGCGTGTCTCTGTGGGCACCTGTGCACTCCACAGTCCTGCTGTTCTCTGTCTGGTCATCAGCCCCTGCGGGACAGTCCAGAGGATCCATGCCGGTGAAGGCATCGATGTCCCATCCTCTCCCTTCCTGGCCTCCTGCCAAGGTGCCCTCGACTCCCCCACTCACGTCTGTCTCCAGTTACCCACCAGTGAAAGCAAGTGGAGCAGGGTGGGGGCCGATAAAGGTGCGGAAGAGGATCGCAGGTCCAGACACCCACTCCCCTGAGCCCTTCCAGGCATTAGCGCTGTACTTCTCCCCCTGTTTGTCAATGGGAACCTCCAGGTGATTGGGCCCATTTGTTTTCAGACAGTGGGGATGAATTTGTCTGTCAGAGAGCAAGTGAGCAGGAGGGCCTCCACCGAGCGGGAGGCGGCGTGAATATGAGCCGAACACTACCTGTCCCTAGTGAACTTCCTGAATGCTCTCTGTCCCAGGTGAGCGGTGACCGACCTCCTTTTCTGGCTGATTTAAAGGAGGCTGCTCTGCATGTCTACGCGCTGTTATTTCACAGGGTTGTTTTACAAAAAAAAATAAAACTGTGTATATATATATATATATATATATATAATGTAAATAATTAGAATGTAAATAATTTTCTTTTGATGTTTTCATCAGAGAATTTTTGGTTTCATTTCATGACAACATTAACATTCATCTTGGTGCAGTGAAGCTAGAGAACATCAAATTAAAGGTGATAATCATCTGAGGCTACAATGTGACAGTAACATTATTATTGAACTCTATATTTTTTTTGAGCCATGAATCATACCAACAAGGACTATCTTGTTTTAAACCTTGAAAATGTTTGAAAATGTGACTCTGTTAGCCAACTAGGTTTATTATTTCATACACAAAACAAATGTAAAACCCAAGATGATCAGAGATGGAATAGTTATATCTACTCTATGCTACAAAAAATCTTCGGAAGCAAAAAATGAAAGGAAATCCCAAAAAATAATGATACATTTTGTATTTGTGGCTAACAAAGCCAGCGTCAGAGTGAATGTAGTTGTCAGTTTTACCAGTTACAGAAAGTTAACCTGTCTTTCTACCTCGTGTAATCCATCTTAATACTGCCTCTGTCAGACCACTATGGTCTTAATTGGTGCTAATAGTAGAACATAAGTATTTCCTGCTCAAACTTCTCACTTCCCGTTTTTCTTTTTTTCCCCTCCTTAAAAAAAAATCCTGTCTTCAGTCAAGCTTGGTATGCAGCTGTATCGTACAGCCGTCCAGTGTTTCTGAAAAATAAGACAGACCTGAAATGTAGTGTTAAGATGTTGCACTCAGGCTCTTTCCGCAAAAAGTGAATGGTTACTGTGCACGGGGGACACAGTTGATTAATATCCAAAGTGTGAAGAATTGCTCGACTGTCACAGGGTTTCTACAAATAGTACCGAACAGGGGGTTGTGGTGATTGTGCGCACCTTTTCCTGTCAGGGACCTATTTCTATGAATTTCTCATGATTCAATAAAAGAGGAAGTTGAACTGCAGGTCTCAAAACTGCATATTCATGTTATATTGTAGTTGGCCAGTAGAAGTAAAGCAAAACAAGAAGTTTTTTTCCCCCCCTTTTTTCCCTCAAAGCCAACAAACAAGCAATTACACATCATCAACTGTAAAAGCAGTAATAGACATAGTTGAGTCTAAATAACGGCCCATCATTTAGCCATAATATTCTTTTCAGAGCTCTGAGGAAGGAGGGATAGTCTTTTTTTGTTGGGCTCAGGCAAAGGTCAACCCCCAGCACAACACACATATAAAGAGACCTGCATCTGAACCGTGTTCTACTTCCTTTCATCTTCCATGTCTCTCTCCCTAACTCAACTTTGTGAGGGGACGGCCGGGATACCTTTTGATTCCGCTAATTCAATTTGATGGAAAAACAAATACACCGGAGGAGTGGGAGACGAGAAAAGAGTGGGAGTATTGGGAGGGGGTAGAGAGGATAAAACTGAAGAGATGGAAGGTTACATTGAGCTCAGAGAGGGAATGCGCCGTGGTGGGTTTGGGGGGGGAGGATGGTGAGGACAAACGGAAGAGTGGGAGAAAGAAAAGCGGTTAGGGAGTGGAGATGAGTAGAGACATCCAGTTCCAGGTTCAAGTCGTAAACCTTTTCGGCGCTCTGATCTAGGTGGTCACCACGTTCACCCTGCTGACGCATCTGGGATCTCTCCTCTTTATCATTTCTATGGAACGCCACTTTGATGGTGAAGATAAGTAACATCTTATTTTATGGCTCTTTTGGTGTCACATAATTCATGATGTGAGTTAGGAGGGGATATTTTATTTGGTGTAGCTGCTGATGAGGCACAGAGAGTCCAAAACCCTGGTTTTACAGCGACTCCCAGAACCGAATGGTGGCACATGCTGACTTCCAACCCACTAAGCCGAGCATTCATTACGAGAGCGAGCATCCGAGTCATGTGCGTGTCATGTCTTCTTACTCCGCCTTGCATTTCCTCAAGCACTGTCCTGACATAAATTATCAAAAGCTTTGTCAACCGCTGTCTGCTTGTATACACACGCTTGTTTGTCTGCGGGTGTGTTTGCGCGTCGCGGAGGGCGTCAGGAACCTGGCAAACTGCTGCATTATTTTTGGGACGCTTGCCCCTTCCCTCCAGAGGGCCTCATTGAAGAGCGTTGGCTCGCTCCATCCTATCCCTCCGCCCTGCTCAGACTCTGGGAGTCAAGCCAAGTCTGGCTCAGCTGGGCTCACTGGCTGCAGCCAGAGCAGCAGCACAAAAACCTGCTGGACCTGTGGCCCGTACACGGCCCAGCACCCACAGCAACACACCACACTACCCACAGATGGCTGGACCACTTACCGGAAACCATCGTCATCGGTGTTCAGTGAGTGTTTCAGGGGATTCCACCCTCCCCTGGAAAGCAGCGGTCAGACTCTGCCGCGGGTCTCCATGTTCCTGTTTGTGCAGCAAAGTCATTCTCATGTTGTTGTCCCAGGCTGACGATAAACTGCTCCAGTTACTCAACACCTAAAAATCCTGGGTTGGATGGGTTTTTTTATTATTATTTATTTATTTGTTTTAACTGATCAAGGCAAAGAAGTCCCAGCGGATCAGCCTTCCAGCAGATGTGAGTGGGTGGAGGCTTCCGTTGTCCACTTTTAGCCTATGCTGTTTAATGGGATGGGTTTTTGCTGTGGGTGTGTAAGGGTACGCCGAACTCAGCCATGATGACCTCAAATTGGCCCTAATAGCACGGACTCATTAGCGGCCGCCCCGTTCAACGTTCTTTAAAGTTTAAGGTAATGGGCCAAAAGGGGAGGAAGGGAAAATACGGAGGAAAATAAAAGACAAACAAACAAATGGGACAGCAAAGTAAGGGAGACTGAGAACAGAAACAAAAGCAAAGCCAAAGGGAAAAAAAGAGAGAGAACAAGATGAGGGAGCAACAGTGTCGACGCCTGCTTCCTGGCTCTTTCAGCTGCACTCACATCTGTTTGCAAAGGGTCTGAGTGGACCCCCATGTGTTTGCTCAGGTCGCTTGATTGCCTTTCCTTCCTCCTCTCTCTTCTACTAAAGACCCGATGTCCTTCCTCTCACTCCAATCACCGTGGCCAAGAGACAGCTGCACTGTTGAAGCCAAAGTGGCCGCGGCAGAACTGCACCCATGACTCAGTTTTTGCCACTTTTGGCCTTATAAAATTAGCGCCTCTCGCAGTTTAAAAAAGAAATATTCACGGGTTACTTGGTTAAATAAGAGTGTGAATTCGGGTTTGTTTTTTTTCCTGAAGTGTGTTTGTGAGCTTGTGGGTATGTGCATGTGTACAAGTGTGACTTTGGCGTTCTGCTCTGGAGCCTGCTGTCTGGGTACAGCGGTCCAGCCTGGGGCTTCGGCTCCACAAAGAGGCCTTCTCTTAACAACGTGCCATCACAGATAGAGGAGGAGCCTGACCAAAGCATTACCACGCTCAAGGGATCACAGAGCTTTCCTTGATGCAACTGATATTGCTTATGATTTTAATAATGACTCTTCATTAGAAGGAGAGCTTAAACTGCTCTAATACGTGGTGCGTGAAGGATGGCGAACAGAGGCCGAAAAGACAGTGACAGATTTTATTTTAGTATTAAACATTATTTCCTTTACTTCTGTGAGATGGAAAATGATAAAAACATACAGCTCAGGGACTTTTCATCTATGACAGGTCAGTGTTTATTTTACATAATAACCATGAAATTCAAATGATCATAACAGTTTCCATGTGTCTTTTATGAAAGCTAAAGAGTGAAAATAAATTATTGTAGCAATAATTATAACATCAAATATAACAACAATGATAGCAATAAAGCATTTATAAACACTCTATTTACGGCTTTTCTTTTTTTTTTTTTTATTTATTCCAAAGAGTCTATTAAAAACAGGTGAGCGTTGTGGTGGCGTACAATCCAGCATGTAAGGAGAGCACTGCTTTATGGGTACTGTAGTCTTCCCCAGACACGGGTTTTTGGGTGCTGGGTGAAGGCTTTATGCACCGAAAGAGTACGTGCATCTCAGTGTGTGAGCAGACTGCCGTGAGGTGAAAACAGCGGTTCTTTTTAAAGACCTCTTTCGAGTCTCCTGTTACAGGGTCAACAAGAGGTGGGTACCAAAGTGACTTAGTAAAAACAAGCAAAACAAAAAGGACAAGCATCTCTGTTCATTCCATTCTTGCCACCATCAGTCACTGAAGGGACAAACAAAGCCTTCGTCACATTAGCTCGTCACTGAGTCTGCTGAAGACCTTCTCTGGTGCGCCCCGTCATGGAGGTCAAGCAAGATGTGACCTTCAAATCCAAGTGAAAGCCTCTCCTCTCCGACCGCTGTACATGACGCAATAAGTCAGTCCGGCTTTCAATGCATTGCTGGGGGCCATTTATAGTGTTAATGGCAACGCGCTGGGTCCTGCAGGCAGTGGAGTTCTGGACCCGGAGTGGCCTCAGTGAGGTTCGGCCCAGACGGGCGAGCGATTAGAGTGGTGGGGGTGACCGAACGACGGGTGAATGGGCGTGGGAGTGGGCAGCATGTGTCCGGAGTGGGAGAACGGGGGTAGGTGACCCATGTGGGCCATGTGGCTGGTGAGGCCCGGTGCACCACCAAAAGGAGACGACTTGTCCTGCATGCATTTGGACAGCTCATCGAAGCTGTCCCCCACCCGCTTGTTTCTCTTGGACTTGCTGGACATCTTACGGTTGCGTGTCTGGATTCCTTCTTTCTTCATGGTCAGGGGCCTGTTGACCTGTAGAGAGCAGCGCGTTAGTCCGAACGACGCAGAGCTTCACTGGCTTACATTTCTGACAACCAAAATTATTACCGAATCACAAAATAAAATTTTGTACGAGTATTTTTTAGGAGTATGGGTAAAGACTTTTCTTAATTGCATGCAAAAAAAAAAAAAAAAAAGGTTATAAATAATGAGCAGCTGTTTTGCATATATGGCACCATTATAAGGCGAGTAGGGGGCGTTTTTGAGCTTTTGTCTCATTTAAAGCCAAACAGAAACTGTTCTGGTCAATATGAGGAGCTGAAAAGAGCAGCCTCAGACAAATCCTCATCAACGTAACCGACGCGGCTACGCTGAATGACAGTCCCACCCTGCAGCCTCTCTGGGGAGTCACGCCCCCCATTGAAGCAACGATGGATTAATAAAAAAAAAAAAAAAAAAAAGTGTGTGCGGTGGGGGGGGGGACGGAACGACCGGTGTGTTCTGCTTGACAGGGTGAGCAGGCTTTGCTCCAAAACTCCCACAGTTTCCCTGCTCCTAAATCGATAGGAGCTGTCCGCCCACTTGACCAGTTAACGACCAGTGCCGCCGCCACACACACACGCATACACACTCTTCACATAATTTTGGTCACTTACATTGTGCAGTTTGAAGTAGAGGCCGCAGGCGTTACACACCGGGTCTCCGTTGCCGTTGCGCCGCCACAGGGTGGTGGTGGTGGTCTGGCAGTTTGCGCAGCAGGTGCCGGCGCGTCTGGCGGCGGACTGCAGTAAACAGAAAAATACCTGGTGAATAATGACACATTCACATGCTGCAGAAAGCTCACTGCGGACATAAAAAGCAGGGAAAAAACGGCCACTCGTCAGGACTAGGCGGCCACAAATGTGTGTAGTATACAATATCATACAAAATTAAATTAACGGACAAAATATTTCCCAAACCGTGACGCGTCGGTTGGATCTAATTTCAACAACGAAAGCAGTTGGTCACGTTTGCACGCCCGTTATTTTTATATTGCACAGTAGCTGAATACGCTTTTTGCACATTGGACAATTGTGGAGGGGGGGGGGGGTGGGTTAAAAAAAAAAAAAAAAAAAAAAGGGACCCGATGTGCGCTTTAGCTCCATCGCGGATCAATTCTTCACACATAATAAGAAACATTAACTTTACATGCAAAGAGAAAAAAAAAAAAAAAACCTCCAGCTTCTTGACCCTAGTGCACCACCGAGATCCCCCCCCCCTTCCATTTCTATTCACGTCAGTTGGATTTGTTGATATCAGGACCTATTTTAAATTCACAAAGAGGAAGAAGCGCGTCTCGGTAAAGTTGTATTATTGCTACGCGTAAATAACGCGCATGATAAAGGAGAGGAACATAAATCCATTTATTTTCCAATCCCCGCCTCTCTCAGCCCGTCTCTTCACACATAAGCGGCTCCTCCAGTGTTGTGATAATCTCTTTACAGTATATGTCAGTCTGGCTGCAGAGAATGCAGCGCGACGAGTGAAGCGCGGAAACAGCCGGGAGCCTGACTTCCTTATCTGGGCCCGGCAGATATCCGGATAGGAAACAACTGGATGCCCCTTTGAACGCAACTCTGAAAAACACTTGAGCTGAAAATGTAAAAAGCTGCAGCCACACGAGCGGTGTGGCTGCAGCCAGTGGAAAAGAAGCGCTGAACTTTTGCATGGCGGCGTGGAGGTGGTGGAGAACGACACGCAAACGCATCACCGACGTGAGCCCGCGAAAGGTCTGTGGGAAAAACCTACAATTAGCATAAATAGTGTCTAGGAAGGATTTCGAGGAACGTTTTCTTTATTATTTATTCAAATTTAAAACCCAAATTCAAACCCAGAAAAGTAGGTCTTAGCAATTGGTCCTATTTTTCAATACTTTCAATACTGTTTTTATTACCGTTTCCCCCCTCCACTATACTACTAAAGTTTGAATAAATTTTATGTATGTCGCCTTTTCTTTATTTCTTATATGTCATTATATTTATTATATGTCAGTATTATCAGAGAGTTCAAGAGTTTTTTTTTTTTTAAAAAAAAAAAAAGAAAACTAAACTAAATCTTGATGGTGCTGCTGTGACATAAAAAGGTGGTTACTTTAAAAAAAAAAAGGTCAACTAAAATAAATATTTAATAATAAATAAATTCAAAAGGGGTTCAATGTGGCATGTGGTGTGAAGTGTGTCCACGGTGTGTTTCATTTACCTCAGCTTGGTGTTAACTAAAGCAACATGGGCATTGGTATCAGTAACAGTATCAGAAGTACCAGCAATAATGATAGCAAGAACAATGGCAATAGTAGCAGTATTGTAACAGGCCATGAAGGGGGATCATCGGGGGGTGAGAGCGAAAAACAATTCCAGGAAGATCATAGGGAAAATATAACTTTCCTGGAATTGTGCTGCCGGCATCTGCTTTGTGCTCATATTTGGGTGCCTGCTTTCAGAGTGGAGGAAAGGAGGTAGAAGTAGGACTCACCAGTCGTCTTTTGGGCTTGATAAGAGGCCTGTTCTGCCCATTCATCTTGTGGTACAATCCACAGGCGTTGCACAAGTAGTGACCGGTACCGTCCCGTCGCCACAGGGGAGTGGAGGTGGCACCGCAGTTTACACATTCACGGCCCTCTGTGTATAGTTCAAGAGAAAGAGACAAAAACAATATTTATATAATTAAAAAATTCACCATCTGTTTAAAGCAAAACTAAAGCTCCTAGAGGGCCTGCGAAGTGGGGCTGGAATCTGCCTCCCATTAGAGTGCAAGTAGACGGCAGTTTTGCACGCAGACACCTCCGAGTAAAATGATCTGGAGGCCAGAGACAGCCCGAACGTGTCCAGAGGTGTCCAACAAGATAACGCACGCCATCAAATTAGAACTGCATTATTCATCCCGACAGTGAGAGCCCAGGAGAGGAAATCAAAGTGTGCAGTGTTGGTATTGAATGTGTCAGACACTGGTGCAGCCTTTGTCACTCAGGGGTGGGTTAATTCCAGTCCAATCACACAGCACCGACACTCCGAAACAGACCTCTTTCCCATTATTGCGATGTGTAAAAACTCCATTTTTCTCTTGGTTCTCACTTGCTCCTCTTTCCCCATTCTCATTCAGCACCGGCTGACTTCAAACAGCCTGTTGCTAAACCAGCCACTTCATTTAATTCAGGTATTCCTCGCTCCCCAGAGCATCATCTCATTATTCTGGTTATAATACCAGCGACACCCACAGTCCCACCCTTTCTCCACAATGGAATCTGACCTGAGTAAAAAGACATGTTCCCTTTCAGATGCGTCTTTTCTGTGCCTCCCTTTTCTGCCTTTAAAGCGTTTCACAATCAAACGGCAGTGAAAGCAGATTCGAGACTTGAAGCTTTGTCAAATATGCCTTGTTTTAAGCGTTAGGTTTGAAGAAAATTAAACTGGGACGCTGGTTGTGAATGGTGAGAGCCACACCAGTGTAAGTTATACGCTCTGGTGTCTGAAATGCCATTGTGACATTTTGTACTACAATCAGTCACCATTACCCACCCTGGACACAACATTTAGAGATCAGGAGTCTTTTAAATGTCACAGAAGATCTGTTTTAGACACGGATCCCTGCACAGTTTAGCCGGCTTCTTTTAAATGTCACCGTCTGCCAATAACTTTCTACATCTGCTCACGTGTCGGGGACTTCATGCGTGCGGTCATCAAATACCGGTGATTGCATTGGTTTTGGCACAAACTTGTCCCAGACCGGGTTGTCTTATACAATTTTTGTCCATTAATTCATGTTGAACAGTCGAAACAATGCAGGGAAATTGCAGACCCATTAGCGAACCGGGTTGTTTTTCAACCCTCTGCACATTAATGTCAGGCGTGCATTAGGTCCACACAGACCCATGCAGTCTATTGAACCAGGTGTTTATCCAGACAGTCAAATAATAAACTTTTGTTTTATTATAAACAGTCTGAGCAGTTTTCAGGAACCAATATGTTTTTGTTTTTGTAAATCACTGATTATTTGCCGCCCTTCTTCTTTTTAAACTCTGCATTTACGCATGATAAAGTTTTAAAAAACGCATCTGACGCACACAGGGGCACGTCTGCTCTGGTGTTCCTGACCGCGCTTCGTGTCCGTGCGCTGGGCCAAGGCCACGCTTAAAAACACAAACAGCGGGGCTCTGTCGCCTGAGCTTTGTTAGTGCTGGGCAGAGGTGTGGGCGGGGTGGAGGTCGTGATTTGTTCGCTCCGAGGTATACAGGATATGGCAGGAGCCAGGGAGTCGTGACTCCTTAGTTTTTGAAAGTCAAAGAGAGGACGCGATTTTAAAAAAAAAAAAAAAAAAGCAAACCACGGGGAAGAAATATTCCCCCTCCTCAGCCATGAAAAGAAAGAAAGCTTTCTTTTAAAAAAAAAATACTGTTTGCGTTATATAAATTCGAAACATTTTACTCTGAAGTTTGCGTAATTTGGCGCATAATGGCTTTAAGGTGGAGATTGAAAATTGACCCCGATGAGTTTGAACACCCATCTGAAGTGTTTAGACGGAATAAAGTTTGGAGAAGCTGAAATACTCGAATATCTGGTGAACTGACAAGTTGGCGTTTACAGCGAGGGCAAATGCCCGAAATTCAGCAACCAGCGTGACTGTCAGTACGCAAAAGCGTGACCTTTACACAATTTTATAACAGGAAATCTTTATCGTTAACATCGGTGCGTAACCCCAGATTGCTCAGCAGAATAAACCAGAACTAATCCGTTAGGTTTTATCTTTCTAATCTGACAGCTGAGGTGCGCAACTAGAACACACGTGAGACTCACCTGAGCTCGACCGGGCTTTGCTTTTGCATTTAGGCGTAAAGCTGGAGGAGGTCCCGCCAAGCAGGCTGCCTGGGTGGAAGAGACTGCCGCCGTACTCGTGGGGCGGCAGAGAATAGGCCGGGTAGGTCGGGATGGGGTGATGGGTGGCCGAGGCCTGGCTGTTCATGGAGGCCAGGCCGCTGCGCAGAGGGCTGCAGCTCTCCATTTTCATCCCGTCTGTCAGCGGGACTTGGTACTTGATCGACTCTTTGTCATCCATCCTGGTCGAGGTGGAGGTGGGGGAGGTGGGGCCGGGGTCTGGGGACACGTCTTTCGGGGGTGTAGGGGGGAAGCTGTAGAGGTGCGGGCTGGAGTGAGACGCCGGGGTGAGCGACGACACCGGAGCCGTGCCGGTGCTGCTGCTGCAGGGGTAGCCGGAGCCGGCGCCGTGCAGGCTGGGCTTGCTGAAGTGGCTGACCGCCCATGCGTTGTGGTGGTGGGCGGCGGACAGGGCAGCTTTCCCGGGGTCAAGCCAAGGAATACCGGGGCTGTGGATGAGGTGTGGCCGGCAGACCTGGTTCCCAGTGAGGCGAGCTAAATCCAAAATGTTGACACGTTAAATGTTGGAGTTTCTGACCAACTACCGAACACAACCATCTTACCTGTTAGGTACTCTGAGTTACTTGACTTGGACATTTAGTTCCAGATTAAGGCCCAGATAAAGACGGTTTAAATTTAATTTGAAAAGCGTAAATCCAGGTATTGCGCAACGTTTTAATCCTCGAATTTTAGTAGCCCTTTTCCTGTTGGAAAAACCAACACACACGAGTTGTGGAAAAATGAAGTTCCCAATCGTTAGAGCATTTATTTGCATCGACGACAGCTCTCAGACTAAAGGTTTATCAGCAAATTTGCGGATTTTATTTTATATCCGGGAAGTGTCTCTCTCTCTCTCTCTCTCCCTCTCTTAAAACCCCTGCCCCATCAGAGAGGGGTTAAATGACATACTTCCTTTTCCTCGTACTGTCATTTGTTGGAATTTCTTTTTATGCCGGGGAATCGTCCCAGGACGAAAAAAAAAAAAACCAAAACAACCGAACGTATTTTTTAAACATCTATAAATCCCTGTCTACTTAAAAAAGTACCGACACAATTTAACATCTTCCCTGTTATGTAAAAAATATAATTCTATCAGGGCAGGGTGTGTGTTTTTCCCTTTTGATTAATCACCCCATTTCCCAGGTCGTAATATTGGATGCTGATCTTACCGTGCGCTTGGCTGTACGTGACCCTTGCCCGGGAGTTGGTGTAGTACGGGTTCCCTTGAGAATCCAAGTGGTTCAGAAACATGTCAACTTCGTCCTGGGGCAGTAAGGGCGCCATTGGCTCCATGTAGTTGTGGCTCAGACTGTGGTGGTGAGAGTCCGGGTGCTGGCCGTTCAGCACTGCGTGATGGTGCGCCATCCACCGAGACTGATCAGCCGCTGCGACCTCCATGGCTGAGCCGGCGCTGTCTTCTCCTCTGAGGACAAAGCCTATCTGTGTTTGGGTTTTTGGTTTTTTTTTTTGCACTTAGTTAGATAAACCTCCAAAGTAAAGAGCGTTAAAAATCCTCCTCAAAGCGTAGGTCCTTAACTGTCAGTATATCGACTGGTTATTTAACGAACAGAATCCTGAAATAATCCGAACTCTCCCTTCTTCCTCAGATACCTGCAAAGAGACGGAAAAAAAATAGAGTAAACAGCTGTTTTACCTCGATTCCAATACAATGAGAAACAATCTTAGTTCATTTCTAATCACGGCAGCAATAAATAAACTCCGCGCCTTTGTAAATGTAACGCTTTCTGCGCCGCGTACTTTAGATAAAGCAAAAAAAAAAAAAAAAAAAAAGCAGTAACACGAGCGATCACTCCTGATACCTGTTGCAAACTCGATCAGCCGGTCACAGAAATACAGCAGAGACGTGTGAAACTCTTGATCCCCGCACTCTCCGGGTTCATTAATGAGATGCGGCGCAGACTGATGCGCCTGGCGCCAGTAAATTCCCATATCAAGCCTAAAGGGGCGGGGCCTCTGTGTCAGCCAATCACAGCCAGCCTCGCCACAATTGGCTCTCCGCGTCTCTGCTCGCCTTTCAATTTCCATTTTACCGAAAAAACTAAAAGACTTATCAATCAGCCGCGCAATTTCTCAGGAGTATTTCTCTCTCTCTCCCTCTCTCTCTCTCTCTCTCTCTCTCTCTCTCTCTCTCTCTCTCTCTCTCTCTCCCTCTCTCTCTCTCTCTCTCTCTCTCTCTCTCTCTCTCTCTCCCTGCCCTGAATGAGCAATCGGCCCCTGATAATCTGCTTTTTAACGGCTGATATAAGCCTAAAGGCAGACATTTTACATCAAGTGGATCGCGCTCTGAACAGTATTAGACTCAATGCAGAACGAAAAGACTGTCTTCATTAGTTTGAACCGATTCTGATTATTTTATTTTATTTTTTTAACAAAAGCTGAACTGCCCCTGACGCATAGCTTCTATAGCAATAATAAATGACCCCCCCACCCCCCTTTCATGCTGGTGATCTTATACATTTACCCCAATAACTGTTGTTTTTCGCATAGTCCTGTGATGTAAACAAACAGCGTCTTGACCGCCTCTACACCAACAGAGGAGGAGTCGATTTATGGCCCCGAAATTGGCCCCATTGTTCAGAGCGCCTAATTGTCTTTAATTAGTAGCTGCGCATTCTTCTTGTGAAAACAGTGTTTTGTCCCCAGGACAGTGCAATCAAACACGGTTTGCATAGTAATAGCGGGGCCCCTCACCTCGTGGCACCAGGGATGAGCGCGAGGCCGCACCGAGAGTGTCTCTTAGCGCATTTCAAAACCACAAGAAATGCACGCCTATGGATTATTCGTGTACAATGTATAGACTAGTTTGTGTGCAAAAAAAAAAAAAAAAAAAAAATGTTGGTTCATTTGGGAGCTAATCTCGGAGAGGGAGAGTGAGTGACAGGGAATAATTAGAGGGTCGCTGGGAGCCTCGACTGGCCGCCTTGCTGACGCCTGCCTGGGTCTGACGTCACCGGATCGCGGGGGATGGCGGTTATGTCTTCAGCTTCAGATACCTGACCAAATTCAGGTGTTGCAGGTCACCGTGGCGACGGTTGTGCTCTCTCTGTGTGTGTGTGTGTGTGTGTGTGTGTGTGTGTGTGTGTGTGTGTGTGTGTCAGTCAGTCACCAGTCTTTAAATCACTGGCGTTTTGCCACCGGAGCTGAGTTGGGCCCCTAAAACCAACAAATTAGTGCGTGATGGGCAGCAGTGAAACAGCCAGCTGAATCACAGACATTCCAGTAAATCACAGGATGGCATGCTTTTTGTTGTTACTAATGTATTTTATATCCTCCCTTATTTCAGAATGGACAAAACTGCATTATTGATTTGATCAATGAAAGGAGGAATTCCGTAAAAGTGAGGCCCTTTTTTTACAAGATCAGTACTTTAATCCCACCTTCCTGTGCTCTGTCTCTGCTCCGCGCATTTAAAGCTTCTGCATTGTTTTTCTGTATGTTTACCAAGTGGATTACTCAGCAGGATTTGGCCCTGTGTAATTTATACCTTCATTAATCCCATTTGTATCTGCGTTGGAACAAAAGAAGAGTAAGGATGATGGAGCGTTAGAGAGAGAGAGAGAGGGTGGGTGGGGGGGTGCTGCTGATTTCTCTCTGTCTTTCTCAAGGACACAGCTGCATTGTTTCACCGGGGATGAGATCCCATACCAGAGTGCCTCCATCCCCTTTTCCAACACCTCCTGAGCTGCTGGGCGAGCAACCGCTGGAATAGTGCGCAGCCGCAGCGGCTAATGAACAACAAGATTATCATTCCGATCCATGGCGTTATTAAATAGGATTGGCTTTATCTACCTGTTTGTTCGCACTGGGCACGGTCATCCATCATTATCCCGAGTGGAGGTGTGTGACCGCGCGAATGTGTGTGTGTGTGTGTGTGTGTGTGTGTCTCTCTCTCTCTCTGTGTGTTTGGTACGGTTGTGTGTTTGTGACGGAGGGGGTGAAGAGCCATACTGGGGCTTGTGAAGATAAGCAGAGCCAGAGAGAAGAGAATGACACAAACCAGCTGAAGCATTATTGTCCCCTTTACTCACGGCTAATTAGATCGAGCCAGGGCGCTGGGGGGCTTCATAGACACAAGCACCCAGACATAAGACCATCTAACTGCCGGGAGAGGAGCCTGGATGCTGCCATGACAGCATCAGCCGCTCCCAATTAAGCAGTTTAAACTTAGAATAATAACATTTCAGACTATGTCAGGTCAAGGCTTATAGAGCAGAAGATTTTTGTAATTCCCAACCATTCTTTCTAAACACACGACCAAACTGGGGTTCTTTGTGGGGAGTATGATTTAATTACTCCACGGCGTCTGCTCCCAACTTTCACGTCATTATTGGTCATGTTAAATAGCATTTTTTTTTTCTATTCCCACTCACGTTCATGCAAATGGAAGGTAAAAGACAGGTGCGGCATGCCTGCGGAGATCCAAGCCTTTCCTCCACCACGGATTTTTTTTTTTTTTTTAGTCAAGTCGTTCGGACAATGGACACTTTTGTCGTCATCTTGCTCCTTCTAATTTCATGAGCGTTGTGTCTGGCATCCAGCAGAACACTTGGCTTTCCATCTATTAGCGATATATTAGCATTTTTGTTACGTCACACTGTGTGTCCGAAATTCTGCGTAATATTATGCTGCAATATTTTTTTGTTTTTCGTCGCTTAAAATAATTTGAAACATTAAAAAGTTGTCACGTATCTTTAATTTTCATATTTATACGTGTGGTTTAGATATTGCAGCGGAATTTAAGAGTATCTTCTCACCCGTTATATGTATTTGTCGACAATATAAATACATTTCGTTCTAAAAATAAAATAAAATAAAATTGTTGCCCGAACCATAGACATTTTTTTTTTCACACAATTGCGAGCTAGATTAAAACTAAAAGATAGTAGCGCTCGTTTGCATTTGTAATTAGAAAAATGTACATCCATACTGTCAAAAAACGAAAATGAGAAATAAAAACAGCTGAAAGAGTGAAATATAATTCAGTGGTTACCTGTTTCAGCGTCTCGGCGCTTCCAGAGCCATAGTCGTGGATTCACCGCTCATGTTCTCGCAGGCGTAACAGTGCAAAAGCAGACTGTTTTCTCTTCAAAGCGTCTGGATGAATCCCGATCTGTAGAATGATGCTGATTTACAACGTGGAAAAAAAAAAAAAGAAAGGTGTTTTTCCACGTCGTTACCCTGCAGCCAAAGTGTGCCGTGGCTTTGCGCTCCGCGTCTCGCCGCCGCCGCCGCCGCGTAAAAAAACCCCTCTGTGAATATGAGCAAAAACTTCAGTGGCCACTTGGACGCCAACGTAACGGCGCGTCAGCCAGCAGCCCGTCCTCCGGGTCCCGGGGAGGTGGACAGAAACGGGCAGGAATATGCCCACCTGCCCCCGACGACCCTATGATTAGCCTGTCAGAGGCTGGTGTTACTCCTGAAACACCCGGACCCTCCGGAGGCGCATGGGTGCTGTTTCTGTCATACAGAATTAGCTTAACATTACATTTACGCAGCTCTTTTTATTACTCCTGCTAATGATATTAATATAAATAATAAAAGGATTAGTATTGAGCCTCCATTCGATTATAAAGTATGCAGTTTGTTTGTGCGCAGTTTAATAAAAACAAAAATATTTGATTGTAAACACACAAGTGGAGGCAACGCATGGTTTACTATATCTGTTGGCCATTTGTTGTTTTATTCCTCTATTTTTCCAGTGTTAATGTGGGCAGGATTGACAGCCTCGCTGGTAATTGACTTAGGGAGCTTTTGCTTTATTGGAGCCTCACCCCCCCCGCGTCGCCCCTCCGCCCCGCGTTAAATGTCACAATGACGGGGGGAGAAAATACGACTCCCCCTCTTTTTCGCCCTCTTTTCTTGCGCTTTTGTGACCCAAAGTAACAACAACTTTGTAAAACATGCAAAGCCCCTAAAATCTCCTGCACGCGACCTGGGCTCGTGCGCAGCGCCAGAGCCAGGCAGGTGCAAGAGGCGCGAGGAGCCCTGGCACTCGGTGCTCGTGCTCCCCAGACTGCACACGCACACAAAACCGAGAGAATAATAGAAGAAGAAGAAGAAGGTGTGATGTCGCAGACTGGGTTGATGCCGTTTGTTTCACCGCTTCAATTCACTGGAGCAAAACATTTGGGGGGAAAAAATGAAAAGAAAAAAAAAACCTCAGTATTTGACAACTGATAACCATCGAGGTTTTCGTCAGGTCCTTTTTTTTATCAAGTCTAATGGAAGCTTTATGAAATAAAATCCATTCTATAAAGTCAGAAATATATTATACTATTTTTGTTGTCGTCTAAATACAATTTAAGTGCTATTTTGTACAGTATGATTATTATTATTATTATTATTATGATTATTATTATTATTATTATTATTATTATTATTATTATTATTGTGATTGTTGTTTATAGCATCATTTAAATTTTACACAGTCCCTCGTAATATTGCATTCTTGTTTATTTGCTCTCTTTCTTAAATCCATTTTTGCATGTTCTGCACGAGGCTGTGCTTTCGTCAGGGACAACATTAGTCTATATGCACACCGCATTAGATGCCAGGGCCCTTCTCCTTCTGATTATTACCAGGGGTAATATTTCATCGGCACCACGCAATCTTTGTTCTCTGTGAAGATAATAAATGGCCTAATCTTTATCAGCAAACTGCTGGGGGTGTCAGCACCGACCGAGGCTGGAAGCGGGGTCCAAAGTGCTGCTGAATAAATTGGTGTTCCTTATCTCTCACTCCCAGATTATCGCCGCCTTTTCAAACTTACACAACAAATACATTCAATGCATCTAATGCATCATGTGAGGGGAGTATAGGGGGTGATGGAGACAGATAGGCGCAGGGAATGAGAAGTATGTACTGTTACCAGTAATGTGTTTTCTGTTTGACATTAGAGAGAGCTTATTGACCGGGCTGTAGGTATACATCATTTACATATCAATGCACGGTAGGAACGTGCGTGAGAGCATGCATCACTGTCATGTGATCGCTGAAGCCGCTTTAAATCATTCCGCAATCATGTGTAAATTTCTGGAAAGTTGCGCGGTTCAAGTTGGGTTTTTAATGACAAAATATCGTGTCTCTTAGGAACACGCGCACGCGCATTCACCTGAAATCAATGAGAATATTCATGTGAGGGATTTCTCCGGGGCCACCCGGGACTGACGCCCCGCTGCAGCTCTGATTGTGCGTCATTCTGCGGCAGCAACCGCACGACGGCTTCGTTCTCAGACACTTAACTCACAATAAGTTTTGTCTGATGTGTTTACTTCTCTGCAGAACAAAGTCGGGCCCATTTTGTGGGAATGGCGGCCGTTTGACTGAATGAATCTCCTCTCGCTGCTCCAGCTGACCTTCTGCAGAAGCGGATCGTCGAATTCTGCAGCGATTCTGCAGCAGGGAAAACGCACTACTAAAATGCGGTGTGTATGAGTAACACTCGTGACAAAAAGAACATTTTTCATCTCTCTCTTTCTCTCTGACACACGCGCGCGCACACACACACGCACATTCCCTTTTTAATGGCATCTCCACCGGCCCCGGTGCTCTGATGGTCTCCTAGACAACCGAGATAACGGTGCAGCAGTTTTCCATATCGGCCCCAGAGTCTATTATAGCTTGGGATTAGCTCGCTTTCCGAAAAGGTCATACACAAAGTCACCCAAACGGCTTTATATCCACCTCATGTCGACCCAGCGCACTTATAAACATGCATGTGCCATTTCATTTGATGCCATTATACTAATGGCGCTGCGCGTAATCCTGGGCTAAAAAAAAATACCTTTAATATAAATGAGATGAGAGACTGGCGCGGAGGTTTGAGAGCCCAGGATCTCCAGAGTGGGATGTGATGGCTGAAGGAGGGGAAGGAAGACTTGGTCTGTTGTATAGCGACACCTAGCGGTTAGAGTATGCAGGAGCGGCGGGGGGAAGCTGTAAAGGTTTTCTTTTGCTTCAGAGGTGCCAATAAATAAAAAAAAGACTGTTGCTACTTGTTTAGCAACGGTGCAAGAACAAAAGCATTGCAATGCTAATTTTGACCTGTCCATTGTGACCTCAGGGCATGTTTTGCAGTTACGCTCTCCTTTTCCTGTTTTTTTCCGAATTCCATGATTATGTCTGTGCCAAAACACCCAAAAAGCATTCTGTTTTTTTTCTAGGGAAATGGGGACATCTAGCTTGGAATCCCAATGGCTGGACAGGAAAATCAGAAGAGCTCTGACAGGAAGTGTGTGTTCAGAAAAGACAGAAAGAGTTGTTTCCCATACACTGTCCCCAGGGGATGTGATCACTATTTCACTGTCTAATACATGCAGAAAATGACCAAAAAAAAAAGGGATGGGAAAATCTACCTGCGTTCTAAATGCGGCCGTGCGATCCGAAGGCAGCTCTAAGCCGAGACAACGGGCCAAACGTGCGAGCCTACGTTGCATCACAGGATGCAGATGTCACCACATGAGGTGAGGCTTCCTGCCCATCAAAGCAGTCCGTGCCAGTTTAATGGACTGGTCTGCAGCAGCACACAGTGAGTTCATGGAAATAAAGGAAAACATTCAAGCAGAAAAGATGGCAGAGGACAGAGCAAGTGGGGGAGTTAGTAAAGATGTGATGGAGCGATATGTGGATTGCAAAGGGGAAAAAAAATCTCTTTGTCTCTCCTGAGCTCGGTGGACAATCAAAGTTTCCTATCAGCTCTGGAGTAGGGGAAATTGGCTGCCCCGGGAAGGAGAGGGCCATTCTCACAGCCAATGGGAAGTGCCCCTGTCACTCTAATCAGGCCCGATAGAGCAAGTAGGAAATGTCTGTGTGTGTTTCTGTGTGTGTGCGCACGTGCTCAGACAAGAGTGCTTTGACGGAGAGCAGCTTTCAAGATGCTACCAGCTCTAAAATTACGTCAGACCTACATCGGCTGCTTATCCTCGGCGCTAAGGGGTATATATAAGCCACATGTGTGCGTTCTTTTTTGGCCAAACTTGCCCTGAGAGGCATGACCATCAGCGCTTTGATGGAGTGCCATGTGGCAGAGATCAGTGGGTCTTAGTGGGAGCTGTGGACAGTTGCACACAAGAGCGGCGAGGGAAGAGGATTACTGTCTCATAGATACAAATCCACACGGAGAGGGCGCTTGACATCAATATGCACACAGATATAAGCGGAGCACGGTGGATTTGAGCAAACGTAAGTGGTTAACGTTTGTGCGAGACTTTGATGCGGGCTTGTTTGTGGCATGCGTCCTCCTCGAGGCCAGACAAGAACCTGTCTCTCCACACTCGGATCGCAATCCGCCGTTTGAAGTCCCATCTCCTCCTCGCGTTGTTCCTTCCTTGCTCCGTCTTTCTGTCCATCTGGCCATCTTATCTGTCAGCCCTGCACCTCCCCATCTCCTGCAGCTGCAACCAGGGCCACAGACACCTTCATTGTCCTCCTCTTCCTCACCCTCGTGCTTCTGCACCCAACCAGATCACACCTGCCACCTGCACAGGACACGGGGCCTCGGGTCCTTTGCCGAGGGAGGGGGGGGCTTTCATCCGTTGCTCGGCTCGCCCTTCAGAGCCTCTCATCCCCTCATCCCTGCACCCTGTCACTAAAGAATGGCTGGGGCAGAGGGGATACAGAGCGGCTGTTGTGAGGGGGAGCGTTTCAAGCCGCGCCAGGCAGAAGCAGCCCAGGTGAGACGTCTCCAAGGGCAAGTTTGGGGTTTTAGATCCAAGATGTTTCTTCATTTCATCCTCACACCAACACACAGGTGGAATGAGTGGCTGAAGTGAACGAATGTTTGTCACGAGGAACACACGGGCGCCAGCGTGTGTGCGTGTGTGTGTGTGTGTGTGTGCATATTAATACACTGACAGTGAGGGTGGTGGTTCTGTCTCGGTGATTTATGAGAGTGTGCCGTGAAGGGTCTTCTGAGCAGGATATTGTTCCCTGACTGGTGACTTGTAACACTGTGCGCACGGTGTGTGTGCGTGCGTGTGTGTGTGTGTGTGTGTGTGTGTGTGTGTGTTTGAAAGCGAGACAGATTAAGAGGGAGACTACTGCAGGTGAGGCCTTAATGTAATCAATCACCACCTTGTCACAAGTGTGGATACCACTTCAGCTTTGCATTTAGAATTTACTTTCACTGTGTTCTCTTTTTTTTTTTTTTGTCCTCCCAGATTATTTAGAAAAATAAAAGAAAAAAACATACCCTGCATTTCAGGAAGGTAAGATCATAATCATATCCATGCCTGTTTATTGGGGTTGGGTATGACTGCTCAACCACATGGCCCAGCCAAGGCATGCACCCTACGCGAACCCCCTCATCTACCTCAAATGCAGTCGCACAAACGCGCTTTGCCACATCAGGATACAGCGCTGCACACGAATTCCGGTTCAAACAGTATTCTGCTGGGCTTACGCTAACAGATCAACCGCAGTTCTCGTGTAGCCAGCAATCACATCCTGGGCGAGAGGAAAAGGAGCGAGAAACTGAAAAGGCTGAAGGGCCAATCAACCCATCACAAATACCACACAGGACGATGATATAACAGCCAAATGAGGGGAAGCAAAAGATCAACGTGGCAATCTGTGATGTCATGCACAAAACTGCTGGTTGTTTATAGTGTTACTTGTAGTAAAAGCAGGTATATTTCAGTTTAGTATGTATGTGATCCGTTGAGGCCAGAAAAGTTAAGAGCCCAGCAAATTAGTGCATTTATACGTCTGCTCTTTGCAAATGGCCTTTTTTGAATCAAACAAACTAAACCAGGGAATCAGCTGTTCAAATCTGTTGCCGTTGCCGTTATATGACAGCTACGTTGGTTTATTCTGTGTAAGTTTAAAACCCATTCATGGATTTTTTTCAGTCACATCAGCCCTAGTTTAAAAATCTTCGAGTCCACGGCGCCGTTATTGAGCTAGAGGTTTGCTGTTAAGGTGGATTTAAGTTTCAGTTTGCTGTGAGAATGCGATTCTACAACTCACCAAACATTTTGCCTCAAATCTGGACCCAACGTCAAAACACACAACAAAAATCGCCATTGTGTGGCCTTTCACCAACACACGTCAGTGCTAACAGACATTGTCTGTGCTTTTCCCCTGCTGTGGCTTCAGAATGATTATTGTATGGCACATACAATATGTTAACATTATCATTGTGAAGGGATCAGGGCCTGTTACTATGGAAGAGGAAATGACCTTGCGGGACCCCTGGTGACCTCAGAGGGAAAGTTATAACCCCGGTCTGACCCTTTTGTTTATCCTGGGCTTCAAATGTGATTTACACAGGTTGGGTGTTCTGCTCCAGGCAACAATGTGCTGGAAATTCCCTTCGAGGTGCCAGTTGTTTTGGGGTTTTTTGTTTTGTTTTTTTTTAAGTGACATTTACCAATTCAAATATAGATAACTTTCTAAAAATATTTTCAAATGTTACCTCAGAGAAAGACTAAAATGCAGCCAGTGTTTTATGAAAAGCCTCCAATATCGTTAGGTAGATATTTGGCACGACAGCGCCCTCTTATGACCGGCCACAGGTACAGCTTCATGAACGGGAAACCGACTGGGAAAACAGAAATTTGATTTAATTTCTTTCCCAAAACTTTATTTCAAATTTGACAGGTTTTCATAACATTGCCCGTTCCGCAGAACATCTGTGTCCCATATCTGATGTCTTTTCTCTCGACCTAATCTCATGTTTTCTTCTAATCTCATTTTAAAAAAAGCAAAAGAAATCATACAAAAGATAGAAAATATGTCTGATGGACATCAAAAACAGCATTTGAGTCGACACAATCAGAGCTTCAAATTTGTTCAGAAACAAACACGAGTTGGGGGCAAGTACAAAAAAAGATTTAAGTGCAACACCTTGGTACTCAATCGGATGATTAAATCCCAGGTTACAGCACGTGAGAGTAAAGACATGAGATGAAAACCTTTTGGGCCCTTTCGCTAATTATTTCAAACAAATCCCACAACCACAGATATTTACTGGTGCACATGAAAATGAACAGACAAAAGAAGTGTTGCAACTGAAATCTGAACTCATTTACGTGTATTAATAAACCCAAAAACAATGACAATGGTATAAAGCTGAGAGAAGAGTGCGAGTTTATCACAAGGCACGAGATAAACCCATCACTACTGAATGATGCGATGGTAACCGTCCATGTCCGAGCTCAAAGTTGTTCAACAGAAGCATTTGTATCAGGTGTTTTCACTCATACAGATGGTTAGAGGTGGTGTCGGGCGAACGCTGTGTTTCTGCGTCCTGCTCACGTCGCCGCGGTAGCTTAGAGAGCATCCAGTAGACTGTCGATGCGACTGATGAGTTCTTGTCTCTTGCCGGTCAGGTTCTTCTCGCTCTCGATGTACGCCTCCTTCTTGACCTTGCCCGCCACGAGCCGCTCTGCCTCCTGGCACGAGCGGTACACCATCTCCTTCACCTGACCGTCCAGTTTTTGGACCTCGCCAACCTGGAAGCGCAGCAGGGGGTGTGAATACGATCTAGCTGTCCTAACTAATGTAGCCCTGGCGCGTTTACCAACCTTATCGGCCAGGTCGGAGCCCTCGGCTTTGAGGCGGGCCTGCAGCGAGCTGATGTCGTTGGTGAGGGTGCGGTGGTCGGCCTCTAGGTTCTTCCGGCCACTGTTGAGTGCGCCCGTGTCTCGGGTCTGCTTGTAGCGGTTGACCACTTCATCCATGTGCCTGTACAGACCCAGACGTTTGTTGACCAGAGTCAACACCTGCTCTGTGATGGAGGCCACCTTCATACGCACCTCAGCCGCAGGATCCTGAGAGAGACAAGATATCGCGGCTCGTTCGGGATATAGACATAAGCGAAGGAATGAGGACCGGAGCGGTTTGGGAAAAAAGGGGGTGGATTTTCAGACCTTTGTGATGGCAAAGTCCAGGCGGACATAAATGATGACAGTGAAAAAGAGGATGTAGAAGGCCCCTACAACCAGGAGAGGCTCCTGCAGCATCAGGATCCTATTAAAGTTGTAATGAACCTGGTAAAGAAAACAAGAAAACGATTCATCTACAATTTGTACAACTCAAAAGAAACAAAAAAATTACAAAAGTATACAGTATATAAACTGTAAATAAAGATGGATAACATGCAAACTGCCTGAAGTGAAACCTCAGCATTTAAATCGCTGCTGATTGGCTCAAGGATCTACATGAGGGGGCTGTAGTTGACCACTACCATCTCTTGTTCTCTGGCCACCAATCTTGTGGTGTCTTACCACTAGGTCTTGAATGTGATGCTCCACCAGATTGTTCTTGGTGGCAACCAGCACCGGGCGGCCGAAGGTATCCAGATACGTGTAGTGCAGCTGATTTGGCATTCGATCGATTTTATAAGGCGTTTCCATGTGGATGTTCCTGAAGCAATGCAAAAGACACCGTCAGCATCCAGTAAACTGAGAACTCTCCACCCACACAATGACAAACACTGACCTGGCTCCTTCTGGCAGGATGATTTTGACAGTAAGGAAGTCAATGACCTGGTCATCGTACACATGGTCCACTAGTCTCATCTTCAGTGCATACTGGTCACCTACACAGCAAAAACACCCGTTAGTTGTAAACACTGAAGGGTGCATCGGTTTTAGGGCAAATATTTCCAGTCTGGGTTGCCTGGAGAGCAGAAGGGGGAATCTAAATGTACCCTCTTCGTGCTCGTGTTATCACAGATCAGCTCACCGAGGTTGTAGAGGTACTCATAGCTGGGCAGGTTGTAGCCAATGATGTAGTGGGTCTTCCAGCCTCCAAACAGGGGGAAGCGTGGCCTGATCTCCACCTCCACGGAGTCATCCAGGACCTGTAGATGGGAGGTGGAGATGTTGCCGATCTCGTCTCTGTAGTAGACATCTTGGGCAGAGGCGGGAAGAATAGTCTGGGGAAAAAATGAATGAAGAAGGGAAACAAATAATTATAAGGACTGGAGAAAACGGTGATGACATCACCTTCCTTCTAACATTATCTACCTTGAAGGATTTGACGGATGAGATCCCACTGTCTGACTGACGCTGATAATCGTAACGGGAAAAAGGGCCCTTCAGTACAGCCCCGGTGTGCCTCAGGTCAATGGTCTCCTCCACGGCGATGTTGCCCCAGTGAGACACCTCGATAGTCCGGACGATGCTGCTGATTGTGAGGAAAGGGGCGTTGTTTTCAAAATGGATCTTCATGGTATCCTGAAAGGCACAAAACAGAGAAATGAAAAGACTTTACCAACACTATCGGGGCTTCAAAAAGAGCTGGGTTAAAACGTCGGCCCCGTACCTCGCTGAACGCGGCCACGTCACGGAAAGGTCCGTATTCGATGATCTCGTCATTCTTGCTGGGGTTGCCGAGCTTTGTGTAGCTCTCGACGGTCTTGGAAGCCAGGCGAACGCGCGTGGTCTGACTGCGGGTGGGGTAGGGGGAGTACAGGTAGTGGTTGCCCTGGAAGACCACCAGCTGGCGCTCTGCCTGGGTGATGTGGGTGGGGAAGGGCTTCAGGACATGGCTGAACGTCATCTCCACCTTGGCTTTCAGCTGTGCACCCGCTGCCAGACTGGACAGCAGCTGCACTTTATAAAACTGACCGCTGTTTGGGAACAGACGAGACAGACAAAACGGGTTTCAAGACGTGTACCTGCACAGCGCTGTACGCTAAAAAACGAAAATACATGCAGTAGTGTGGCACTAAAGTATGGCTAACTCTTTTTAACAAGATTAATGTTAAAGAAAGCACTTTCTTCTCAGTGCTTTTGGTTAAATTTATTGAACTGTACCATGTCACACTAGTGTGTGCTGCTGTAACAATACCTAGAGTTTAGAAACTCAAAGCTGATAAAGGTTTACTGGTTTCAGACAAGAAGTTCCAGAGAAAGACGTTTTACAATGCAAATTAAAAAAATGCTGCATGACACTATGTTTAACCACTTTAACGAGGAAGTGTTAAACAACTTATCACTAAGCACTTTCAAGACCTCTCTAGATTAACGTTACATTTGCATGCATACACACTACATTTTGAGCTGACTTATTTTAAGCAGTTACTTTAAAACACAGTGCGATCGTCTACCTTTGGCCTGGAATGGTTGTCTGTTGCAGCTGAAGGGTGCCATCTTCCTCTTCATCACCTTTCACCTGTGGAAATACAGAGGTTAATGGGACCCACAACAGCGTTTCCAGCTTTTCTTCCACGGCCTAGTTTTTGAAGGAGAGGGCCGGCCTGCGCAGTCATACACGGAAGTGATCTGCCCAGCGCATACGTGTCATTCAGCCACTGACACAGCGTGCTCCGCTGCGGAAGTCAACGACCTGTTACCGAACCAAAAGGCTCTAAATAAATGTCATATTAGCCTAAAGACACCCAGTGCCTCACAGAAAACTGACTATCTGTCTACCTTTTGGACGTTGCTCTGCACCCTTTCATTATTGCTTTGACTTTAAAGCTTGCAGGAGTCGCTGGGGCTGCAATGAATGACATCACACAACTCAAACCTCGTTAATTGTTTAAATTCTAGGCATTCATGTGCATATAGTACTATTTAATACAAAGCACGTTTGGTATTTGGATGATGTTGCAATTGATGTTCCGGGCAAAACACGAGCAGTATTTTGCACAATAAAAGACTTTAGCTAAGTCACAATGAAGCAGCTAGCAAGCTAACATGCTAGAACGACAGGCTAAAGCAGACGAGTTCGCGTTAACTGACAAATGTGCAGCTCACCGAAGCTCCAATGTACGCCAGATGTGGAACGAGGTCTGCTTCTACCGCTAATATGAAGCTCTGGACGGCAGAGTGTCCCTGGTTGGACAGTACGATCTCGGCGGTGATTTTGGCCAAATGAGTATTTAAGTCCACTGTCCTCTTCACGTCTTCGTTTACCAAACCGGTCGCTGAAACCTCCGAGCCCAAGGCTGCAAGAAGTAACAGACAGGCGGCCAGCAAGGGCGATTTCCTAACCATGGTGAAAGGACTAAAATAGCGGGATAAAGCAGGAAAGATGGGAAATGCAGAAGAGCGAAGAAAAGGCCGCCGTGCCGCTCTGCATCGGAAAAGGATGACGCTTCATTCAGCCGACGTGATGACGTCACGACGCGCTCTGCGAGACGTCGTGCGTCTGTCGTTGAACCCCGAAGCGACAGGAAGTGGTTTATGTTCACTGTTTATTCTCTGTTTTCACGAAAGTACGTTTCATAGTACTGTTGTTTAACTAGTTCCCAGATGAAATTTGAAAAAAATAAACGATTTCAGGACGATTTTGTCCGAATTTTATACAAAAATGCGTCAATGTACGCCGAAATAGCTCAGTTGGGAGAGCGTTAGACTGAAGATCTAAAGGTCCCTGGTTCGATCCCGGGTTTCGGCAATGGAGAGTCTGTCAAGACTTGGCTCCTCGTTTTAGGAACAAGTCTTGTGAGATAAGATGTTTACCTTCAACCTTCCTAATATTGAGGAAAATATGGCACATATTTCATGTCTTTAGTGCTCAAACAAGATCGTAACATTTTTTTCTTATCTTTTTTTATTATGTGTATAAAGAGTTTTGTCATATCATACTTTTCCTATTCCTCTATCCTGATTTCTCTATTTCTGTTCTATTCTTATTATTATTTCCCTGTAAATATTTTTGGTATTTATTGCTGTATTGCTGCTGTAACAGTGCAATTTTCCCGTTGCGGGATAAATAAACATATTCTATTCTATTCTTTACTAAAAAATCAAGGGACTTTGACAGTTATACTTTTAATGATCACATATCTGTAACGTTATATATTAAAATCTACATTCGGCCCTGGACCGCAATATTCTGGATTTACTTCCCACTTTTGTCTGTCACAGAAATGACACATTTTATTCTAAAAAAAACTTGATTGTACACTGAGATTTAAAAAAAAATCTTAAAAAACAAAATGTATCTATATAATAATATTTGCGTAATCTGCCTCGCGCAACAAGGCGTGTCCAAAGTGACGTCACCGCCACCGACGAGCTTGTTTTGGAGGAAGTTAACGCATCTCGGCTAGCAGTTAGCCCGTTAGCCTGACAGGAAAAGCAAGCGTCAACGGGAGCTGGGCGAATCAGACCAAATCTCCTGTTGTCCAAAAAGGAAGATATACATTGACATCGTGGAATTTAGTAAGCACAGTTGGTTACCGGGCTATTTCTCGGCGATTATATCGCTGTCGACGTGTTGTTTTCTTACTATAGACATTAATAGGAGCCTAGCCCCTTAGCTAGCTAACGCTTGCAGTCGAGGCGAAGGAAAAGTCCACTTCAGATATTTCTTTCCGTGGGATCACCGTAGAGGTTGGTTTAAAGTGTTTTTTAGAGCTTAATTTTAACACGATATTAAATAATATACATAATATATTTTCAACTGCTGTTGGTATTTTTGGAAAAAATGTTTAGCTAACCAGTGTTGTCTATCGAGAGGCGTCAGTGGTAGTGAACACGGCATCTTTTCCACATTATTTAATAATTTCATAACGAAGCGAACTATCTTCTAGCAAGCTTGTTCGTTTTGGAATATTAACCCGATTCCAAGTGTCCCCCCGTAATAACCACATTGGTGGTTAGGAGAAAAAAAAACAAGTTATCCGTGTCCACTACGCTGATATATATATATATAAAGTTCATCCCAACGTTAGCGTTTATTTGAGTCTAAATACATCCAGGCGACAGCGCTGGTGTGTCGCTAACGCTTGCCAAGTCATGGTTCCGTTGGCGGTGTGTTTGGAACCATGTGACCCGTCCCTGACTCGGTGTCATGAGGTGCAGATTATGCGGGCTACGCCGACAGCTACAAGCTAGATTTACTTTCGAATAAAACTGGCTCGTATCGGAGCACCAACGGGCCATAATAACACCAAACTGAGATTCAGTGGTCAGTGGTTGTTGGGGTGATGCGCCCTCGCTTGAATACGCTGTTGGTCTGGAGTGAAAAATGGAGCTTTGAACGCTGCATCCTGACGAGGCAGTTTATTATTACACAATCCAAACGAATAAAACCTACACTCGCTGGAATCTTAGATTAGACTTTCATTTAGCATCAGAAATTGTACACTTTGATGTTTAGAATCACGTTTGAATACCGACCTGTATTTCAACATAATTTCCTTTCCCAATCATGGATTATTTTTGGTTTAGATTTGCTCCTTGTGTGCGACAGTTTGATTTCAACGGTGATGCTTTCTTTGTTGATCATTAAATCTTCATTTTCCAATTTTTTTTTCCTTTTTTTTTGTTATAGTTGTGAAACAATGACATCAAGGAAGAAAGTTCTACTCAAAGTCATCATCCTCGGAGACTCCGGGTAAGTGATGCTGGGCAGATGGAAAGAAGCAAGTGAATTTAGTTTGATGGTCACGGCTCACCATTATCTCCCGACTGTCCTGTACATTCCATCATCTCCAAGGCTTTTTCTTTTCCTCAAATATGAACTTAATTTTGTCCTCCATCTCAGAGTTGGCAAGACCTCCCTGATGAATCAGTATGTGAATAAGAAGTTCAGCAACCAGTATAAAGCCACAATAGGGGCCGATTTCCTGACAAAAGAAGTCATGGTGGATGACAGACTTGTCACAATGCAGGTACGCAAGACTCCGAGAGCCTTAAAAACACTCACCAAATCGGGTTAGGCCAATAAAAAACACAAACAAGCAGTCGTCCACATCCAGGGTTTCTACAGACGTGGGTCTCAATAACAGCTTAGCACTTTGTGTTGGCTTCAACACCTTTGAATGGAAATTGAGCTATTCTGTGTATTTTTTGCACTTATTTTGTATCTGTACTCTTTAAAATCCCTAGGTCTAAATGCAGCTGTCATGGCAAACATTTTTGTTTGAAAAAGCTAAATCTAGAGCTAAATCAGTAGCCACCTGCTAAAAACGATCCTCCACCACAAGAAAAGCAAATGAAGCCCTGATGGCTCCATCCATCCTTGCAAAGCTGTGCCGTGTTCTGGCTATTTGAGAGGATCACAGTTATTTTTGACCATGCTTGTGATTTCGAGTGTCTCTCTGCTCTCTCGCACAGGCAAAATGCTGTTAGCTTTTCTTTTTGTTGTTTCGTTTTGTTCTTTTTTAAAGCTTTTGGTTAGACAGGCCAAACATCGGCCCATTTTACAACCACTACACAGCTTTTTTTTTCTTTTTATCTTAAGGTTGGTAACTCAGGATCGCCCTTGTGAGCTCATTAGAGATGACTGATTAATGCAGCCTGTGTAAACACAGCCAGTCTCTGTTTTAATCCCTTTATTCCAAGTAATCTGATTATTCCTGACGTTCGGCGGCCTTCTTCTCTGCATCTCAGATTTGGGATACGGCAGGTCAGGAGCGGTTCCAGTCCTTAGGCGTGGCTTTCTACCGCGGGGCGGACTGCTGCGTCCTGGTGTTCGACGTCACGGCGCCGAACACCTTCAAGACTTTGGACAGCTGGCGGGATGAGTTCTTGATCCAGGCCAGCCCTCGAGATCCGGAGAACTTCCCCTTTGTGGTTCTGGGCAACAAGATCGACTTGGAGAACAGACAGGTGAGTCCAGATGAGGCAGAACCAGCAGCGATGGTTGCCGTGACGTCGGCTCTTTTGTGTTTTCAGGTAACAACCAAACGAGCGCAGGCCTGGTGTCAGAGCAAGAACAACATCCCTTATTTCGAAACCAGCGCCAAGGAGGCGATCAACGTGGAGCAGGCCTTCCAGACCATTGCACGCAACGCCCTCAAACAGGTCAGAGGCTAGAGGGGGAAATCCCTGTCTGCCCCCCCGCACGGCAGCAGAATGCGAAATCATCTCACCCGACTGCACCGTCTCTTTTCAGGAGACCGAAGTGGAGTTGTACAACGAATTCCCCGAGCCGATAAAACTGGACCGGAACGAAAGGGCCAAGCCGTCAGCAGAGACCTGCAGCTGCTGAGGACACGGAGGAACCTCGGGGGGGTCGTCGCCGCCATCACTACCCTGTCTTGCCTTGTCTATATATCCCTCTTTTCCTTAGCCCGATGTGTTATTCCCTATTGCCTGACATACAAGCAGTATCTTACTCCCAGAGTATACAACTACACACAAACATGCTGCATTCACCTTCCTGATGTATACAAACCACATTTTCTATGATTATCCTGGCCCAAAGAACATCTTAAGCAAATGTGAAATGTACCTGTATGATACTAATGATTTGTTTTCTCATTTACTTCCTCACGACCTTCGGGACTTATCCAGTTTTGCGTTCCGTGTTCATTGCTGATTTCCTGACCCATTTTTCTTTTTCATGGGTACTTTAAAAACAGACTATCAATCAGTTATCTCACGCCTTTGTGCTGATGGGTAGAGCCAGAAGAATGATTTTGTTTTAATCTGTTTTATAGCAGTGGCGGTGGGTGTTTTCTAACCCCCCCCCCAGCCCGCCACTGCTAAGGAATAAAGGAAACGTTGCTCCTCTGTGTTTAGATTTTAGCCATATCAAGATTGGTACTTGTTTAACTGTTAAGAAAAAAAAAAATCATCATTATTTTACTGTAAATGGGGGAAGAGCTAAAGCAGCGGAGCACACGGATGAACTGCGGTTTGAAAAGCAGGTTTGAATGGACTGTGATCCACGGTAAACCCGGCTGGGCAGCGATCTGAAGCCGCAGGAAAAGTAACCGTTTTTCACGGCTTCTTAAAGAAATTAAGACCTTTCTTTCAAGAATTTCATCGATTCTCTGCACATTATCTTTATGTAAGGTTAGCGACTCCTGACAGCACAGCATTCTACATGAAAGTACTGGACTTTTATTAATATTTGCTGGTACCTTTTTATTTTTTACATCTACTACTGCCAGACTTTGTATATTTGCAAACCTGGTCATGATGGGGAAGGTGACAAGTCTCTCACACAGCCATGTTCACAAACAAATCAAGTGCTTTGCTTTTTTTCCTCCAGTTTATGGTTTGTTGTCAAACTGAAATTGCATTTTCCAGTAGACTATAAGGAAGCATCCATACTGTAACCTTGAAAGAAAAGCGTGGGGGGGTGTAGTTGGCATTCATTCTGATATAAATACATCGTATCTACATTGTTTCAAAATGTCTTTTCAAGTACTATGGAAAATAAAATTCTTGAATACAGCAGTTATTTCTCATTTTTTATTGTTGACATTTTTAATAGCAGTATTTTTCTGTTAAACATGTTACTATGACAACAAAAGGAAGATTTTTTTTATTTGCTTTTTAAAACATTCACATGGTGGTTTTGGGCTTCTTGTTGGCCTTAGGAAGCCAGTGCTGAAGCGTTCCTGCAGGTTTGCAGCCAGCTTTGCCGCTTTTTTCATCCTCCTCGCGCGCGTCAGACTCTTTTCTCTTTGTGGGTGTGCTGCTCTTCAGCCAGCTCGTCATCATCTTGCTGCTTTCTGTGGGTTTGGGTCCCTAGAGACCACAGCGGACAGAAATAGGTTACTTTGCCTGTTAACCGCTCACACTTGCTACCTTATTTGAGAAGAAACGTGATGTATCTGATACCTTTCTGCTCTTCAGATCAATAGGCTGCAGGCACTTTGGAGAGTTGTTGCGCGTGTTGTTAACCAGTGAAGACACGGGATGAAAAGTCAAGGTATTTTTGGACTGCAGGAGCTCCTTGGCATCAAGACATGCCACCTCCCCAAAGTCAAGCCATTTCCTTACTTCCTCCTCTCCCTCCAGAATTGCCGGCATCCTAAAGAGCAACCACAGAGGCAAGTCCAGAATGGCCCCACATACACAGAAGCTCTTTAAATGCTTTTTTTTTTTTTTTTTACCTATGATGGATGCTCTCCAAGTTAGTTGAAGCATTTACAGTTATCACACTGTAGGAGTAAAGAGGTTCCCCTCCACTGGGCGGTTTCCAGCAGTCAAATATCCCAGCTATGGTAAGTAATTTCCATCCAGTCCACTCGGCGGGTGCTTCCTTCTGGACATAATACAACTTTTTAACATTCAATAGAAACTAATTTGTCAGATTTTACCTAAATGTCACAGTGACCTAAGCAACGGCACATATGAAAGAGTGAATAGCAAAGCCACCTGGTGGACTTCTGCACATTTAAGCTCTGGCTCCTGTCCCGCACAGGATATGTTCTGCGGTGGCAATTTCCTCCACAGCTTTACTTCTGCTTACAGTAAAGAACGGATGCTGCATCTATTAGACCGTAGAAGAATGCACCCAAACCTGTGTCTTCTCTTCACCATCAGAGCTGTCCTGGGTCTTCGTTTTCTCCCCACTGGCTGTCTGAGATTGAGGAAAGTATATGAAGAAAGGCTGCTTGTCTTTGCCCTCCTTCTTCCACTCATAAAAGCCATCGGCCAGGATGACGCAGCGCTGTCCTTTCATCATCGGGTCCTTCAGGTAAATCACAAAACGTTAGAACACTCCTGGGGCAGCAGCACGGGGAACCAAACACTGGCGGAAACAAAGGCACGCACCTTGTACGACTTCTTGAACAGAATATTCTCACTGCGGCAGTTGCTGGTACTGTAGTGCATCTTTTTTGGGTCATCTTCCTTAAACCACGCAGGCACCAGACCCCAGCGCATGGAGGCCAACACACACTCATCTGCAGGAGCGTTCTGTCAAAAAAGAAAACAAAACGTTGAATGTTGGAACGATACATTCAAGTACCCAAAGTGCTACTTTTTCATGCAGCGCTTTAACGCGCTGTGGACAGCTGTCCTTGCCTTGTCAAAGTGTCTCTGCGACAGCAGGACGGGACTCTGGGACTGTGGACTCTTGTTGTAGGAGGGCTTGTATTTCTCCGCATCTCCATCCCTCCATCCGGGCTGTCTTCGCCGCCCGGCTCGGTTTCTGTATAAACATGCTCGGCTCACCTCGTCGGGAGCCAGAGTGCATGCGGTTCTTCCACACATTATTATTACTATTTGCCTTGTTGACCACCTGTGACAGAGACAGAGATTCGATTGTAGCCGACGTTGCTGTGCAGCATTATAAAGCTAACGTTAAGGTCTTAGCATGGGTTTTTTTTGTTTTTTTTTAAGCATTGCATTTTCTTTATAACAAACATGACGTATTTGAATAAAGCATTATTTGGCTTACCCGTACTCGAATGTCAGCGTTTAATGTTAGCGCGAATTGTCAGATTACAAGTTTCAACTTTGTGCCGCAGAGCTGAACTGAGGTTCCGCTTTGGGATGCGTCCGGACACATAGTGCGCGCGGACACCACGTGATCATTTAAATGAGCGGGTATTTACTTCGTAGGATGACGAAGTCTTCTTCTGTTCTAAACATTGTAAAATTTTATTTAAAATACTTTCATCAAAACACATATTGCTATTTTAAATGTATTGAATTAAAATGTTGCATTGTAAATGGGCGGAGGCCATTGGTGGTAATGACGACGAGTTTGGGGATCTCACGTAAAAGCCAATCAAAGAAACTATGGGGCGCTTCATACCTTCTCCACTGTAGAAAAAAAAAGATGATCCTTTCTCTGAGCCAAAATGGCGACGAGAGCAGAAGCGCGAAATTCAAAGTTGTTTTTGCATAAAGACTAAAACCTTAGGTGACATGGCTGAAGGACCGGCTCTAAATAAAAATATTAACACGACACAGAAATTCCTGCAATATTGCAATTTACGAATAAAGAAAAACTACAAAAAAAAATAAATAAAGAGAACCGACTAACTGTAGAAAACACAGCATCTTCCCCAGAGCTGTGAAATCCATCTCCCACCCACGTCACCGGTTATTTATATTTTGCATACTATTCAGAGCTGCTGAAAAATAATTTCGCTGTGACCTGTACGGTGACACAAAACCCTTTTGAATCCTAAACGTTATAATGTTAAAAACAAAATGAACACTAGATGGCAACAGTGTACAATTAAAGGCCTGTGTTGGTGCGCTAATGACGAAGAAGCCCGGAACGCCCTCCGCTCTGTAACCATACGGAAAAATGGCGGCGTCCGTGTGCCGAGTCGGGACTACCGTGGGTCGAGCCCTTGCCAAAAATCGCAGCGTATGTATACGTTTACCTGGAATTTTACCGGAAAAACAATATATTTTATCGGATGATTCTACTCTTTAGAATACTGCGATGTTCACATAGAAAACGATCGGATTTGCTGATGCTGCGGGGGCAAATTGCTATCTGCCTAACAGACTATCAGAAGGGTAAATCCAACCGGTTAGCTTCAGTCAGCTAGCGCTAAATGCAAGGTCACCTGTCAAACGAAAGCTTCCCGAGTAATTGGTACTTAATAGATTACTTAAGCTTAGCAAACACATTATTTAGATCACCTAGTTGTCATCCTACTAGTCTTATTCCGTACACAAGGTCAACAGCTTTAGTACTCAAAGTTATTCTCATACTCAGGTTCCGTAGCTAAGCTATTAAGCTAGCATAGCTAGCACGGGAACTTGCAGACAGTATGATCATAACTCGAAAGACGTTTAAACTAAACGTTTTAAGTGGTTGCTTTATAACTTCGTAAAATTATTGTTTAGGTGACTGCGCGATTCCATATTAAATGCATATACGTGTATTAAGATGTCGCGTTAACGACTCTCTGAAATCAGTGGAGGGGTTTTAAAATCCGTTTCTAAGAATATCCATCCATCCATCCATCCATCCATCTTCTGTACCCACATTATCCACAGTTGGGTCGCAGGGGTCCGCTGGAGCCTATCCAGCTGGATTGGGGTGAGAAGCAGGGTGCTTTTTGGACCGGTCTCAGGGCAGGAATAACTCGAGTTATTCCTGATCAATCTAAACATATATAAACAGATACAGATAAAAAATCTGCTGGTTGTCTCCATCACGTGTGGTCAATCATGTGATCAGGTTTTATCCTTTTACTAATAGTCATACTTGAACGTCAGCCGTGTTGAAAACATTTTGCTATGCGATTTGTGTAAACACAATTAAAAGGGTTTTTTTTATTTTTTATTTGTCCCCATCTTCACCACTTTAGCCCGTCCTGCTGTCCCTGAGGCGTGGACAAGCCACGGTCAGCTATGCTCAGAGCCTGGCAGGGGCCCCTGAAACTCGCCTCACTGCCCTGGACAACGGTTTTAGAGTCGCCTCCGAGGAGACGGGCCATGCTACATGCACTGTAAGAACATAATAGCTATTTATATACAAGAAGTGCTCCTAAGTCTGTGGTTGTTCTAATTCTTTTTATGCTTCCCAATTTGCTGTCAACAAAATCCCCACATCTCCTGTTACCAACATAGGTTGGATTGTGGCTTAGTGCTGGAAGTCGGTATGAAAACGAGAAGAACAATGGAGCAGGTTTCTTCCTGGAGCACATGGCTTTTAAGGTAGATGTTTGTGGATCACATAACTTTTTAATAGTACATATTTGCCTTCACTACCCCTTAATTCTTGAAAGTTAAGAACAAATTACAACAATATCTTAATTTTACTATCAGGGAACCAAGAAATACCCCCAGAGCGCCCTGGAGCAACAAGTGGAATCCATGGGTGCGCACCTAAATGCCTACACCTCCAGGGAACACACTGCATACTACATGAAGACCCTAACTAAAGACCTTCCCAAAGGTACGTGCATAAACCCCGTTGAACCCACATCAGAGTACCTGAATCATCGGTTCCAAACCCAGGTCCTCTCTGTTTTTCCTACAGCTGTGGAGCTGCTGGCAGACGTTGTGCAGAGCTGCTCGCTGAACGAGGCTGAGATTGAGCAGCAGAGGGGCGTGGTGCTGCGTGAGCTGGAAGAAGTTGACGGCAACCTCCAGGAAGTCTGTCTCGACCTGCTGCATGCCACCGCTTTCCAGGGTACACCTCTGGGCCAGAGTGTGCTGGGACCATCCACAAATGCCAGGCAAGATAAACCGGGCCCTCGCGTGTTTAAATACCATGCAGATCCCAGAAAGGTCTTCTATGTTATTACAACTTAGCTCTAATCAAGTGTGTTCTCGCTTTCAGGACTCTGACTCGCCAGAACCTTGTGGACTACATCAACAGCCACTACAAGGCTCCTCGCATGGTGCTGGCTGCTGCTGGAGGTGGGTTGTCTCCCGCCTGACACATCTTCTCTGGATGCACCTTGGGTTTTTTTTTTCACCATCAAATTTCTCTCCTTTTTCACAAACCTGTGGGTCTGATTTGTCCCCTGCACAGGTGTGAACCACGAGGAGCTGGTCGCTTTGGCCAAGACTCACTTTAGCGGCGTTTCCTTCGAGTATGAGGGAGACGCCGTCCCTGTCTTGTCTCCTTGCAGATTTACAGGCAGCGAGGCGAGTGACCCGGATGCAAATTTCATTCTTTTTACGTCTAATCTGAACGAGTGCGGCTCTTGTTATTCAGAATTGTTTTATTTGCCTTTCATCAGATCCGTATGCGCGACGATAATATTCCTCTCGCGCACGTTGCGATCGCTGTGGAAGGAGCCGGCGTGGCCAGCCCGGACATCGTCCCACTCATGGTGGCCAACTCCATCATTGGCAGCTTCGATCTGACCTACGGTGGTGGCAAGGTGGGTGAGAGGGTTTCAGCTCACACTTGAGAGCAACAGTCACTTGCTAACCGTTTTCTAACCCTACCAGGCAAACGTTAGCGGTTTGTTTACCATTCCCCGTCTCTTTTTCCACCATCCAGCACCTGAGCAGCCGTCTGGCTCGTCTGGCGGTGGAGGCCAACCTGTGCCACAGTTTCCAGGCCTTCCACTCCTCCTACAGCGACACCGGCCTGATGGGCATCTACTTTGTTGCTGATAAGAACTACATCGAAGACATGATGCACTGGTCCCAGAACGCCTGGTCAGTAATGCCCGTCGCTCCGATGCCGTATTTATTTACGCGACCGTGCAGCCTGTTCATAGTTTTTCTCCTCGTTTGCTCCTCCAAGGATGAACCTGTGCACCACGGTGACAGAGAGCGATGTAGCGCGAGGCAGGAACGCCCTGAAGGCCAGCCTGGTTGGACAACTCAACGGTAGGAGAGACGGTAGCAGAATGTACACGGAACAGTCGGAATTAAAAGCTGCTGCCTGTGGATCTCTTCCAGGAACCACGCCGACCTGCGACGACATCGGCCGGCACATCCTGAACTACGGCCGGCGTGTTCCTCTGGCAGAGTGGGACGCTCGCATTGATGTGCGTCACACCTTCCCCAGACTGACTGCCAAGATCTGTCGTTCTCAGCCGTCATTCCTAACGGCGACCTTTGATATCTGTTTCCAGGCTGTAACTGCGAAGGTGGTGCGCGACGTCTGCACCAAATACATTTACGACAAGTGTCCTGCTGTGGCAGCTGTTGGTGCGTTCTTTGTTTTTTAGATTGTTTGGGGGTATTTTTTCCGTTCGTTAGTGGCGTCAAGTTGCTTCCTTCAGGGATTTTTGTTTTTCCTGATTTGTCCCTCTTGCGTCTCTCCACCAGGTCCCATTGAGCAGCTGCCAGACTACAACAGGATGCGCAGCGCTATGTACTGGCTGAGGTTTTGAGAGGTCTCCCCTTGCTCCAAGGGTCCGGTATTTCCCCCAGCATCTCCTCTTGGCACCATTTTCTCTCCCGTCTTTGTCGCAAGAGTTCAAGCCGCACCCGTCCAGGTGGACACAGGAACGGACAGGCAGCCATCGTCTTCGTCTCACACTCTGTTAGCATTTTTATTTAGACTTGGAAGCCTCCACGTCAGCCTATCGCGGTACCATCAGTTTTACTGCTCAGGCCCTTCTTGCAGAGATTTAAGAGCTTGTACTTGAACAGCGAAGCATCTACTGGACACCGAGAATCCAATAATGAACATAACCGGTCTGGAGCAAAGTATATTTATAATTTCTGTACCAAACGTCTCTGTCCTCCTGTACATAACAGAAGCTCTTCATTCTCACAAATTAAACTAGCTTAAAACATTTGCCCAGTCCGTCTCACACTGAAACACTCGCAGATCAGCGCAAATGTGTGTGTGTGCTGAACCCTGTGACCATGTGCAGGAGACTCGGGGACACTAGATCCGCTGACGAGATCCTCTCTGCCACAGTCAGACGATGGTGGGCGCTCACGTCAGCCGGCTACGTGAGCGCCCACCCGGACCTGCTGTGTTGAATACACCGCTGCGCTAAATCTGAGCCGATATGAGAGATCCACGCGCGTCACACTCCTTCCGTGACCGTCGTGCAAACTGGTCTGCGACTCGGGACGTCTGTTTCCTGCTGGATGACATCGGCGTGACCCTTGTTTGTTTCCCTGATGAGGTCTCGTAGTCCAGATCTGGCCTCCGGGGCCCAACGATGGTAAACAAGCCGCACTTATTATTATTCCTATCATTAGTCAGATGAGTAAAAGCCCTTTGATGGGCCGGACTGGAGGTGATTCAGGACATACGGCCTCCGTCCGAAGACCCCCTTCCTCTCACCTCCACCCACTCCGATTTCCGAGCTCTGTTTTCCGATCTCTCGTCGCCGCACGCGCGAGAGTCTTCCAATTTTTTTTCGGCGCACAATTTAAGCTGATGCTGACTGCCGGATCAAAGGAACAAATCAGAAATGATTTAAAAAGTTCTCCACATTCTTTGTGTCACATCAGTGAACTTGGACCTTCTCTCTCATGTAAAACTATGATGTAAGATGCTCAAATTATGACGCAAAAAAAGGAAAATCGGAGCCATTTGCAGGGTTGTCTATACTTGTTTAGCACCTTTTTACACATGAATCAGTCTATTTAGGGTTTTAACAGGATAACTTGAAAGAAAACTCCATCTTAATCTGGTATGACGTGCACCTCGGGTTTGAGTGGGTGGTTTTAGTTCTGCTTTGAGCAAAGTATTCCACTTCTTCCAAAGTATTCTAATTACCATTGTGTTATTTTTAGATAAAAGGGGAGCGAGGAGCGCGGGGGAAATGAGATGAAATGAGGGGAGGGTTATGGGGCGTACTAGTGCAAAAGATAGGCAGAGAAGAGAAGGGGGCAGTGTCACCGCGGGAGACCCACGTGGGTGACGACCAAGTCTCGGAGGAGTGGACGCGCATCCAGTCGAGCAGCGCAGGTCGCACACTGTGGACGGGTCTGGAAGGAGGACGCTGGAGGCAGATTTCCACAGGAGCGCTGGGCAGGCCCTGTCAGAAGAACACCACCCTTTGGAGGTCCACAGAGTTGTCACGCAGTAAGTAAAGGTTGGGATGACAGAAGCTGAGATAAAAGTGTTATTCTGATTCCTAGTGATGGATTCCCTGCTCCAGCAGGAGTTGTGTGATACTGTTTCGGTGTGGAACTTTGTACGGGCAATCACCGTTTTATCATGTCGCCCTGTTCAGACAGTCCCAGCCATGAGAAGTGTGCACGTTTGTCTCTGCTTGGCTCTGCTGATGCCCTGGTGCGTCCGGAGCCGGAGGAACGTCCCCGATCTTGCCGATCTGGACGAGAACACACAGAGGAGCATGCTTGCTGTCGACGTACTGAAACGCGCCGGCGTGCTGGACTCACTGATCCGGCTGGAGCATCAAACCGTGCTCCGGCAAGGGCGAGTGCCTCGTCCGGCCTCCCAGGTGCCAAAGAGAGCCCAGCAGGGCTCTCGGTTTGCCCTCTCCCTCGATGTCCCCACCAGCATCCTCAGTGTCCTCATCGATCTGGCCAAGAACCAGGACATGAGGTCCAAGGCTGCCGCTAACGCTGAACTAATGGCACGAATAGGCAAGAGGAAATAAGAGGCAGACGCACACTCTTCGGACTTTTCCCATCACGGTACCGACACCGGTTGAGATGTAGTGTTAGTCCAACACTTTTTCAAGTCAAGTCAAGTCATCTGTTCTGTAGAGATCTGCTTTAAGTATTAGATGGTTACATGATGTCAATATTTACCCAAAACAATCTAACCATTTATCTTTGCAACACTTATTACAGCCTGCAGGATCGAAAGCATAAAAATGGCCAGTTAGTTTCTTGTTTTTGCATGTGTGACGTCAAAAGAACCAAAAGAATAGATTCCTTAATTAAAAGCAATTTGATATTGCAATACCCTTTCCACACAGACACACACACACACGCAAACACACACCATTTATTTGCACTGACATCAGATATGTCGAGTATAATTACAAGCATCAGCAGCACATAAAGGGAATACGAATGGAGTCGGGACAAATAGGTCCACGTCATCCGCATTTCATCTGATATGTGATAACGAGACAAAACATGGGCAGGAAATTGACCTCTGAATGAAAACAGACCTTTGTTCACTGATATATTTAGCCAACAGGCTATTTTAAGTTGGATGCTTTATCTATTCGTATGTGTGGCATGATTCATCTGCAGCCCTGCACTGAGCATGAAATGTGAAGCAACAGAGTGAAATAAACTGCTCATCCGATTTACGCATCAACTTTTTCCCCCTCTTTTTTTTAAACACTGGCCTGAAATACACTGAACGATGCAGCCGTACCGACCACTAAGGCTGACCAAGTACTACTGAGAACACTTCTAAATCTTTACACATAAACCACATTATACTTGAGCCTGTTCTGTTTTAATGAGCTCATTCCTCTGGGAAACCACACTTTTATTAACTATTATTAATAGTTAAATTAACATCAAATTAATGCATCCCCTAACTATTAAAACTAAAGCGTTATACCCAGAAAATGGCTTGAAAACTGTGTAATATACATTAACTTTGGGTATTGATAATTGTTTCAAAAGATACTTGTGACTGTTTTTAATGATCCTACTGTTTAATATAAGATATCTGCAGACATTAGAGATTTATTTTTTAAAAGCCACAAAGCCAAATCTATGTTCGGAAACAGTTCCTTTTCTGGCCACACGGGGTCGTCGTTGTTTCAATCACAGCTAAACAGAAAAGAGCCAAAATGGCGGCCGACGGTCGTCAAGAACTCAGGTGTTTCTGATTAGGGCCAAAGCTGTAAAGGTTTAACGTCGCAGAATTTTAAACAGGAAAACGCGACGGAAACGTAAGTATGACTACGTTTTGTAAGCTATTTCTACGTTATCGTTTTTACATTTTAGTATCCTGTTGTCATTTTACAAACTTTGCAAAGATTTATAATGCCGGCCTATTTCTTTTGCACTATCTTGAGGGCCATCTATACTTTAACCCTTAACAGGTTAATGCACGGATTAAAAATGCAAAACAAACCTTTTTTTTTTAATCCCATGCCTTCGACAAAACGATGAGTAAATTAATTAAAAATCTTAAGAAGAAAGTTTAAACTAGGAAAACCTAGTTAGAATCAGCCAAATCTAGTCCAAAGATACTGAGGGCTAAATGCAGCATTAAAACCAAATTATCTATATATTTCCTGTCTTGTTGGCTGATCGCTGCAACATTTTTATTTCTCAGTGCAACACAAATCAGATGAATACTAATGATATATGCTGGGACTGACTCATTCTATAAATGACGGTTTTAGGGCATAATTCAAGATAGAAATTAAAGCATTCAGAGAAAATACTATAAAGTTGATTCAGTACAACATTATGTCAAATGCAGTTTGCCAAATAAATGCCCATTTGAGATGGTTTGTGTGTTATTTAGCAGCGCACCAACAGGATTAGTGGTTTTAGATGTTCCTACCCACAATCTTCTATGTAGGTGGAAACAAACAAACCAGAATTTAAAATAAAAAGACTGCGCATCCAGTTTAAATTCCACAATTTTTCTGACTAATGACTGTAGTTGATAGGTTGCTAAAATGTGGAAAAACTCCAAAGAGTGAGTATTTTTTGTGTTTTTATCCATCATTTGCTGTTATTGTTCCAGCTATTGCCAGACTGTCAGGTTCATTGTGGCATAAAGCTGTGACGTCTAGCTATGGGTACATCGTCCCAAAGATAACGTATGATGAACTTTGAACAACAACCCAGTCGAGAACTGTTCAGCAGCCTTGATTCATGATACTTTTACCTATTTCCCATCTCCAACATCTGAAAATAGAATTGGGTGAATATCAAAGATCCTGTGGAAGGTTACAATGCAAATTATTTCCAAAGAGCTATATATTCCATTTTTAACTTAAATAGTAACAAACTATAGAGGAAACCAACTTTACCTATTTTGGTGAATTGACCCTTTAAAAAAATACATATTTAACACTTTCACAAGGAAGGACCAGTGAGAGTTATCTCAAAATTGCGCAACAAAGTTGCAGTCGCAACTTTGTTGCGCAAAGTTCAGTGACCAAAAAGCAAGCGAGAGAAGCGTTTAGCTGAGAATACTGACCAGCATTTCAAAAGAAGGAGAGGCTTATGGTAAGGTGTCACATTTCTTGTGATATTAAACCTTTAATTTGAGAAATGTGTCTTTTAGAGGGGTCTTTTAGGTTGAAATACTTACACACGAAGTTTCTAGTCGTCACAGCTGTAAAATATCAACAGTCACAGGCGGATCAGCAGATCAGATGGATTCTGCCAGGAAGTCCTTCAGCGCTCTGACCACATCTTCCCTCTTCAAGTAAGCGGCTCTCTGCCCCAGGCTGGATACGCTGCTGCTGGAAAGAACGTAAGGAAAGGAAACATGACGCCAGATGTTGCTTTTCCCAGGTGTGTGACAGCCAGCGCTTCCATGACGCAGCAGCTCCTGACCGGTCGAGCGTTACGGCTGAGGCCCTTCAGAGTCACAAACGCAGAGCGCAGCTTGAAGAAGGGGATCATGGCGTTCAGCCTGGAAGACCTGATGAACAAGGTGAGGTGGAGACGTAGACGGCTGAGTGGTCGAATTAAGTTCTCCCGCTTTCATTGTGTGACATAAAAACTATAAAGTACTGAATTTCTCTACATTACCAGTGACTCACCTAGTACCTTAACAAATGTGAGGCTTCTGAGTCCTCTTAAGACCTATTAGAGGAAGTGTGTGTGTGTGCGTGACTTCAGCGGTGTCCTCTTTGACCCCGTCGGACCCTCCCACTGCTGCCTACAGTCCAGTGTTGTGCTTTCTCAGGTCGGAGACTCGTTAAACGTGCTTTGCATCAGTGACGTGGTCCTGGATGAAGATGGCACAGGGGTAGACACGGAGGGATTTTTCCAGGCTCTACCTGAAAACGCTGTTCTCATGGTCCTGGAGAAAGATCAGAGATGGACCCCTGATACAGTAAGTGTGTGTTGTGCTCGCCCACATTTGACCACTAGGGGGCGGTGTTGGAAACAGAGTCCCTCGGTCGTCAAAGGGTAAAACAGTAAAAATCTGGATGTAAATTAAGGAGCCAACATAGTGTTTGATCCCTCACCCTGATTAGCTTATTAAAAAATCAGCTGTAATTCCAGTAGCACAACAAACATTGATCACTGATTAGACCTTGCAAACTAATCAGACAGGTTTCAGCAAACACATGAGGAGCTCGCAGTTCATTTTTATGATGATGCAGGTTTGCTGCTCCTGCTCTTGAGCATGTCCTCGCTTCACCTCTCGCCATCGATTTCCCATGATTCACAGCTGCAGGAATGAGCTCCGGTCTCATCCAGCAGCCCGCTGGTGGAGGCTCCTGGTGTCACTTCACCTGAACGCTGCAGACTCGTTTCATCTCATCCTTCTCTCCGACAGAACAGCCCCCCCAGAACTCAGCCCAGCAATTTCAGCCTGCGGACAGACGTGGCCAAGCTGACCTTTGACCTCTACAAGAGAAACCCCGAAGACTTCATCGGCTGCCTAAACGTGAAAGCCACCCTGTACGGGGCTTATTCCGTGTCCTATGACGTGCGCTGTTACGCCGCGAAAAAAATGCTGAAGTGAGTGTCCAACACGTGAAGCCACATGATTCTTTAATTCCTTCTGCTCGATCTCTCCCGGATGTGGCGCATCCAGCTGCTCACACACTGTACGGCCATAATTAGCGTTGTTGGTCCTTCGCACGCGGTCGTCTGCAGTAAATCCCCAGTGGTTTGCCCTGTGCGCCGCCGTCACCTGGCCTAGGTGGGGGTCAGTCGCGGCACAACGGCCACAGGATTTTCTTCAGATTAATTTTGGGCGCAGTTATGTCATGGCTGCTTTACAATGTTCCCCCAAAGCTTTAGTCAAAGAGGATTATGTATTCCCGGCCTGTCAGATATCAGGCTCTCGCACCGGTTCTGCACCAGAGGAGGTTTTTTTCTCTCTTCCTGCTGTTTGTCACTTCCTCTGATCACTTTTTCAGTGTTTGTGTCCCACCCGAGGCGCCTGTAAACGGGCCACTAATGTCTCCGCTGTGTTTCCAGGGAAGCTCTGAGGTGGGCCGTCTTCTCCATGCAGGCTGCTGGACACATCCTGCTGGGCTCCTCCTGCTACATCGAGTATCTCCTGCAGGAGGAGCAGACGACCCAGAGTCTGAGCCTGCCGCAGGAGAGCCGGAGCAGGCAGCTGCAGAGCCTGCTCTTCCCCGGAGGCATGCTCCTGGGAAGAGCCTCCCAGGGGTGATGGGCTAGAGCCCTGAGACGATGGAGGCGGGACACGTCTTTGAAAATTTCCCCTGCAGTTTTCAGTTTTCGTGCGGTGACGCGCTTGCTGTCCACCAGAAAGACATTCCCCTAGAATGCTTTTCTTCCCAACAGGAATAAATAAAACAAACGCCCTCTAAGGGTCCAGTCAGGCCAGTGTGAACATGTGTAGCTTTAGTTTGGTAAGCGCGTGTGTGTGTGTGTGTGTGTGTGTGTGTGTGCGCGTGTGTGCGGTTGGCAGCAGGTCCAGCTGTCTCCTCCACATTGCCTTAATTGTCCCTTGGCCTCTGTGTCTTGTCAGCTGCAGCCTCCCTCCGCTTCAGAAAACCAGAGGGAGAAAAAGGCAGCAGCTGCGAGCAGAGAGGGAAACTGGCTGGTGGCTACAGCTGGTAGTTCAAATCCCACTTCTGCCTCTCTAGGTGCTGTCTGCAGAGTTTAAACAGTCTGCCTGCGTGAATATACCCCGTTCAAGTATCTTCATTTTACAAGCGCGTTTTCCCGCATCTGGTTAGTATTTTTATTGTATGTTTAGTGCTGCCGTTATGATGTGAATATAGCATATTTTTAATGTATTCTGGTCAAATGATTTTGTATTGAGTTGATTAAATCTATTAAATGTCATGAAACCACACTCGTTTGTACACTTATTGCAAGCGCAGGTGTGTGTTCCAGACCAGCCCTGAACTTACTTATTTACTGTGTTAACAGTGAATATGTGGTAACTTGAGCTGGCTGCACTCGGCTGTTTAATGGAGGCAAACTGATGGACAGAACTGAAACACCAGTGGGTGAAGGTCCAGGGAGGAGTTCAGAGGTTGAAGTGCGCGCACGGCGGCGCTCTCAGCATCCTGAAGCCAGGAAGTGGATGAAGAGGAGCCGGAATACCTCAGATAGTTTCCAGCCTGTGCGAAGTGTGTGAAAACAGCTGTTTTTCTAATTCCCCTCCTAGACATCTGAAAGGATCAGAAGTGAATGACCGCTTCATCAGCTGTGGCCCCTCCTCCTCCTCCTCCTCCTCCTCCTCCTCCGGTCAGACGTCTCTGCAGTGAGAGGAGGCTGAACTGTGCGCATCCATCCTTCCCAGCGCCGCTGAGCATGTGCTCGGCTCTTTTGCAGGACAGGAGGGACGCTTCCCGTCAACGCACCTGTCTGCGCTCCCGGGGCGCGCTGCCCACACTCCAGAGGTAAGTTTGCAACATCCTGGCTTTGACATCTGCCACTTTTGCGCTCGAATGTAAAGTTACGCAGCACCAAACTTGCATTTTCACCTAGAAAAAAGACACATTTTTATGTCCCGTAAAATAAATCTGGTTTAACTTTTCTGAATCAAAATGCATGCCCCAGTCAAATGAATTTGCATAGGTGATGGGGTTATTTATAACCGAGGTAGATTGGTGCCGTGCTGCGCAAAGCGCACCGCTTCAGGAAAATATCGATTTACCAGAGGATTCTGGGTTTCTGCAAAAGGCGGTTGGATGTGGGAGTGTAGGTGCGTGACACAGTTGCGGGCTCCGAGGCTGTGTGTTTCTCCCACGCTCCTCAGAGACTCCACGCTGCAAACATCTCCCATCCTGCACGTCAAAGATGCGCGTTGTAGTGCTTGGGTGCCAAAAAGCAAGCAAGAAGCTTTTAAGAAAAAAAGGACTGGTCCTGTTTTACAGGTGGTTTGAACAGAGCAAAATTCTTAAGTTGTGTATTTAAGGGCAGAATAGAGTAAAATATTTGCTATTATTCACTTTAGAATTCATCACATCACTCTTTGTGCATTTTGCGGTAAAAAAAAATACTGACAAATGACATTTCATGACATTTCTACTGTTACTGATTGCGAAAAAGATTTAAAGGAAGCAGGGATAAAGGGAGGGGAAGGAGGATAAAAGCGTAAAAGGAGTGGAGGGTGTTGATGAAAGGCTTTGGGGGCCAATCTGTGTCACCGCTGACGCTTGTTCCTCCCTGGATGACTTTGATTCTCAACATGAAATGAAATGAAATGATTTTGAACACGAAGCAAATCCTTCTGGACACACGGAGACAGAAAGTCTGAGTGCGTGTGCGCGCGTATAACGAGCCCGTCACCCCCTCCACGTCTTGCTACCAGCGCGACGTTGCCCTCTAATTGGCTCTTTTCTGTGCGTAAATCGCATCATTATTTCCCATCAAGTTTGTTTGGCATTCGTCATCTGTCAGTTGCTCGCTCTTTTTTTTCTTCTTCCCTTTCGCCTCTTCTTTTTTTTAATCAAATTGCCCCAACAATAGCTTTGTTTCAGGTCCATATTTCTGATAGGTGAAGGGATAACGCAAACTCTGCATCAACACTGACACACACACACACACACACACACACACACACACACACACACACACACACACACACACACACATGTCTGCATAAATACTGCAAAATAACCCCATGAAAACTCACAGCAGGGCCATTAGAATTATATACCCAGCAGAAACGACAAGAAATCCACTCCTAAATCCACTGTTGCTACCTAAATCTGAAGACCCTTCAACTCTTTTTGGGACAAAAAGAGTTTAAGGTTTAATAGCAGCTGCTTTAATAGCAGCCATGATTAAAGGCTGTAAAAAACCAGACAAAGCATCAATAAACCAATTAAAGTGAGACACAGGCCTGACTCTAGCTGAGGGTTTCCAAACAGGGCAGACACACCATGATGGTCTTACTTCAACCAGTAATGGCAGCGTTCTTATTACATCATTGCTTCATCACAAGTGGATGATGGTGGTTGTGAATATATTTTAGTAAAAAGAACCTTTTGACCTTTAACCCTTAACAGAAGGAGTGACGACACCCAGCCGCTCAGTTCAAAAAGAACCACTGATTGTAAAAACAAAACAAACAAAAAAATATGTTGGAACTTCTCAGGTCAGGAGTGAAGGTCCCAGGTCCCAGGAGGATGAGTAGACCGAGGGCACAGGATTGCAGATGTCGTTCATTCTTCCCGGTTTTTGTCCCGGTGAGCCTGTAGGAGCCCTTTATTTACATCTCCCTTATTTCCATCTAAACTGTCTGGTCTGGAAACACATCTGAAGGTCACAACCCGTGTGTTAAAGGAAGTAAAGAGGCAGGAAGTAAGATTCTGCTTTCTATTCGGATTTCTTTTGCATCTCGTTCGCTGTGAAAGAACCCCTGGTGTCGTGACTTCAGACGGAGGTCTCACCCGTTTACGATTCAAGTTCGTTTCGTTTGTTTAAAGCTCTAATTCCTACCAACGTTTTCTCAAGACACTTTCCACGTTCAAAGAAGAGAAAAGAGCCTCATGGCAAAGCTCCACACTGAGTGGGTGAGAGTGACGAGGAAGAACTTCCCTTTAACAGGCAGAAACCTCCAGCAGAACCACACGCAGTGTAGACGGCCACCACCTGGGGAGGAGAGAGGAAGAGGAAAGACAGGGAGGATAGAGAGAACATGGAGCAGCAGCAGCGGGATCCAGGCGAGGCCATGGAGAGGGTTCTGGCTGCAGCAGCATACCGGACCTCATGGGAGTATTTATGTAATACTCTGTATTTATGTGCAACTAAAAGACCACTTAGACTCAGCGGGACGCCTCAGCTCTTCGCTCCGAGATGCCATTTTGTCTCCATCATGGTGAGCTGGACGGCTAGGACATATTTGATGTCTCAGTGGGGAACCTGCTTCTATTCATCCCCCCGGGACCCACGCTGGTGGGACCTGGTGCTCTATAGAATAAGTATTCAGTCCCGCTGACTCTACACCGCCACACCGCTTCATTTCTAGCTTGTTCTGCTATTAATTTGCTGTCTGAAGCGGCATTTTTTTTAACCCTAAGCAGAGAGAACACTGAAAACCTGACAGTCTGATGGAAATTAGCCCTGAATTAAAGCAGCGGTCGCCCTGATCCTCAGATTTTCCCAGGCAGCCGTCGACGTCTGAGCCTCTCATGACAGCCTCTCACGTTTGCTCCCAGCTCCCCCTCGGCCGAGTTGACGGTCCTATTAGATTTTTTTTTTTTCTCGGCAACTCGATGCATAACTTTGCATCGCAATGAAGGAAAACTGATTTACTTCAGCAGCGGTGCAACCCGCTGACGCTTTCAGCTCCGAAGTTCACGTCGAACCTGTGAAGTGAAGTATTTGCCTGCAGGGGCGACTGTAATGATGCAGGTTTTAGTGTCATCGCTTTGCACGCGGCAGCGTAGGTGAAAAAAAAGACAACAAAAAATGCAAAAACTGGCGATTTTCTAGAAATAACCCCTGTCTTTTTTTTATTATTTAAAAAACAAAAAAACAATCAGACTTTCAGAGTCTTGGGTGGTTCTTCTTTTGCACCCTAAACAGCCAGAATGTTCACCTGCTCCTGGGCAACGAGGGGCTCTGAGGATGTGTGTGTTTGTGTCTGTGCGCGTGTGTGTTCTGCACCAACTCTCACCGGGGACCACTGTTATTTCCCTTCAGTCTTCTTTTTCCCCTCTTCTTTCTGTGAACCCAAGGCAGCAGGCAGGGAACCGGAGTCAAGTCAGACAACAAGACGTTGATGTAAAACCAAATTGTTCCAAACTTGACGGTTTTTAATGGTAAATAAGCCATTATTCATCCATCTGCTGCCTGTGGAGAAGCTAATTTTCCAGCCGCTGAAGTGTTTGTCTAACACACTTTCATTCCACTTGACCATGCCGTTGAACTTGAAGTGTCATCTGGATCTTTGCGTCGCCTTTTTTGCGACCGTCATCCCATTCCAAAGTAATATGGATGTGCATGTTTCTGCTGCTCATCCTTTCGCCGTGCATCATTTTGGCAACCTGCAAACTCGTCCCGCGGGAGTAGCAGGATTATTTCCACCGCCATTCATCTTTTTAATCTCACGGCTGCTTCTTCTGGGAAATACCAGTGTGACATCTGTTCAGTGCTCAACACTTTCCCGCCTCGTGTTGCGTGTATTTTCCTTTTTTGATGCCGGAGTGGGAGCGGTAGTGCGGCGCCACTTGGATTTTGCGAGCGTATCCAGTCAGGGTGTCTGGATGAGCTGCCAGATCTGCCCTCCCTGATGAGAGGTTGATGCTCGGTTATCCAATTATGGCCAATTTGTCAAGGTTCTGGGTTGAAAATTCAAATTTGTCAACAGGATAACCCACACAAAGTTCTCATTTTTACCCCTGGTAAATAAAATGAGTCGAGTTAAATATACAACTATTCTACATACTGTGTTTGTATTTGTGTAGTAATAATTAAAACCAATAGCACCGCCCAACCATGGCTTAGATTTCAACATCAATAATTTAACGAGTTTGTTACACCTGTATGATTACTCCTGGTTTAGCCGTAAGGTAGCTCCAGGTGTCAGGCCAAGGCACCAACAGTAACAACCAAACTACATTTGGCAGCATTTGTGTCTCCTCGGAAACAGAGTTCTCACATGCGACCTGACTGCTGCCAGAGGTGGAAGGTGGAAGGTGTCGCTGCGATGGTGCTCCAGCTAATTAGATGTCTCCGATGTGACATTTTCCTGGCCCGCCCGTACGGTGCGGTTGACGTGAGATCATTGCATTCAGCCAAGCTGTCCTCCAACACACGGTCACCGGTAGCAACCCCCCAGGGAGCCTCCTCCACTTGCAAGGGGCTTAATTACGGAGCGATGTTCAGAGTCACACCTGGCCCGTGTCTTCATCTCAGGTGTGAGCCTGCTGCTCCATCGTACCGTTTTAATGGCTCCAGAATGAAACCAGCCTTCGCGTGGCCTCCTCAGATGGTGTTTCTGAGGTCCGGAGGAGCGTGGGGCGGTGTGAAATGGGGCAGGGAGAGGTGTGACTCCTTCTGACTCCAAATCATTTTTATTAATGACCGTTAGACTACAGCCACAGTGATCTATTGGGGGGGGGAGGTTGACATTTTACTGGTACATAGTTTTCTATGTAACATGTTAGACTTCAGCATGAATTTCTTTGTTGCTACGCTACCTTTTTAATATCCAAGAGTACCGTAATTAAGCTTCTAGATCTTTTTAAAATGAAGATTTCCAGCATTTTGTATGTGTTTTCTGCAGCAACAGAAAAAAAAGACACAAAGAATTCTATACTTCAGGAAATGAAGGGCACCAGCAATGTAACTTTACCCCGAATTGTTTGAAAATCAGGTGAATTTGTTCAGTCTGACGGTGCAGGTGTGAGCCCGTTGAAGCGCTCTCTCTCTCTCTCCCTCTCTCTCTCTCTCTCTCTCTCTCTCTCTCTCTCTCTCTCTCCCTCTCTCTCTCTCTCTCTCTCTCTCTCTCTCTCTCTCTCTCTCTCTCTCTCTCTCTCTCTCTCTCTCTCTCTCCTACGTCACCGTGTCGTGCTAAAGCCAGATTGCTTTTCCTTTTCTTTCCTGCTCATTTGCCAGGCATCTAACCGTTGCAGTCATCCTGCAGCTTTTTGGCCGAGGCAATCATCCGCCAGGTCTTTGGAGGCTGAAGTGGTCTTCGGGGACCTGATGGTGAGCAGGGAGCCAGCGGAGGTTGGGAGCAGGCTGATGTAAGGCTTGTGAGCACAGCCACCTCTGCTCCCCAGGACATGTTGTTTACAAGTGCTGCTCCCTTTTTTTCCACACCTTTCCACTCCTTTCTTTTTTAATAACATTGCTTTTTATAGTGTTTTACAGTTACAGTATTTATTAGTGCCAGTACAAACAGTCCGCTCACAGTCAGAGACCAGCCAGGAACCTTCACCGGGAGACGGAGGCTAAGTGTCTGCAGTTCGCTTGTGTCACACACAGATCTTTAATGGCTGTTTTTCCACAGATGTGTCCCCCCCCCACTTCCTATTCCCTCTTGTCCCCTCTGTCCCATGAGATTTGTCATATAGCTTCACACTAAACTGTAAATCCATTTTCCAGCCTCCTCCTCCTCCTCCTCTTCGCAGACACTTGCGATGCTGCAGAAGCTTCAAGCTTCCATAATGTCTGTAATTTACGGAAATAGTTTAAAGAAAACTGCTGCCGGTCTCGGGGGACCCCAGTTTCCTCCCACATCCTGCTGAGTCCACAGCGTTGCGCGAGAACCAGCAGCAGAGGGGCGTTTATTACTGGTCCCCCTCCCCAGACCAACGTCTGACCAGTGGGCGCTTCTGGAATATGCCTCTGGCGCTCCGCTTCATTGTCAGCGTCTATTTTAGCCCAACCACTCGACCGTCTTACTGTCACTAGCAGGTTGTCAACAGAGGTCTCCACGTCATGCGCTCCATCCCTCTAGCACCTGTGCCCTCATTTGTCTACATGTGCTTACCAGTGTTGTTGCCTTGGAAACAGAAACTGGAGAAAATGAGTCAAAAGTGTATTTATGTGTGGTCCTTTTCTCTCTTTTTTTGCTGGTTAGGGCTCTTTTGCAGCCCAGGACAGAGCCGGCTCTCCAAATCAGCTTGTTAAGTCTATTCCTTCTTCTTCTTTCTTCGCTTGTACTTGTTTTCTCCGATGCATGAACCAGTCTGCATGCTTTCTTCTCGATGCATTTAGAGGGTAACACGCTGTGATTTTAATCATTCTATTGATTCCCTGCAGGTGCAATCAGCAGCCTGGCTGCTCTCTAATCAGTGACTTGTGCTCATGTGTTGCACGCTGCTTTTAATCTTGCGGTTGTCGATATAAAGTGAGCTAAATATATAGCATAACTAGGGTCATCAATGAGCAGCACAGCTGATGAGCTGCAGCTCTCGCTGCTCTGGGCTGCCCGAGTCCAGAGACAGGATTGTCAGCACTTATTCTTTGAACAAAGTGTGGTTTTTTTTCAATGTTTTCACACTACTTACTTAGTATTTAAATCACAGTTGGATTAGCATAGATGCACCTTCTGAATTCAGAGCATTTTGTTCATCCTCTAGTGGCAATCAGCAGAATGAGAATAAACATTTATAATGGGAGGGTTACTACCCCTCCTATTATTATTATTATTATTATTATTATTATTATTATTATTATTATTATTATTATTATTATTATTATTATTATCATTATTAAATCGATACATAGCCAAGTCAAAACAACTAAAACCTCATGAGCGTGACCTCTGTTATTCCTTTTCTTCCGCTGAGGTCAGTTTTAATGTGTCTAATCGAATCTCTTGTTCTGTTTTTGGTGTTCCAGCAGGAGAGTTGATGCCTGTGGGTCTGATCACTTAGCATCATTTAATTTGCCTTTTCCCTGAGCTCCGCTGCACGTTTAGGATGGCCCATTGTTGCCGCCAGCCTCTCTCACAGGTCTCAGACGGTGGCTGAGCCAAACTTGCCATCAGAGATCCCAAATGGAAACAGATTCAAGTCTCTATGAATGCATGAATGATGCATTCATAGAGCAACACCTGTCCTGTCTGAATGAACGAATGAATCAACTGTTTGTTTGTTCCTGTCTCCTCAGCGCCGCCACCGACCTGTTCCTCATCCCTGTATCATGGAGACTTGGGCTGCTACATCGAGGGACCTCATCACCGGCGTGACGGAGAAACTATACCAAGGCTGAGAGGTCGTCATGGAGACAGACAGCCGCACCTTCGGCCCAGCCACCGCTGACTGGGCCGGGACCGCAACCAGCGCGGAGGGAATGGGAGTGTTCCAGGAGCCAGAGGCAGGCGGGTCCTCGCCCAGCGGAGCTGCGTGGGAGTTCACGCCGTACCCGCTGGGGTTCCAGGTGCCTCTCACCGCCTTCCTGGTGCTGGAGCTGGTGCTGGGCTTCAGCAGCAACCTGACGGTGCTGGTGCTCTACTGCTCGCAGTCCAACTTGGTGGACTCGGTCAGCAACATGGTGACGGTCAACCTGCACGTGCTGGACGTGGCGGTGTGCCTGCTGTGTCTGCCCCTCACCCTGGTTGTGGTGCTGCTGGAGCCAGGACCCACCACGGCCGTCCTCTGCTGCTTCCACGAGGCCTGCGTCACCTTCGCCAGCGTAGCCACCGCCGTGAACATCCTGGTGATCAGCCTGGATCGCTACGACATTTCGGTACGGCCGGCCAACCGGCTGCTGACCACCCGCCGGGCGTCGCTGCTCCTGGCGGCGGTGTGGCTCACCTCCGCTGCTGTGTTTTTCATCCCGTTCCTGGAGATACTGTGGACGAGTGACGCGGAAGGTCAGGAAGAGGCGACGCAAGACAGGGAGTTGCGGGCCTGGCGCAATCGCACGTCGTTGTGCGTGGGCGCCCACGGCCGCGGCGCCGGCCTGAGTATGCGGTACCACCTGGTGCTGCAGATCCCCATCTTCTTCACCGCGGTGGTGGTCATGCTCTTCACCTACTCCAGGATACTGAGAGCTCTGAACATCCGCATCGGCTCCCACATGAAGAAGAACCAGCACTTGAGGGGTAACTCCTCCAGGGGGCAGAAGAAGACGAGGAGGAAGAAGAAGAAGAGTTCCGGGGTCAGAGCGAATGATTTCTGGGAGGCGGGCGTGGAGCGGTGCACCGCCGACGTTACCAAGCAGCTCAGCCACCCGCCTCTCACCTGCCCCACCCCGACCGCGACCTCCCCCCCCGCCCTCTCCGCTTCCGCCCCACTGGTGGCCTCCGACGCAGGTGCGGCGAGGCCAACGCCCCCGGCCATGGGGGTCCAAGCGTCCGTGTCAGCCATTATTGCCCTCAGGAGGGCGGTGCGGCGCCACAGGGACCGGCGGGAGCGTCAGAGACGGGTGTTCAAGATGTCCCTCATCATCATCACCACCTTCCTGGGCTGCTGGGCCCCCCTCTCCGTCACCAACATGTTGATCCTGGGCGTGGGCCCCAGCAGCGGCCTCGTCAGCGCACGCCTCTGGTTCCTGGCCCTGCTACGGCACCACCGTCTCCCACCCGCTGCTGTACGCCTTCACCCGGCAGAAGCTGCGGCGCGCCCTCAGGGCCAAGGTCAAGAAAAGGGTCGTGTCGCTGCTCCAAGTGGATCCTTCGCCGGGCGGCACCGTCATCCACAACTCCTGGGTGGAGAACCGGAAAACCAGCCGGCAGGTGCGTCTGGAGGCCAGCGACGGGACCGACCGCTGCCTGGCAGAAGTCCTCTGAGACCGGCACGAGACCCTTCACGAGCCAAACGCAGCTCACAGCGGACCTCAGGCAGACCGCGTGGCCATGACACACAGCCTGACAACTCAGACAGCCACACACACCGTTTGTGTTGAGATGATAGGACACACAACTGCACCAAAGACACTTACCAAGCAGATGGCAGCTTTATACGTTTGTGTGTTTGCTTTAGCTCGTCGTCAGTGTAACGTCGTGTTTCTCTACTGTGACAAACTGTTTCACCTGTAAATATGCAGAAATCTGAAAGCTAAAGTCCACTTTATACACGACAACTTTTTATAGATCTTTTGTAAGAACTAGAAATAAACTTTAAAATAACGTTTTACCGAAGCTCTGACAAAACAACTATTTAAAAATGTATGGTTTATTGTATGTTTAATCACACAAAAGAGCACAAAGGCGCCTTTGAGTTGAGTTAAATCCAAAAATATCATATTTAAAGTTGGAAGTGTAAATTATCTCCATGTACAGGCTGTAAATATTAGATAAGAGCAAGCCAATAAAATGAATATGTATGTATTTTGCAGACTGATATATTTTAATGTACACAAATGATGCGTGTCTCCTCTGGTGATGTTTTTCTCCGCGTTGCAGTTTAATAATGAATTACATCAGCGAGTCTGAAAGCTTCCGGTCTTTGCTTGCTGCTTTGGCTTCAGGCTGTTTCTCCATCAGGCGGTTTCCTCCTTCACTAGAGGTTCGTGGGCACCGATGACCGATGCTTTGCGTGGGTTCTGTGCTGCGTGGGAGAGAGGAGCCACCGACCCCGGTGGTGTGGAGGCGGTGGTGGGTGGGCGAAGGTCATCCGCGCGGGCTCCAGCCTGCAGGACAGTAGAAAGGCGAACCGGTGCTGGGGGCCACCACCCGTCGGAGCCGCGGGTCCCTTCTGGGTTTTTGAGTCAAGAGCGACCTCAGGTGTCCGGATACCGAGTTACAGCCGGAACAGATCTGAACGCGCGTGATCCACGCCGCGTTAAAGATTGTTTGTCAAAAGTTGTGTATTTCTGCTTCATCGGGCGAGAGGCTAGATAAGGCTAGATGAGCACATACAAGACAGTAAAGCAAGAAACTATAACCAACTAAAGTCGCAGGTATCGACTTTAGTTTAAAAACGGTTCGAAAAATCAGGTTCCACCGAGATTTGAACTCGGATCGCTGGATTCAAAGTCCAAAGTGCTAACCATTACACCATGGAACCGTGGGTCCGGGCCCCCAGGTGAACACATGCATCATTTAGAAAACTCACAGGAGGACGTTTAAAGCACAACTTTTCTTTTCTGATGACGTTGCGTTCTGGTTCCCTCTGCTGGTCAAACCGAAGAACAGCAAACGTCGTTTTTGTCCGCATCCTGACAGCTGGGTTCAGCTAAAGGCATCCACGCGACACAATCGCGCCAGGAATAAATAAATAAATAAATAAATAAATCAGGTTCCACCGAGATTTGAACTCGGATCGCTGGATTCAGAGTCCAGAGTGCTAACCATTACACCATGGAACCGCACAGGGGCCCGCCGCATACCGCAGGGGCCATCCACATACCGCAGGGGCCAGGCACATACCGCAGCACGTTCAGGGGACGTCACGTGGTGTAAAGTTTGGCATGAGTGATCTTGTTAGACGTGGCTAGAGTCAAGAACTGAACAAATATCTACATCTATATAATATGTGTAAGGCCCAGGCAAAAATATTCAAGTCAGTAATTTTAGTAATCTTAATAAAGTCCCCAGGTAAACTTTATCGTTGTGTTTATTTTGCTTACGGACCAGGAAGGACACTGCTTGAACAACAAAAACAACAACAAGTCTCAATTACTTTTTGCGAGTAGTGCGCCCCCCTCCATGACCCTTTGGGGCCTCCGTAGTAAGTCAGTCGTATAGGAGAAACAGGTCAAAATTCAAGGAAACGTTCTTTATTCTATTTGTTTTGAAATGTATCGTTTAAAAAGACACTCTTGTCTTTGTACCTTGGGTTTCACCCAAATATGACCCTGTTTTCGTCTACAGACAGAGAGTCTGAAGACTTTGGCCGGTGATTAATTACCGATAATCACATCTAGGCGACGAACACAACCGCAAGTTTCGGTGACGTCATGAGAGCTTGTCCGGATAACAAAGAGATGATTCACAAAATTAGGTTCCACCGAGATTTGAACTCGGATCGCTGGATTCAGAGTCCAGAGTGCTAACCATTACACCATGGAACCGCTGGCAGCGGCGCCCCTCACACCTTTGATTCACCTGTGAACCAAGACGACAAAAGTCAGAAAATCCACGTTGATCCGCGTTTGTGGAGCCCTTCGGGGACATTAGACGCGATCAGGGGCCAACAGGCGGGAGCTTCACCTGCTGAGACCGTCTGACATTTGACTGACGACGTTTTTTTTACAAAATCAGATTTTCAGATCCGAGCAGAAAACAGGTGCTTTTGTAAAAAATGGGTTTTATTGATTTCTTTATTTATTTTACATGTAAAATGCTCATGCTAATAAACTAGAGTTTCTAAGTCAAACATTGTACAATTTACCTTTCATTACATTAACACAACCACATGACAGGAGGCCAAAAAAGCCAGAGAAATAAATAAAGGTAATAACAATAAAACAAACACAAACAACACTGAACTTTAGCTTAATAAGAATGAATTAGTGCAAATAAAACCTGCTGGCAAATTTGCATATCAGACTTTTAATAACTTTTTAGGCTTCAGTGATGATAAAAGGTGTCGGAGAAACGACTCTCAGGTGAGCAGAAGTCTAAGAATTTAAAAGAATGTGTTTAATTGTGCGCCGACACTGATCTAATCACCCGTAACAACTTAGAACAGGAGTGTAAACTGGTTTATCAGATAAAATCACAGAGTGCATTAGTGTGCACGCGTGTGCTCACACACACACACACACATGCACACACACATTGAACTTCACACACAGAATCACTTTTTCTTCCTACAGTCAGGACCATCTTAAAAGACAAAGAAACTGTTGCAATTTTAACTACAAGATTTAAGATGTTCCATTATAACACATCTAACCAAAAAGAATGTTTAACCGTACGTTTATCTACATCGGGCTGTTGCCTTCTCAACAACAACCAGAAGAAGAGACGAAACCCTTTGTTCCCCCGTCCTCGTCCACCATTGCCCTGGGGTCAAAGCACAAGTGCCACTCACAGGAGAGAAGGGAGGGGTTACATTTGGTTGGGGTAAGCAGTGGGCCCCCCAACCTGGCTGTACTCAGACGGGGGGCTGAAGCTTCCCTGGCTGTTGTAGCTTCCCGACTGGTCAAAGCTACCCCGGCTGTACTGCTGCTGGCCAAAGGTTCCGGCCTGTTTCTCTGAAGCTTGGCCTGCAAGTTTGCCAGCGCTTTTGTGCCAACCGGTCTCCTTAAAGACGAACCAGATGTTCCCAGCCCAGAGGACAAAGTTAAGAAACCCAAAAACCTGAAACACCAACAAAGAAAACGGTGACGGTCAGCATCCTGCACTGAAAAAAGCAGCAAACCGACCGACCAACAAAGCACATCCACAACAAAACAAAAGAACTCAGCGAAGGAGCTTCGGTGGTTTTTGTTTCTGGTTTTTTTTGGTCTTCTTTTCGGGTTATGGGTGCCTACCACTGAGGTGTTGAGGCCAGACCAGCGAGGTCCGTGGACAGACCCGCACTTGTTGGTTGGGATCTTGCAGGCGGAGACGAGGAGCTGCACCTCGTCCGGATCGGTGGCCACTTTCACGTCAGAAAGAGCCTTGGCCCAAGCAGAGGAGCTGACCAACCACATGAAGGAGAAGATGACCGTTACCACAAAGTCCTGGAGAGAGAAAAAACAAAGATACGTGGTTTTAGGACGGTAACGGTGCGGCTAAAATGATTTAGGAGGCGGCGGCACTCACGATGAGAGGCCCGCGGTTGTTCTCGCGATATTTGTTCTGAAGGAAGATGTAGACGACGGTGGCCGTGAAGGAGTACAAGAAGGCAAAAACGGCAATGGTGACAAAAAACTCTGCCGAGGATGAGTAGTCTCCGGCGAGGAACACGCGTTCTGTCCTTATCCCCTCACAGGCGGGGGCTTCAAAAGACACCTGGTACAGCCTGAGACAACGGGAGCAGGCACAGAGTCAGCCTCCGGCGGGCGGTCCGACGGGACAGTGCTAACGCCAGACGGTTAGCTACCTGAACGGATACGCAAAGTCGACTCCGATGCTGAGGTTGCTCCTGGCCTTCTCCACGCAGTCCACGCTCAGCCTCAGCTGTCCAGAGTAACCTCCACATGTGGCGAAGGCGAAAATGGCAAAAAGCTGAAATGGAGCAAAAACAAAGGGATGCGTTTCAGAGACATGCTAGGTGGTCTAACTCAAGTACACGCGGCGCCGTCTGTGTTCACTGGATGCGATTTTGCACGTATAGTTGCTTGGTTCGTGTGTCTCCTCTAGTTCTTATTTGACGCTGATTCATTGGTGCACATTAGTGGGACGAGCATCATCACCAAGACAGCGGATGACGGCTGGTTGGCGGGTTAACAACAGCTCCCAAGCAGGGCCATCCACCAGACGGATGAAGAGCTTCGCTTTAAATCGACAGAAAAACCGCAAGGACCCACGTCCCGCCTTCTGAAGGCTCTCTGCTCTTCTCTCGGCCCAGTTTTCCGTGTGAAGCTTCCATAGCCTCCGGAGTTCTCGCAGCCTTGATCACCATAATCAGACCCGACTCCTGGTTAGCAAAGCCTCCCTCACGTCACAAGCAGCCGGATGAGCATCTTGCCAGCAGCCAGGCCGAGGATATTTCTTAAATGTCCGAGCCTGCAGCACATCTGGAGGCTACCCATGAGCCTCGGCACGACCGGATCATTCAGCTGAACGACTCAGTGCCTCTCCGAGGAGAAGGTTCACTGTGCACAGTCTGGTTTTCGCTCTGAAGAGCGGGATATGCGATCATGGGATGAATGAATTTGGAAAAATGCCATTGTCACATGACTATTTTTTTAAAATCAGATGGATTCCTCATATTGGATTTCTTCCACATACCAATGTTACTTTTGGAATTCTGAAGCTTTTAATGGAACCGTGACGCTAAATAGAAAAATGGTGCCAAAAGAGCTGCCTAATGTGTGTCATTTGTATGTGACAAAATGGCAGGAGCGTCCAGAAGAGGAAGAGAATGAACACTCCCACATAATTATCACAAGCATCCCCATTTTGACAACATTTCTCCCTCCCTTTCTTCCTCACGCGGATGCCTCTTCTCTCCGCAGTAATCAGACTGAGTTTAGCTCCTCTCGTTTCTGACGGGGCCTTTGAACAGGAGAGCGTGGCATTGTGTGAAAGGGTGGGCGCTAAGTCCTGTTCCGCCGTCTGTTTATCTACTTCTTCCAGCTGGGCTCCTCGGCAATGAGAGAGAGAGAGAGAGAGAGAGAGAGAGAGAGAGAGAGAGAGAGAGAGAGAGAGAGAGAGAGAGAGAGAGACAGCGTTGAAATATGTCGGCGATTTTCCGCCAAAAGATAAAACTGGCAAAATATTTGGTATTTTGGCATAACTCCATGTAGGTGAAGCCATCAGATATTACCTTTGTTTATGGAAACCAATAATGCCACAGCTCAAAGTGAGACGGACCCTCCTACAAGAGCACACAGTCAACAACCTGATGTCAGGCTCCTTTCTGCCGTTGCAGCTCTTCCCAGTCGGTGCGCAGACCTGCAGTGGCCATGTTGAGACCACGCTGGCCCAAAACAGTGTCCAGATTTCTGCACCATTGAACTGGATCAAAGAAACCCAACAGACCTGGGTGCGCTCATCGTTTCGTCCATTCTCAGGTCCTGAAAACTCCATGTTAGCCATCTGGGTTGAATTGCTATACAATCTGTATATAGTGTCTGTTTTTGTTAGCGCAGATGCTAAAAGACCCAGATACGCACATGTGCAACGTGTACGTACGACCACGGAGAGTAAAAATATCTCACTCTCAGGCAGATACATTGGCTACACACACGCGCTAGCACGGCCAGACTGCCAGTTAAATGCAAAACAAACCAGAGAGCAGCTGTCTGACAGGGAGGCCAAAAGAAGAAATCCAACAGATAAACAGAAATCAGGAACAATGCAAACCTGCAATGACCTGGAAGGAGACCGTCACCCTTGTCACCATATGACATTAAAAGGGGGATGGGGCGTCCCGTCAGCATTACGTGCTCATGTCCTCACCTCATGAAGCGGACCAGCGTTATCCTGGCTGCTAAATTACAGAAAGCCCATGTGATAACCGCACGTGAGAGCTGCCTGATCTGTTTCAGCAGCAGCGCCATAGAGCTGAATCAGAAGCTCATTTAGCAGCAGCTAATCCTTTCCTGCGGTGGTGGGGGGGGGGGGGGGTCTACTGTAACACCACATTGTCCCGGACTCATCACTGCAAGGGTCACCGCACAATCCGACCAACCCCCCCGCAAGCGCCTGTTATACGTTGACCTTCGAGACCTGGACAGCATGCACCCTCCTTCTGCATTCCCGTGGCCCACCACAAACCTCCTGCTGCCTCTGGCGAGCAGTATTTCCCCACTGGGATGCCCCACGGCGGCTTGGATAAACCGCCCTTCTCTTCTGCGTCACCGGCACCGACAGCACCACAGATAGGCACCCCACCTTACAGCTTG
>CAAE01014674.1:79818-91845 GCA_000180735.1 Tetraodon nigroviridis | reverse complement strand
GCCTTTAGGCTTTTCATCTGCGCGCGCTAAATACAACCATCTACAGAGCCCAGCGCCGAGGCGGCAAGGAGGTAGCAAGACTGGATACAGCCGAGCGGGGACCAGTGATGGCTCCCGCTACCACTGGAGTCAAACTGGGACGAGTCTGTGGACCGGCGCGCAACGCTGGATAAAATACGCACGACGCACTCGCTTCCCTGGCACGCAGATTTCACAGGGGGAGAAAAGGATACACACATTTAAGCACTTTAGTCGAATCAGGGAAGGGGACAAGGTGGAGGAGGTCCATCACACCGTGGAACCCACGCAAACACCGACGCACCAAAACCCAAGCGATGCGATAAAGTTGCGCCGATTTGTGGAGTCGAAACAGACACGCGAATCAAAACGCCGCAAACGCGCTTTTCTCTGTTTCATTCACATGGAAAAAATGGATGAAGGAAAAATAAAGTAACACCTTACCCATTCTAGGACACGGATAAACCCCAGGGGCAGTTTTAAAACCTGGAACGTGCCCATGGACGCAAGCTGCGGCCGGGCAGAGAGAAAATGTCATTTAAAATACAAACTAGGAAAACGATCTGGGTCTAATTCCACAGATAACCCAAAACACCTTCTGAGCAAATTGCAATTTGGTTTTGTTGGTTTAACTTACCTGATCGGCCGTTTCCATCTCACCAACGATATACTTTCTTTTTCTTCCTTTCTTTCTATTTTTTTTTAACTTTACTTCTTTTTATTGATGTAAACAGGCACTCAGACCGCAAGCCGAGACCCGCTGGATGTCTCCGCCGTCTCTCCTCGACGGCTGCTTCCGAGTGTGTACGGAAATTGCCGAGTCCGCTCGTCCGTCTTTCCTTGAAGGATGCGGTTTGCCATGGAGACAGGCAGCTTCAGCTGTCAACACAGGAACCGATTTGCTAATTTATTATTATTATTTTACAAAAAAAAAGAAGGGTGCTATTTTGGTTTTGATGATTAAAAATAAATAAATAAATACATAAATAAATGTCCCTAAATGATCACAGCCCTTGCTGATAAATACCCCTGGAGCTGACTGCAGACCGGCGTGGCTAATTTTACTAAATCTTCCCCATCGTTCCTTCGTTTCCACTTTTACCCATTCTCCCTTTCCATCCTTTTTCCTCCCTCTCACACCCTCCCGTGCCTGAGGGGCTCCGTCTATGAGATTAGGAAACCACTGGTTCTGAGCGGCTACGTGCTGGACATGAAATCAGGAGGATCTGAACAAGAATCTCATTCTTATCAGAAGTTAAAAACCCTTCTTCATTTATAATAGTAGTAATAATAAATGATCTAATAGTATCGAACTACTACCTGTCCTGTTTGATTAACTGTTTGTGATTGTGGAAATAAAAAACCTTTTTTTCTCTCTGCTTGGGGGGATGGAGAGAGAATAGCCTGTCACTCACTGACAGGTGTCTAGACGCATCACAGGAAACTTAAAGTCTAGTCAGGACCCGGAGAGCAATGCACCTGGGTACAGGAGCTAAAGGCCAGTGTGTGTGCGTGTGTGTGTGTGAGAGAGACAGAGAGAGAGCAAACACAATAGAAAGTAGAGAAACAGAAGAAGACATTTCAGAGTATGGCTCTGTGCGTGTGTTTATGTGCATCACTGCTGCAACTCACTCAGAACACGTTGTTTTCTTGCGGGTAAACGTACGGCCCCGTGGAAAGCATCCTCAGAAGAATCCGTCCTGAGCAGGTTCTGTCCTCATTTTTAAAAAGAACTACAAAAACAGAGAGACAGCGGAGCCACGGGAGGAACAATCACCATTCTTTTCCTCCGCTTAAGCCTCTTTCCTGGAGGAATTACGGCTCAGACTGGGTCAGCCGCTTATTCATGTCTCCCAACAATGCAACACAGCACCAGTGTGCAGCAGTGAGTGCTCTGCAGGGACCGGTGCCAAGGCACAGTCGCATCCTCCTCTCCGCAGCAGAGAAACAGCAAACATTTACACACCCTCACGCACAAGTGAGATGAGATGAAGGCACGTAAATGATAACATCAGTGGCATGATGATAAAGTCTGGCTCCCTTTGTGCAGGTTTTTAGGTGGATTCATATGTCTCACACAAACGGAAGCTATCCTGGCATGGCTGTACCGGCACAAAGCAAGGAAACGTGATTAGATACGGAAACAAAAGCCCGGCTTTGGAAGCGTTTCTGGGTGAAATGACATTAGTCCTGGTCTCATTCTGCACCAGTTAGACGGCGTCCATAATCAGGATTAACTTCAGCATGATGGGAGGAGAGGAACGGATGGGTGAGGAAGCTGGAGACAGAATTCAGAGTCTCTGATAGATAGAAATACTGGTGTTGGGAGCATCATGCAAGTGGTTTTGTTCAAATTTCAAATCATAGTTTGTTATTAAATCCATGGGAATATTCTATTCATAATCATTATATGGTTTATTTTATATCAGATAATATTTAGGTCCTCCTCTGCTCAACAATATACAGAATAAACACTAATTAAATATGTGTATATATGTAAAAAATGTACATGGAAAAATGTCTAGACTATAAATTTGATGTTGTGTTAAATTGCCTAGAACCCGCTAAACCTAAATGAAATGAATAAACCGAATTAGATGATTGTAAATAATGACTGAAGGGTTGCTGGTGCCAGAAGAGGAGCACAGAAGGCTCCTCCTCACACACGACTGTGTCTCCTCACAGCTAAAGTGAGAACATGCAGGATCAGCAGGCTCTGAATCCTTCCCCAGCGTGGCGTGGACAAGCGAATGCTCTTCTCTGTCGAGCACCGGGGGTCAAGCACACTTCCCGACCATGCGTCCTCTTTACCAACATTAAAAAGAACAGAAAGGCCTTTAGACGTCACGATGGCAGTGTTATCCTATGCGTTGCTAGGCAATTATTCCAGCAGCCTGGGGTGTGTCGGTGGCAACAATAAAGGCCAAATAACAGCCTGTTTTGCAGTGAGGTTGGTCTGCTCGGTGCGCCGCTCCTATGCTCTGCACGCTGCACTGGTGCTGCGCAATGTTTACTGATGCAGTATGGTGTGAGGGCCGAGTACCCTACATACCTTTGGGCGGTTTGGGTGAACAGAGAAGACGCCACAGAAGACGCTGCCATGAACTGTGAATCCAGAGAGGGTGACAAAATTATTCTCTATTCATGCTGATAAAGCTGAGTTTTTTTTTCCTTAAATCTATAAACTACTTCGAATTTAAGTTGGGGGAGGGAAAAAAATTGAATACAGTTTGTTCTTGTTATTTTATAATAATTTTTTAAACTATTTGGAACATTTTTAAACATCGCAGAGCAAATTTTGAAATAAAAAAAAGATATCTTTACCAAAACAGTCGATACAGCTGTTCTCTGATACATTAACCTCTACAGAATAATGATAAATAATTTTGTGGTTGGATTTTGATTTGGTACAAATTGGATTTAAATTTGTCACCTATTGATTGTTGACAAAGTGCAGTGCAGTTACAGAAAATGACTATAGAAGCACAGAAGGACCCATTCACTGGTCCATATCGTTGTCGTTCTGCAGAGTTTTCATTGCAAGGCCCCACAGAGTCACGCTGGAGATAAACTGGCCCTCACTGGACCTGTAGGATCCACTAGTGGGTCTACCAGAGGTCAGGGACGTGCAGCGGTTGTCTGCGGCAGGCGCATAGGGCCTCCCTACGGACACACTCCCACTCTCCACATACGGACCATACTCGGGCTCCTGAGACAGGGGGGGTTTCGTCAGCTTCAAATGGTCCGTTCCGGCCAGAGCTGCGTTTCTCTCCTGGTGGCTGGACGAGAGGAGGTGATGGGGCACCAGCGAGCGCAGCTCTGGAAGAGGAGGAGGCGTAGAAGCAGGACTTAGGTGCAAGCTGTGAGGTGGGGTACCTATCTGTGGTGCTGTCGGTGCCGGTGACGCAGAAGAGGAGGGCGGTTTATCCAAACCGCCGTGGGGCATCCCAGTGGGGAAATGCTGCTCGCCAGAGGCAGCAGGAGGTTTGTGGTGGGCCACAGATTTGCAGAATGAGGCTGCATCCTCCGAGCTCGGCGGCGGCGGATCAGAGGCGCTTGCGGGGGGGTTGTCGGCTTGTGCGGTGCCCTTGCAGTGCTGAGTGCTGTGCCTCCTGAGCATAGCGGAACGGGTGAAACTCTTCCCACAAGCACTGCAGATATAGGGTTTCTCTCCGGTGTGTGACCGTATGTGACGCTGCAGATCCCCCGAACCAATGAAACACTTGCCTGCAATCAGTGATGAAACCGTGGTTAAGAACCTATGAATCAAGACCCGTTTTATTATGCGGTCTCTAAAGTGGAGCTCGGTTGCGTACCACACGTGGCGCAGCTGTGAGGTTTTTCCCCCGAGTGGCGAGCTTTGTGCTTCAGAAGTTTTCTGTGCGTGTTGAAGGATTTTCCACACTGGTCACATGTGAACGTCTTGTCTGTGGCGTGAGTCCGCTTGTGCTCTTTGAGATTACTCAAGTTATTAAATCCTGAGGGAATGTGGAGGATACAGGTCAATGCAAGTGAGCCTAAAACATCATTTAAAAAAGTTCAGAGAGCAAAACAGATGATTGTGAATGGTTTACGTTCAGAACGGACGCTTACCTCGACCGCATATGTCGCACAGATGCGGCTTCTCTCCTGTGTGGACCACCTTGTGACGCTGGACGTCCCCTGATGCAGTAAAGCTGCAAAGCACAGACATTATTTCTTACGGGCAGTAGCGATCTTTCCAAGTGTAGTGGAAACAGGTGGTGCGGCTCACCTTTTACCACACAGCTCACAGATGTATGGCTTCTCTCCTGAATGTCGGCGCAAATGTGTCTGTAAATTCCCAGCCTGAGGAAGAAATTCAGTCAAACATGTCAGCACAAACGGCTGTGAGAAGCAGAGATTTTACATTAGGACATACTGTACCTGTGAAAACTTTTTCCCACAAACATTACACTGAAAGGGCTTCTCCCCTGCAACCAAAAACAGGTTTATCTCGTAAACTCTCTCACAAAGTTGCAGCAAATGTAATCATACACCCGTGCACGGTCAAGATGGAATTATAATCCCCAAATACCGGTATGTGAGCGCTTGTGCAGCTCCAGGTTGCTCGGATGTTTGAAAACCTTTCCACACAACTGCGCAGCAGTACTGCTTGTGACCGCTCTGCTGCTGCTGTGGCTCAGGCACCGTTTTCAGGTGTGTGTCTTCGTGGTTCGCAGGTGGAGGACTGGGCAGCTGCAGGTCATTTGGCGTCTCTGCAATCCGCTCGCCGTCTGTGTTGAGGCTCTCGATGGGAGTCTCCGAAACGTCGTTTTGAGCTACAGATTCTTCTTGCTGACTCAGTTTGGGACAGCTAAGTACAGGCTCGCTGACTGATTCAGCAAACATCTCCTCCAGAGCCTTCTGAGAACGCAGGTAGTTGTATTTCTTCAGGTATACTGCCTTCTTTGGTCGCATTGGTTTGTTGAGCATGGAATCAGCGGAGCTAGAGTTAGGGGCGTTTAAATTGTCTGAGGGAGTTAAAGAGGTGACCGAGTTCTTTTCAGCAGCCATAGACGTGCACGCCTGATTGGGCGGAATAGTGTTTCCTGAGCAAACAGGGGTGTGGCTGTTTCCCTGACTGACCCCAAGCTGGCAATGTTGCTCCTCAACCAGCACCAAAGGGCACGGGCCTTGATTCAAGGCTGCGTTAGTAGTTTGGATTGCAGTTTGTTTAAAGTACTGCTTACTATAGAAGTTGCGGAGCTTATAGCCATGAGCAAGCTGTTTTTCAATAGGACTCTGACTACTGTTAGCTGCGTCACAATTTGAGCTACTGTTGTGAACAGAGACAGGCATCTTTTTGCTGTGGTCCAAATCGTTGCTGAAGCCAGGCCTGTGGGGCTCAGGAGGACAGTGGAGGTCAACATCGTGAGGAATGGTGCTCCCCAGGAGGCAGTCATGCTCAGAGCTTAGCATGCCTGGAAGAGAAAAGGTGGAGATTTCCACTGGTGGAGGACAGGGTTTGAGGAAAGTGTTACAACATGCTCTGAATGTTCGGAACTTGTAAACACTGAGCAATGTCCAGGAGTGCTTGAACGTTGTCTTGGTTGATGTCTATATGAGAGGTGTACATGTAGTCCAATATTTGGCCAATGCCACCGACATCCTGGATGACCAGGTGGAATACCTCGTTCTTCTGACTGGGGGAATTTTGGAAGAGGGACCTAGAAAAGTAAAAATGGTGCATTATGCTACCAACAAACAGATTTTTTAAAAAATGCATTTTACCATAATTAATATATCAAAACAGAAAGGTACCTAAAGTAGGAGCTGAAGGCTGCCAGGACATTTTTGTGTGCTTTGAAGCAGACACCTTTCACAACGAGCATGCAGTCGCAGAGGAGCCCCTGAATCCTCTGCTCCTGAAGCTGCTGCAGCAGGTAGGAGCTGTGGCTGGACAGGGCATCCATGGACGCCCAGCGGCCGGAGCCCTTCTCACGTCAAACACCTAAGCAATGGAACATGTGGTTAAGCAGATATTTATGTATCTGTTTCAGCCAAGGGGTTATTTTCTAATGCTTATTTCTCAACAAAATGCTGTTGGACTTCGTTTAACTCTTTAAACGCGCTGATTCCGGCGTCTGCGCCACAAGACCACCCAGGCAAAAAATAGACAGCGCTGCTAACTTACAAGCTAAGCTATCCGAACACATATGTAAACAACGGGATGTGATTTAGCGCAAACTTGTACGACGAAAGCAGATAGTCTAACTATTAGTGTTTGAAATAGAAGTTGAGGTCGAACCTTTAGAAGATAAGTCCCCTTTTATTTGGATGAGAGGTCACTTTTTCGACTGAACTATCTAAACCTCATTTCCTTGTTCAACCAGGAATGTCCTACCCTAAACAGGAAGCAGGTAGCGCTAAGAAATGTTTTGAGACAGAATTTTAAGTTTAAAATCAAAGAAGTTGTAAAGTTGGTAAAATCACATGTTTTGCTTGCCTTAGCTTTACGTATATGTTTAACTAGTGACTCGACACAATACATTATTTTTTAAAAAAATTCAAAACCCGTGTCGGAACTATTCTTCGAAGGCAATGTCACACGGAAGGATATTGGTGTGACCAGCTAACTCAAACGCCGATGTTGGGGTGGTCACATGGGTTTGTACTCATGGCTTGTGGGGTTTCGTACGCTGTATAATATAAAATACGTCCAAGTTTAATCTTTGGCTTTGCAATATTTTTCTGAGAGCTCATACCAGCCTTTTGCTTTGTCTATTAGAGACAAGGGATTTCAATGTGTTACAGACTTATTTTCTTCTGTTATTTTAACTAGTAATCGTGTCGTTGAAATGGTCTTCTTTACCTGTAATGGCTGTGGCGAATCCCTGAAAAAAGCTCAGGTGGAAAATCATGTGAATATTTGTCGAAAATGCCAGGTCCTGTCGTGCATCGACTGTGGAAAAGACTTCTGGTAATGACGGAGCATCTGGTCGACGTTTGCGTTAGATGTAGTTTCGCATTGGCCACCATGGCGCATCTGAACCGAGCATCTCTCTCTTGTTTTGCAGGGGTGATGACTACAAGAACCATAACAAATGTATCAGTGAAGATCAGAAGTACGGGGGCAAAGGCTTCGAAGCAAAGGCAAATAAAGGAGAAGTTAAGCAACAGCAATGGATAGAGGTAAAACGACCTGCACATATAATGTACCGGCTTGGTGCTTTCACTTTCTATAGGTTTGAAAAGACTGTTAGTTTTTTCCAATGTGCTTCTTCTCCTGCAGAAAATCCACGATGCTATGAACAAACCCGGAGTTAGTGCGAAACTAAAGGACGTCCTCGGTAAAGTCAGTGCTTATGATAACGTCCCACGAAAGAAAGCCAAGTTTCAGGTTGATATAATTTGCCCTAAATTTGTTTTGTTTGTTTTTTTTTCCACATTGGGCTTTTATTAATAGTAATGTCCTATTGTTATTTTCTGAATTATAGAACTGGATGAAAAACAGTCTGAAAATAAACAATACAAGTCTTCACGATGAAGTCTGGGATATCCTGGCAGCAGCTGACAATGTAAGCTGACCTGAAGGGCATGTTGGTTTTTTTTTTGTTGCTTTAATGATAGCCAAAGTCAGAAATCAGAAAGTAATTAGTTGCATTAAAAAACTGTGCAACATACGACCTTACCTGCCACCTGTTTTTCCTTACTTTTTCAAAAACCTGACATTACAGGCTGCTAAAACCCCTGCAGAAACAAATGAAACTGAAAATCCAGTTGCTGAAGCCACAGTGGATTCCAGTGGAAACCAGAATGGACATGGCGCTGTTGACAAGAAAAAGCTCAACAAACGGGAGCGTAAAATTGCTCGACAGCAGAAGAATGGCAAGACTGTGAAAGCGACTGAAGAGTCTGCATCACTGGAGCCAGAAGACGACTTGGCAGGCAAAAAGAAAAAAAAGGACAGGAAGAGACAGCGCAGTAGTGAACAAGATGAAGATGGTGAGAAAAATGGAGCTGAATTGACCAAAAAGAAGAAGAAGACATGTAAGTTTAATTCTGAAAGACTTGTCACAAGTTGATGATGGATGTTGCTCTCCCTGTTTAATCACCCGTGCAATAAATCAAATTGTGCCCCTCATTTGTTTAAATGACTTATAGTTGAAGTCTCTTTAATATGTACAACTATCCTTTATTCTCAGTTGACCAAACTGCAGAGGAATCACAGGAGAATGAAGAGCATCAAGCAGTTTCCAGAGGTATGGAATTTGTTTGCAAATTTCAACATTCAAATGAATGTGCTCCAGTGTAGATGGGAACACAGAGGGTTCCAGATTCACTTCCACAGATCCACCACGGGGCACTGTTGCTCCTTCTAATGGGAATTAGGAAACGAGCCCCCCCCATCCCCGACTCCCCCAGCAGCTTATGTATGTTTCTAAACTTTCAGGCAAATTCAACTGGAAAGGAAATATAAAGGCGATACTGAGAGCGTCACCCGACCAGGAAGTTCCGGTGAAGAAGCTCAGGAAGAAGGTGCTTTTTTACACATGGAACGCCACCAATATTTGAATTTAAAGTGGAATGTTCATTAATGCCAACAGCTTGTGCTTGTGCTTTTGTAGGTTTTGGCAGCATACCACTCTTTCACTGGTGATGGCAACTTTAGAACAGAAGAGGACCTGCTTGCACTTTTCAACAAGAAAATCAGCAACAATCCAAAATTTATTGTTAAGAAAGAACGAGTTCGACTTTTGAAATAGATATTTTCACCTTATCCTGCTTACGTAAATGTTTATTGTTCATCACCTTTAAAATGCAAAAGTGTTCATAGCGCCACTGCGATTTGACGTAATAAACCATTTTATACAAAACTGAGTGTCCTTCTGCTGATCGTAGATCAGGAAGACTTCCATAGCTGATGTTTCAGTGCAGCTAAATGTATAAAATGACAGTCGTAAGAGACAGCTGCTGTGTTCCACATTCCAAGCTCATGGTAAGGCTGGGAAAATGCACCTTATCTGTGGGATTGGATGTTAGAGTGGGGGAAGGGAAACAGGAGAGGTGCACCTGAGGTAAATTTGACTCTCACACAGGACAAAACTAATGCACATTCCTCAGCACCACGAATGGGGTTCACTTGGCCAGGTACACAGAAGCTCCTTAGAAGTAAGACACTGTGTCAGCCTTGGGTGAAGTTTTAATGCTGTCTGATTTTTCCTCTGTTAAAATAAGCAGTCTTTCATTTTACACACACACACACACACACACACATACAGTCCTACAGGACGAACTTTGCCCAGCCTTTTGAAGCTGTGCATATCCCAGCAGTAACACAGGTGCTCATTCATCACGCTGCTTGCCTGTAATTGTATAATGCATACTCTGGGTATCAGACATGCTGTTAGGATTGCTGCTATTGAAATTGTGCTTTTGTATTGCTCAAAAGGGCCCACCATTACCCATTATTTTTGTCTTAATAAAGAAAAAAAACCAAGACAACGCCTGCTTCTAAACAAAAGATGAAATAAAATATTGCCTCCCTCCCTCCCCCCTCACAGACACTGCTGTCACGCCATCTAGGCTTGGGAAAGACAGTATTTACACTATAATTTTGAGTGGCAGTCTGCCTCGTTTGGTACGGTAAAGCAAGCGAGTGCATTCATGTTCAACTCTGAAACGCTGTGACGTATAAAAGTTTATTTTGATTGTATTTCTAATAGACTGCATAGGTCACCAACGACCTCACTGACAGGCCCCAGTTTGTGAGGCTGCAGGACCAAGTGTCCGATGTGGTGGTCTGCAGCACAGGTACCCCCATGTGGAACAGTCCTCTCAGCTCTCCTTTTCACCCTGTACACATCGCTTACTCCGCAGACAGTTGCCACCTCCAGAGGTTCTCAGCTGACACTGCCATTGTGGGATGTGTGTCAGAGGGGAACGACCACGAGCGCAGGAAGGTCATCACGGACTTTGTCGACTGGTGCGAGCTGAATCACCTTCAAGTCAATGCCGGCAAGACAAAGGAGATGCTGACCAACTTTAGCAGGAAACCCTCATCCAACATTGCACCTGTAAACTTCCAAGGACTCCACATTGACAGAGTGAGCACGCCAAAGTACCTGGATGTCCACTTAAGCAATGAACTGGACTGGACCGACAACACTGACTCTCTCTACCTGGGCGGTCAGAGTCGCCCCTACATGCTGCGGAGGCTGGCATCCTCTGGTGTGTGCAGCTCACTGCTGAGGACTTTCTATGGTGGCCTCTGTGGTCTCCCATCCTCTGCATCAGACTGTGGGGGCCTTAAGCAGCTTCTTCACTGAAAGACCCCAAACACCGTCAGACAGTTTAATGCTGCTCTATAAATCAGTAGCAAACACTCCCAAATCACAGTGGGAGTAATGTTTACTGATGTCCTACCCATGTACTTTATGGTATATTTTAATTACACTCATTTACTTTGTTTGGTTATTTCAGAGCTGCTATACATCCATATTCACCTGTCCAAAACATTCAAATGGGTGAGGCTGGGTATGTCAGTATGATAAAAATACTGTTTATTTGGTTTATTATTATTTATACAGGTTTTTTGCGTTCATTTCTTTTACTATATATTGTTTTTCCCTCTAAGTCTACTGTAACAGTTAAATTTACGCGCACATGTTTTACCGTACCATGCAATGTAGACGGGCACGGTATTTTCAAACTGATAGCGTGACCGTGCTCTTTCGAAGCGCAGACGGCGTGACCGCGGTCTCACACACACAATTAAATTGCAGCTTTAGCCTTGTGACCGACATCATTGTCTTTTTTATGTCTACCTTATGAGGTTTTTTTTCCACCTGTCCTCTAGTTTAGAATAAAAATCTGTCTCAGACAGTACACAAATAACATAAATTCATACACAACACTAATGTCTAAAATGTCATATCAAAAACAAATCCGTCGTCAATTAAAAATGTTTATTTACTAGCATTTCTAATACTCTAGCCACATTGTTGCCTTGTTATCTTGTTGTTGCTTGAATGCAGTTTTACTCTTGGCCGTCTTAGAGGCAATTTTGAACAACAGAAAACTACAAGTGTCGCATGTGATGACGTCATAACAAGCGCCCGTGTAAAAACGTAACCGGAAGTGCCTGCTAATAGCGGTTAGCCTTTAGCGCTGCTGTTAGACAGCAACACAATGCTGAATGACAGCGATCTTGCTACGTTGCGAAATAGATTTAGAAAAGATGCAGAATTTCTTATGCAAACGAAAAGATCATCCGACGAAGACGAAAAGAGTAAGCTACTAAAGTCTCACGTTCGCCTGCATTATTAGCCAGCTTAAATTAGTTTTCTGACAGGACCAACGCTAATGTTGACATTGCAGGTGTGAATAAACATGAACATTGCATATAAGTCAAGCTTTGGTTTGGGCAATGCGTACGCTTATTTTGACTTCTGTATAATTCTAAAAGACTCGTATTGCAATGACATGTGGGTTAAGGCTGAAGTCAACTTGTACAGTGAACAATGGTTCAGCTTGAAGGCCCACACG
>CAAE01014674.1:57936-79687 GCA_000180735.1 Tetraodon nigroviridis | reverse complement strand
ATTCAACCAGTCTTTGGGGCCGAGGCACAGAGTATCCTGTGTCAATGGTCAGCCCGTACAGGCCGCTTATTTTAATTAAAGATGTAGGCCAATTGCTTGAATGGGAGCACCGGGTTCATTGTGAACTCTGTAAACCAGAATCGCTTCAGCAGCCAGCTAAGGTCACTGATGCATTTAATCATCCAGTAAATTATAGAGATTAATAGTGCTCTGACATGTTAGATTATAACAAAGAATGCTCAGTTTCACCACAAAAGCCTCCTACACCTGTCAGGTCACAGCAGCAACAGTCTATTATTTTTGATCAGGATGATTGAGACTATTAACTGCGCTACAAGTTTTGTGTGCGCTTGACCCAGTAAAATATAAAGGAAATATGATCGAAAGTATTCCGCGTTCTCTTTTAAACTCAAATTTCAACATCTTCTAAATTTCTTGAAAAATAACCTTTCAGGCCAAGAGGAAAAAGATGCCAAACCTCTCCCACGCATCAACAAACACTCCGTTTTCTGGATCGTGGCGTCTGTCGGGCTGACCTACTATGTGGAATTCTTTCAGAACCTGAAGGACAATGACGATATTAAAAGGTGATTGAGTTGGGGAGCCTCCAGATCTGCCTAACGGCCTTCAGATTTTGAATATAATGTGATATTCTCCTCTGTCAGGTGGTGGTTGAATGTGGGTCTGCTGCTACTTGGAATCTGCCTGTCTTTGGCAGCGTTCTGCATTGTTTATCTGGAGTGGTTCAAAGGCATCAAGCACTACGACCACGAGTACCCCGCTGTTCCCCCCATCACTACCGCTGCCTTTATTGCTGCGTCCTGCAGGTAGGGCAGAAACAACAACTGTGAAACTTAGATGGGCTCAACTGGTTGTCACCCTGTGCCAATTCCATTGTGTTTACCTGCTTTCCTCTGCAGCTTTAACATTGCACTGTGGCCGGTGTGGTCCTTCTTCACTCCTCTCATCCTCTTCACGCAGTTCATGGGTGTCATCATGTTCATCTCATTGCTTGGCTGAATGAGACAGGTAAAGATGTTTTTATCACACTCAGGTATTTATGATACACACTACAGTCAACCCTTTTCTTTTAACAGGCACAATTTATCTGCTCTCTTTTTTCACTGAATTTAATAGACCTGTTGTGAAAAAATACTGTTAGATTATCCAAAATCCTCTATTTTTAAATGATTTTAATTTACTTTAAGTTTTTTTTGTATTTTAGTCAATTAACGTTAACCTAAAAATATGAGAAAAAGTGCTTTTCTTGTCTGACACGATCAGTTTGGTCTTTAAATCACGGTGTTATTGATGACGTCTACCGTTTGTCCTTTTGTTTTTTCCCCTCAAAGGTAAAGATGATTGTATCAGAAGCCAGTTTAGGACTAAAAAATCACTGCAGATATTTGCATCTCCGCGGCTGAAGAACTTTGTGTAAACAGTTATAATGCTAATAGTGTGTGTTAATGAGCTAAGGTTTTAATTTTTTGTTGTTGTTTGTGTTGTTCGATTTGAACTGTTTGCTTATCATCTGTGTATGTTTTGAAATAAAATTTTCTAAATATGTTTGTGATGTTGTTAAATGATGTTCATTTTTTTTACATTAAAGAAATGCAAAATAACAGGACGCAAATGAATGAAAGACCAGGCAACATGACACATTTAAACAGCTCCACTAACACGAGTTATTAAAGTTCATCTTCAAAAAGCATCATATAACTAAGTTAAAACAAGTTAGGCCAGTTCCTTAGAGAATCTTTTTTCCCCCTCCAAGTGTAAAAGAGAAAGATTTATTTTAAATTGGTTTTGAAACTGTGCCTTTGTTGCCAAATGTAACGAACAGGTGGTTGAAACACTTCCAGATCAAATCAAAAACGCCCAGACTCAGCGCTGGTTACCCATTAAAAGGCCTGATAAGGCCTTTAATCCTCTTCCCCCCGGTGATGATTGAATGACTGGTTGGTTAACGTTTTAATGGCCCTCGTGATGAGAAGATGTAAATCCTTAATGCGGCCTGTGAATAGCGCCTGATGTACTTATCAAAGATGGGGACAAAAGGAGATTCACCAATGCCCCGTTTCATTTCTGGAGGAGATCAAAGACGGTTTCTGTCGGTGGTGCGTTCAGGTGTTCGTGCGCGTTTGGAATTTAGAAAACCTGTTTTTAATAGATGTAAGTGCAAGACGACATCTGAGACAAATCTTGATTCATTTACACGTTAAACCTTGAATATTTATATCTTATATTTAAAAGAGCCATGGCGCGATTATGTAGACTTTAAATCCATAAAATGTACAAATATATATCGCATTTCCCACCGTTTTTAAGAACGTTATGTCCTAAATAAGGAGGGTTTTAGTAAGAGGCCTATCTGCAGTTACTTCTCATCTTTATTTGTGTTTGTTTTAATAAATCATAATCCAATCAGGTGAATAATCAGCATTTATTCATCCCTATCAACGCGCCATTGTGGCGCTGATTGCGCATCCGCCCAGTCTATATGCTCAGCTGGGGGTCTCCACTCACAACCCGCACATATATATGAGCTGTGGTTCTGTTTTAAGCGGAAAAAAAAGCTTTCAATCCATCACATCGCAGATCTTGGACCTAAACTTGAGAGGAAGTTGGCCTGAAGCTCCCAGGACGGTTCCACGGCTTTAGAGGGAAAAAAACATCCTCGGGTTTGTGAAATTGAATCTTAATCGCATCCAGACCTGCGTGTTTAACACTTGATATCTGCTCTGAGGGGATTTCAGCCTTTTTGGAACGAGTTGCTTTGACGAGGGTTTGGCTTTTTTTTTTGTTTTTTTTTTTCTTTTTTGTTTGTTCAGAGTTCCTGGAGTTGGCATAGTTTTTTTTATTTTCTCGGTTCGGTGAATGGCTGGCAGAGGTCAAATCCAGTGATTTCTCAGAAAGTTAGGCGTTCACCAGAGGCTGAAACGCAATCTCCCGTTTTGCCCCCGCTTGTTTGTTATTTAGGCGTCCTTTAGTTTAATTTTCCGGGTTATAAAATGACAATGACATCTGATAAACTCGTCCTCGGCGAGGCTGGACGCAGACTGTGCGTGACCACCCCGCAGAGCTGAATGAACATATTTGGCACAGCACCTGTTCAGCTGAATCTCCACCTCAGAGCGGCCGGCGGCGCGCCTGGCCTCCCTCAAATACGCCCCCCAGCGCGGGGCTCCTGGACTCCTCTCTCTGCTATCCTTCTGTCCCATCATGGTGGAGCCCAACGGCCTGGGTGTCCTGTGTTTGAGCAAGTACTGCCACAGCTCATCCTCGTCTTCGAGCTCCGAACACGACAAGAAGATCTTCTCCAAACTGAAGCGCAACTTCTCCCGGGACTACCCGAAGAAGAACGCGGAGATCATCAGCGGGCAGTACGGCACCAACGTGCTCCTGATCGGGGCGGCGTTGATGCTGGCCATCGCCAACCACGGACCCACTGTCAAGGAAGAGCACTTGCTCTCTTTTGTCACCTGCCTCATCATCATCCAGCTCTTTTGGATGTTGTGGTACAACCTGGTGCGCCACCGACGGAAGGACGCACGGACTGAGAGAGACGTCCACGCCACCACTTGTTGGATACGAGGTGCGTGGGTGACATTTGGAACAAAAAAAAAAAAAACGCATCATCTAAGGTTTAAACCTCGGCAGAGGTGGTTTAAACCTGCCTTACTGCGCGTAAATAAGCACCTTTATTTTACTGATTTATTTTTGTAGGAGGGTTGACTCTCCTGGCGCTTCTTTCACTCATCATGGACGCTTTCCGAATCGGGTACTATGTTGGCTTTCACTCTTGTGTGTCGGCCATGCTCGGGGTATATCCTGTCATCCATGCAACTCACACCGTGGCACAGGTAAGCTTACAACCCAACTTTCATTTCAATAAAGTGATAATCATTCAGTGGCGTGAGAGACTGTCTTTTTTGTGTGCAGCACTTGAAATAATGTGCTCTTTGTTGCCGAGTTTCTGCAACAACATAGTCCTGTCATTGTCCCTGTTATTTGAGTGCATCTATGACAACAACAACAGAAAAATCAAGCCATTAACGCGATTAAATGCACCAGGAGTAGGTTTTGGGGGAGATTAATATTGTGATTTGATACATTTTATATTGATAGAAAGTGTTTCTGTGCTGCGTTCAGGTGCATTTTGTCTGGTTTCACATCAAAGATGTCATCAAGAGCTTTGAAACGTTTGAGAGGTAAACATTGGAATTTTTAATCCACACATCCTTAACAATGTCTTGATTTCACTCGTTAGCTTAACAACCTTGTATGGGCAGGTTCGGGGTGATCCACGCCGTGTTCACCAACCTCCTCCTGTGGTGCAACGGCGTGATGTCGGAAGCCGAACACTTCCTGAACAACCACATCAGGAGGCTGTCGGCCCTGGGCTACGCTAACCTCACCATAGGTAAGGGCCAAGTGGGTCGATTGTTGACTTGTTCCTGGAGGAAAACTACAAAAGTCCACTTGAGAGCTCACTTCAGCCGATGAAAGCAAACCAAACAGAGGAGGGAAAAGGTTCGCCCGGCACCCCGGGGGGGCCGTGTTTGTGTCGAGCGTCTCTCGATTGGGTTTCAGGAGTTGTTCGCGCTCGGGCCCCCCGCCCGAGTCCTTTCTCCACACTTTAGCCTCCCACTACCCTCCTTGGCAACCCCCAGCTTGACCCCGACGGCTTTGTCCCTGGGCCGCGCGCTCCCAGGGGTGCTGCAATTACAGTAACTGATACAGCTAAGCCCGGGGTTCGGGGGGGTGGGGGGTTACGCCGCTCCTCCTCATATCCGGCCGACTGTGAGGCTGGCTGCATGCTAACTGCCGTCCCCTTTTTAATTAAAGGGTGCTGTACCATAGTGGTGGCCTTTGGTGCAAGGTGGGGGTTGGGGGGTGGGAAAAAGTGTACCTTATCTTCTCTGTGGGCTATCAGATGGGTGGAAATATTTCAGTATTCCAGATTCCGGTCAAGGAAATCCCAACTTGCTGGGGGGTCCGACGGACCACAGTTCAGTCTGTGTCGTGGACCAGTGGGGGAACCTGCAGGATCAAAGGAACCTCCGGCAGAACGTTCTCAGTCCAGCGGGAAAGAAAAGAAATAGAAATAGATCGAAACATATTTACTTTTTTAAATTTTAAACCTAATATGTGTAATATTCAGGTTCTACAGATGCAGATGAACGTTTCTCAGGGCCTTTTTCTTCTGTTTTTCCCAGTTAACGAAGAACCTGAGTGTAACTGCACCATCAGCACCTGCTCCATGTTCTCAAGCAGCCTCTACTATCTCTACCCCTTCAACATCGAGTACCACATCTTCGTCTCCGCCATTCTCTTCATCATGTGGAAGAACATCGGACGCACCATCGAACTTTCCCCCAAACGTAAAAGGGCGGCTACTAAAACCCAGGGCCTGACCCTGGGTCCCATCCTGGGTCTGCTAGCCTTGGCCAGTACCATCGGGATCCTGGTGGTCTACATCACTCAAGTGGAGGAATCCGTCCAAATGCGTCAGTCGGCCATTTCTATGTTCTACATTTACGGCATCGTCATCCTGGTGTTCATGTGCGTCGGGGGCGCCGTGGGTCTGGCCATATACCGAGCTGACTACTCGCCTCTGGATACTACCAAGAACCCGTCCAGGCAGCTGGACACCAAACTGCTGTTTGGCTCCTCGGTCGGCTCCTGGCTCATGTCCTGGTGCAGCGTGGTGGCTGTTTTGGGGGCCGACAGCGGTCTTCCCTATCGCTGGACCAGTTTCATCTACTCGCTGCTCACAGTGCTGGAGAAGTACACCCAGAACCTCTTCATCATAGAGTCCTTGTACCGGCAGCAGGTGGACGCCAAGCGAGACAACCCCGAGTTGTTGCCAGCTCCTGAAATCTTCTCATTGACTTCCTCGTTGGCCCCCCCGTACACGGGCATCATCAACCAGGCCTACGACACTCCAGACCAGGCCTGTTTCGCCGTGGAGAACGAGCAGGTGGAGAGCGGACAGGTCTACAAATGCCCCATCAAACCATCCGAGGGGTCGCTTCCAGGGACAAACAAAGTCGCCAGGCCCCTGAACATTAAGAGACAAGTCTTGAAGAACATCTCCATCTTCCTGCTAATGTGCAACATTTGTGTAAGTGCAACAAGTTTACTCCATCAGTGCAATTCTGACCAAAAGTTTTGTATTTGAGCAGACCCTTGAAGGCACCAGCACTTGACTATTTTTAGATCTGTCTGAATTTTTAAAAGACCTGATTATTAGATACAGCATTCAGCTCTGTTTGTAGGCAGACAACTTAGCAGTAATTGATGCTATAGTTTCGTTTGCATACTTTGCAACATAGTGATTATTATCTAAGAGTCACTTATCAGAAGACATTTTACTGTATTTATTAGGCGTTTGGGCTTTCCTGTTTAGACTTTCAATCACATATGAAATGTAGGTACATAGCAACAGAGCTGCAGGTACCTGACTTTGAGATGGTCCATTTTCTTAAGTCATTTCTACAGCCTGGCCACAAACAAACCAACAAACAGACAAACAAACAAGCAGAAGTGTAACCTGTTTGTCTCTTTTCAGCTGTGGATCCTTCCCGCCTTCGGCTGCAGACCACAGTACGACAACGGTTTGGAAGAGGAGATGTTCGGCTTCAGTATATGGACCGCAGTTCTCAATTTCGCCATTCCTCTGAACCTTTTCTACCGCATGCATTCAGTCTTTTCCTTGTTTGACGTGTTCTGCCAGGTTTGAAAGAACCGCAGATGGCCGGTCGGTGGCACAAACACGCACCGGGACACATGTCACCACCGGCTCCCACCAGCTCCTCACAGTGCAGGTCAACCGTTCAGGCAGCAGCGTGGGTCACACTCCAACAAACTTGAAAGAAAGTTGCGGAGACAGAACGTAGATGCTTCAGAACAGGGTGATGAACCTCTGGAGACTCTGTGTTCTTTAGTGAATCACTTCGCAAAAGACAATGTTTGTTGAAGCTAACAATGAAAAAAAGAAAGATAGACTCTAGCATTTTATGCAACTGCCTAACCACTGATGTTGCTGACAGATCAACTGTGTAAATGTACCTGAAATGCACATTTAATGCAAATTACACAACAGAAAAGGCCCCCCAAACACAAGAAAGGCTCATCGTGTAATTTCATAAACAGTAGAATAATGGTTTTCTAAAAAATATGGACGAGGTTCTCAAGTAGTTCTATAAGTATTATATTTTCTTCTATATAAATTTACAAATATGACTTATGGAAAACCTAAGCTATAATGATAGAGACAATCATAGCACTATATTTTAAAGAATGGAGTATAATTCTCTAAAGTAGAACCTGACTTTTTTTTTAAGATAATCACTGTCTTTTGGTATATTGTCCTAAGCTGTGTTCAAAAATGTCTAAGGTGGAATTATTTTGATTCTGCTCGGACCCTGGGATTTAGACACCATGCTGAGAGGCGCAAGGTGACTTTTATAGTGAAAATGTTTTTCCTTACATCATAATACTGTAGCACTGAAATTAAAAGTGAACCGTTGATGTCACGATAGAGGAAGGATGACTGGTTTAAGACACCATAAAATATACTGGTGACCGGTATGATGAAAACCCGTACACTAAAATTGTTGTGAACACTCTGAGGATCATCAACAAAAAAAAAAACCAAAAACAAAAAACAAAACAACAACACACCAGCTGGTAACATTAAACTTTAGACATATTGTACTGTATATTTTGCATACCAAGTGTGCCTTTGGTCTCCTGGTGCTATCTTCTGTGTTCCCACCATGTGCCAACACCTGAAACTGGAATATTTTTGTAAATACCATCGCCGGTGGGAACCGTGGCTCAGACTCTATGATCGAGATTTTGTGAAACTTCCACATTTATTTTTTATTGTTTCTTCTGGATCTCCCTTAGGTGACACACACACACGCAGCAAATTAGTCAATAAAATGATGCTGATAAGAAGCCCGGTGTACAGTGGTGAAACAAGGGTAAAATAAAAAATACATTTTCAAATTATTTGGTTTGTTTGTTTGTTTTTTCCCCCCAAAGAAGATCTATCACGTCCTATTGTAAATTCTCTCCTCCATGGACGGACTCTCCGTGTCGCGCTCAGGCTGTGGAGCTTTTGGCCACAAGGGGTCGCCATTTATTCCTTTTCAGAAGCTGTCATTGCGCGCACGGTGCGAGAGCTTGGCTCGTTGCACGGCGGTAGTGCGCGTAAGTCACGGGGAAGCCAGAGACGTCAGACAATGAAACTAATGTCGCAGAACCTTGGAAAATAATCAGACGCTGACAACAAACGTTACATAACTGAACTGTTTTTTCTTTTGTTTTTTTTACCGAACCTTTCATAATAAAAGACGACACATGTATTCTCTCTGTGGCCGTGCCAGGAGATCGGTCCGCTGCGCAGTGTCCTTTTGCTCCCACGGTGATTCTCCGAATGCGGTCGCATCTGTGGACTTCTGTGCACGCTGGAGAACCGAGTGGTTTGTCGGACAGAGTTTTGCCTCCTGGCGTGACATTCAGAGATTATCGTTACTCTAGAGAATTTGGCACAGGGCGTCGGGAGATTATTTTGACATAATGTCAGAACGATTTGACAGGCGCGGAGAAGCGTCTAAAAATAACCGTGACGTCTCTGAGCCGGAAACAGGTCCGCTGCCGCACGGACGCGCAGGGAGACAAAGTGCGCGTCGAGCTCCCGCCTGGTTGACCATCACCGCAGTGTGTGTGTGTGTGTGTGTGTGTGTGTGTGGGTGTGACTCAGACGTCCAGGCAACTTTGAAAACTGCGAGCGGTGACCTCTGAAAAACAGTCTGAAAGCTGGCAGGCAGAAAGACCAGCGTGAAGGTTGGACTGGGGCTCTTTCAGAACCACGGACAGCTACTGGACTGACTGCAGACTGGAAACATGCTCGGAAGTACCGTTATATAACTTTAAAAGGCACAAGAAACCCATTCCAATGTCCAAAAGTGCCATTATAAATATTTTTGACTTTTTTTTATTAGAGCTATCCAAATTTGCACCACTGAAACTTTGCTCCCCTCACACGCGTAATTGTGGGTTTTCTGCAACACCATATTTATAGTTGGACCCTCTTATAGGTTTATGGCTGCTTCACACCCCTTCCTTACGCAATGTACAGCCGTGCGTAACACCATTCACGCACAAAGGAGGCGTGATGTCAGCGCCCAACCCCGGTTAGGTTATAGCGTGGACGGACGTGGGGACTCTTTTCTCACCTGCATCGCACCGAGGACACTTGGGCTGGGGGAAAATTCACGGGATAACCGGGTCAGAGACGACCTCGGCGGCAGCTCCCCGCCATGCGCGCGCCACCGTTTGCAGCGTTTCGGGACCTTTGCGCGCCTGGCCCCTCGCTCGGTTCACGTTTGATCCGTTTCCACCCTCTTTTCAGCCTGTTTTACGGTCCACGCCAGCGTGGTAGGCGCGCGGGACAACGGGGACAATATGGTGAGTGGCAGATCGCCGTACGCGTCCCCGCGCACGGAGCGATGGACGGCAGTTTCAGTTAGAGAGAGGCGCATGGAGACCCCGGCCAGGTACCTGTCCTCCGCGCGGGGCACCGACTCTCTGGGGTCCCCCCACGAAGAGATGATGTGGAACAGCACCGAAACCGAGGCGGCGGATGACGAGAGGAGGGAAATGATGGTGCGCACGGTGACGGGCTGCTTGCTGTCCCTGCTCATCTTATGGACCCTGCTGGGAAACATCCTGGTGTGCTCGGCGGTGCTGCGCTTCCGGCACCTGCGCACCAAAGTCACCAACATCTTCATCGTTTCTCTGGCTCTGTCGGATTTATTCGTGGCGGTTCTGGTGATGCCCTGGAAAGCGGTGGCCGAGGTGGCTGGTTACTGGCCGTTTGGCACTTTCTGCAACGTCTGGGTGGCTTTTGATATTATGTGCTCCACCGCCTCCATCCTGAACCTCTGCATCATCAGCGTGGACAGATACTGGGCGATATCGAGCCCCTTTCGCTACGAGAGGAAAATGACCCAGCGCGTGGCTTTCGTCATGATCAGCATTACGTGGACGCTGTCCGTGCTCATTTCATTCATACCGGTTCAGCTGAACTGGCACAAAGCCAACGACGACGCGCTCGGGAACTCGTCCGCGCGTCCGCGCGTGGATGAAAACTGCGACTCCAGCCTGAGCAGAGAGTACGCCATCTCCTCCTCCCTGATAAGTTTCTACATTCCCGTGGCAATTATGATTGTGACTTACACCCGAATTTACCGGATCGCACAGATACAAATCCGAAGGATCACCTCTCTGGAGAGAGCGGCGGAACACGCGCAAAGTTGCAGGACCAACAGAATCGAGTGCCAACACCACAACACCTTGAAAACGTCGATTAAACGGGAGACCAAAGTACTGAAAACTCTGTCGGTGATCATGGGCGTGTTCGTGTGCTGCTGGTTACCTTTCTTTGTTCTAAACTGCATGGTCCCCTTCTGCGACAGGCTGTCCGCAGACCGCGACGCGGGGCTGCCGTGCGTCAGCGACACGACTTTCAACGTTTTCGTGTGGTTCGGCTGGACCAACTCGTCCCTGAATCCCATCATCTACGCCTTCAACGCAGAGTTCAGGAAGGCCTTCGCCAGCCTCCTGGGTTGCCGCCAGTTCTGCTCCAACACGCGGGTGGAGACGATCAACATCAGCAACGAGCTGGTCTCCTACAACCAAGACACCATGATTCACAAGGAAATCGCCAGCGCCTACGTCAACATGATCCCCAACGTGGTTGAATGTATTGAGCACGAGGGGACTTTTGACAGGATTTCACAGTTTTCTCACAACAACGATAACGGCACCGACTCGGTGTGCGACCTGGAGGACTGCGAGGCGGACGTCAGCCTGGAGAGGATGTCTCCTTTCACCCCCAACGGATTACACTAGCTCCAGCTCGGAATTCCTCCGTGCGTAATTGGATGTATTGATCACTGCGCCATCGCTTATTTACGTTAAACAAGTTCTTTTTTTGGTTCCTGTCTTGAAAAAAAAAAAAAAAAAAACTCCCCGGAACTTTGCCCCCGCGGCTGTTAGCGCGGTGGGGGCTCTGGGGACGTGGCGACGGACCCTGACGCGGTGCGCACGTCCACGGGTGGAACCCCGAGCGGCCCCGTTTGCGTCATAGACTGTGTGAGCTGTAATGTTGTCGTCCCGGTCTGAAAAACAAGTGTTGTGTAGATGTTTCTTTACTTGACAAGTGAGGTCTGTGTTCAGTTGTTCAAAGGTTCATAGCTGAAGCTGCTTTTGTTTGGAAACGTGACAATAACCTATCCACCGCCTGTCTAAGAGAAACTGCGACCAGCCTTACAGACAGTACAAATCTAGTTATACTCAAATGCAGTCATTTCAGCGCCTTATTCACAGAAAAGTTGGGGGAGTAAATGGAATGTGATGTATGGAGTTACAGAGTTCCATCATGCCAAAATGCAGTATTAGTTTGTTCGCCCACCCCAGGGATTCCTCATGAACACCGACTTTACACCTCGTGGAGTCAGCTTGAGCCAGGCTGCGTGGATGGAAGACGGAAAGTGCACAAAAATCCTAAACTATATAAACTGTTTACACTGGAAACCACAAGCGCAATAATAATAATAATAATAATAATAATAATAATAATAATAATAATAATAATAAAAGATGACTAAAATTTAGAGTGGTTTAACCCTTAGAATTGCGAGTCCTTAAGTCCTTTATTGATGCTTTGCTTTTAATTGAGGCCAAAATGTTGAATGGTTCTGATTTGTAAGCATCAACTCAAGAAAACAAATAAAAAATCCTGTCCTGAACAACCAAAGATTTCAAGGAGAAAATCAGTAACACTGACACAAAACGGCTACACACACACACACACACACACACACACACACACACATCTTGGATGTCATGCATCACCTCGCCCACCTCTCCATATTTGTACTGTACAGATGACCTGACCTGAATGTAAACCGCCGTCCTTTAAATTGTGAAGTGCGTCATCATTTGTCCAATAAAATGGCGTCATTCTTCCTGGTTCCAGTGTCCTTGTAAAGTACTTCTGTTTCTAACGGACAAAGTTCCCAGCATGGGTGGATTTTGCACTTTAGATTGAACTTTTATTTAATTGCAGTTGTTTATTTATTTTTTTAGATTTTCTTTTTAATTTTATTTTTAACTGTTCAGTTTTCCGGCAGGGTTGGACGGAGACGATAAGATGGAACAGAGGTTCAAAGCAGACTTTGTTCAGGGGCTGCCCTCTCCAGGGTATTTTTTAGTCCGACCTGTCATGTGCGTTCACACAGCTGATGTTATAGAGAAGGGCCCTTCATAAAAGCAGAACTGCAGTTTTAAAACCGTCCTCGGATCTGGAAGGAAAATTCAACCGTATCTGCCATCGGTTGCGACTATTTGTTTGGTATTTCAGGGACCAAAACAAACACAGCAAAACTTAGATCTACCCATGTGAATTAACTGATAAAATATGCATCTCTGTGAGAACAAACAAACACAGCAGTACGATATGAAAATGAATCTATATATTACTGTGCTGCCATTATCTTTTATTAGCTGGGTTTTATTATGAATGTGTTCAGGCGCGTTCAAAGGCTTTTTGTTTTCTTTTCTGTGGAGATGTTTATTGCACCAGCTGTTGTGAATTGATGGTTGTCAAGATATTTAATTTCAATAAATAAAATTGTTCCAAGTCTTGTGTGCAGTCTCTTCTGGTCTGCAAGTTCATTTTGAATTGAGCATTACAGAATTCTCCCATATCGGAACAATTAAAACATTCCCTCTCAAACAAAGCTAATCATTTGCTGCCTGTAGAATACAAACATCCTTTATTTCAATGCAATAGTGAACTGAGACTGAGACAACAACACAATCAACCAACCTGATGGCACTGCATTTGATTGGCTGAATATTTCTTCATCATCTGCATACGCTACTAGGTTCTGCTCCCAAAGGCCTACAAGGAAATTTACATCATGTTTCACCAGCCTGTTGACATCTCACCTTCATCTGTATGACTAAAGACGCAACGGTCACAAGGATTAGCACACCGTTTATTGATTTCTACTTGATGCCGAATGATGATTTCATGACAAAAATCAAGGAAAGAACTAAAAGTCTGCCTTTTAAATTCCCCTAATAACAACATGTAGCTGCTGCAAAACAGATTCATCCAACACCAGGCTTTAATGAAGGATCGCGCCAATATTGGCTAAAATATAAAATACACAACTTTGTGCATGAAGTAATCTGTGCTGCGTCCTTGCAGCGTGGAGCAGAAATGAAAGGTGGTTTGACCTCGATATTCAGCCATGACACGAGTGCAGGGGATGAGGCGAAGGCAGGCTTAGGGGGGTTACACCATCCGTCAGGACGCATTCATCAAAATCTCCTCCAACACACACAGACACAAACACACACACACACACACACACATGCGCGCACACTTATGGCCATCTTTCTGTTTCACTCTCCTCTCAGCAGGAAATCTTCATCTTTTATTTTCATCTTTTACAGTTTCAGTTTAGTAGTAGCCAGACTGTTCTGTCTTCTTCCTGTTTCTACATCTTAACTACTGCACATCAGCCCATCACCTGTTGACAGGTTTGCTTTTTACCTGTAATTAACGCAGGTATTTCCACCAAATCCACAGCAATCCGAGTCTTAGTGGGAGTCAGACTCTGACTGTTCAACAAACCAGAAATACAGGGGTCAATACCACACCAGCTCATCAGAACCATGCGTTTTCCTTTTTTAGCACTTTAAGTACTCTAAGGACATGTCACTTTCAAGTTTATTTTACACAAACTGCAGTCTGAGCAATCAGAGGTCCTGGGGATTCTTCACAACACAACAGCTTTCATGTATTAACAGCATTGCGGGACACATCATGGGAGCAGCCAGAACTGCCCGCTTCCGCCGTTAAAATCTGCTGTTTTCTCCCAGATAGGAAGCAAATACACATACTAACGATCAAGGCTGAAGCTTGTGTTGCACTGATAGCTATTTTCTCAATTACAAAGACAAAAAGACAAATGTCCCGCCTCCACGTGGCGTGGACGGCGATCATATGGATGGAGGGGAATGACAGCGTTTCACAAGAACAAATGAAAACACACAAAAACAAAAGAAAAACTCGGTGAGCTGCAACATCCTGCAATTGTAAATCGATGATGTGGGGCAGTGCTGGTCAGGGAGTCAGCAGTCTTCTGCATTTCCACGCGATCATCTGACAAATCTTGGTAGCAAATTGCAGCTCTTCAGGGAATTACTGTTCACCCGGGTCGTACGCGCATGTGTCGAAACAGCGCTAAGCTCCACTGTCTGATGGCCGATTACTGAGTCTACGTGAAGAGGAATTTCAGATAACCTATACTTTATATTGGTGCAGCCATTCATTATTATTCATGACACACTGCAGAGACTGGAACCGCGGCTCAGGCTAACCTTTTCTGTGTGTTACTCTAGGCGTGAGACTCCAGCATGGATTTCCTGTAAAAACGCGGTCTGAACTCGGAGCACACCTTCGCTGGCTTTGTTTGAATTTAGCACGTATCTTCTTATCAGGAAAGCGCTGCTGAACGCAGCCGCATTCCCCTCGGGACCTTTCCAAATGGTCATCTGGGCAAGAACCATGGAGTTTAGATTGGTGGAGTTTCTTATCGTTTCATTTGTGAAAGAAATGCTAACATTTTGAGGCCCTGCTGCTTTCAACAGATTCGTCATGTCTGGCAGTAAATTGTTGCAGATTGTTGTTGATCTTTAATTGCTTCTCATTTGCTGCATGTCTCCATTGGGCCCTGAGACAAGTGTGTGACAGCAGAGATTTATCCAAATGAAACATCTTTACTTTACGCTTTGCCAGTGCCGACAGATATTTTATAAAAACACATGAGACACAGGTGCTGATAGCACAGCACAGCTCTCATGGGCCTCCCGTCGGTGTGTTTATTCAGAAGACCAAGAATAATCACGCCAACAGCAGTCACTCAGTTGACTCACTCCTAATGGAGATATGATAAGCAAGAGAATCACTTGAATATGCAGAAAATATGCAGAAAAGTGAGATGTTCTGGGGACAGCAATAACACAAGAGCAAGTTTGACAGTGGGGAACTTCAGGTAACAAACAGACTGACAAATTGTTCCTATTGTATCGATTATTAGTTCCAATTTAACTCTAATTAAATGGCTACTTTAAAAATGAATGCCCCCTGCATTTTGGGAAAATAGAAGATAATGGGATAATTGAGGGTATTTGAAGCATCCCCACTGTTTCTTTGTGAGAGGGTTCATTTCTCTCCAACATTTGGCTTTAGGGCCACAGCTCCATCCAGCGTGCTGCCACGTGTTGGACCAAACATGTCCAGAACATCTCTCCCTGCACGCCATCATTTGAAGTAGGGCAAGCAGCGGCTGGTGGAGTGCTCGGGGAATTGAATGACTGTGCTGATGTGCTCTCGTTCCAGGCGCTGACCTGTAATGACACCAGGCAGGTACACGGGAAGAAGCCAGCACTTTGCTTCCTGGAGACTCGGGTTGCAAACCCTGTCAACAGACACCACAGTGTGTGTGTGTGTGTTTGTGCGTGTGAGCGTGTGTGGGTGTGATAGCATGTCAGAGACTGTGTTAAGCAAGCTCGGCTTGTTGGAGGTGGCAGGGGAACGTCCTGGTTAGGAAAAAAAAAAGATGTGTGTCAACTGGAGTGCAGCAGCAGAAGAGGTGCTTCTGTGTCACCTGCTGCTGCTGCATTCATGTGCATACAGAACAAACGTGCACTTCTTGACGATATTGCTATAAAGTGTCTGACAAAAGTATTTCATTGGGCTCTACGTCACGCGTAATCTGTCTACAAGCTTGTTGAATGTGGCACATTGCTGGACTCCAATCATCTACCGCTAACTGAAACTGGAGCAGCTGCAACTGTGACCCGTCGTGAAACCCTGCAAAACACATCTCCCGCTGCGTCATTTACAGCCAAATGAAGGCTTTTATTTTAGTAATGGATGTTTTTGTTCTTAGTAACCCCACTCGTAACTCCTACAGAACAAGTTAGCTGTCAACTGGAGTGTTTACCACTGACATCAGGGCTGCTCGAGTACCAGGGATCACACAAACGTTCTAGATTGTTTTTTTATTTATATATATATATATATATATATATAGGCTCAGAAGAAAACAAACAGATCCTCTTTCTTTCCCCACAGGCCCACTTTTGTTTTTAATTCAACAACTCCGAAGACCAACATAAGCTCTTTATAAGCGTGATGACACATAAGCATTTGAAGCACTGTGATATTAATGGTGTCTCCCTGACGGGCATGTTTCCATGCTTATCACTGAAGGCTGCGACACTGGGAGTAAAGTCAATCATAAATGGCCTATTTAAGTAATTGAATTGAATTCAATTCAATTCAATTCAATTATATAAAAAATCCTTACATGGCCCATTAATTGTTTGAATTTAATTGAAAACCTTGATCTTATTTGGCATGTGGAGGTTTAAATTAGTTCTTCTTCCGTATTCAGGGCTGATCTCCCCCACATAACTAAATGGCGCAAACTGTTATTGAAGGACCCTGATGTAACAATGGGCCCAGAACCAGCCCTGCATTCTCATCCATGTTTCCTAGCAACTGAAAAATGCACCATAGGGTAATAAGACTAGTGTATAAAAAATGATAAATACTGTATATACTATTCTTAGAGAACTGCAACTTGATTTAATTTTCTTTTTTCTGTAGAATTGAACACATTAAGTGTGTTTGAAAGCTTTCCACTCTGCCCTAAATGAATGTCACGGCTATCTCATCGTGACCAAGGTCTCACAGGGGGAACGCATTTTCTGGTCAATCAAAATGCTAATTCAGCCTCCATCGAGGCTCAGTGACCATTATTGAACAAATGCCTTCTCTTGTTCCGAAGAACTCATTGAAGTCGAGTTGTTGGCTGAATGACTTCTGCTGTGTCGGACAGGGTTTACATTCAATGGTTTTGAAGAACTAAGGACTTCGCCCCAGCATAGTTTAGTGATCTACCAATGTCTTTGTAATGGTAACTAGAATAATACCCGCGGTCTCTATATTGTCTCTGACCTTCATCTGAGCGATGGACAATCGATGGATGGACACAGACACGTTTAGGATCCAGCTCTGCCTGTCAATCATCCTCCTTGTTGCAGGGCTGGATTTCCTCTAGTTTCGTATTATTCTGCCAGGACGATAAAATCTTGGCACTTGCTCACAAATCACACTTGAGAATATTCTTTAGTGTTTTTCGAGCTGCCAGCACGGCAGTCGCTTAACTTCCCCCTCCGCGTTTCAAAAAAGTTTGATTTTGATTGAGTCTAATAGGCTCTAAATCGAACACTTCCCAAGGTTTCCATCTGGTAAAAGCCAGTGTTCCCTCGCTGTTTTCACATCAGGATTGTTTCTAATTAAAAAGCCTCGTGCTGGTCCTGCTCTGTGGATTGGGATACATATCCACCAAAACAATCTGTCCTCCAGCTTTCCCTCCGACCCGCAATCTTCTCATTTAATGCTCAGCAAATGAGGACATTTTCTTCGAGTTTGATGTTTATCTGTTTGCAGCTCCTTCGATTCATTCATTTTTCTTCCAAACAAGCTTCCTCACATCCACCATTTTCCCCCGCAGTTATCAGTTTACCGGCACCCCATCCGTGCATTGATCTCAGAAGCGTGCCCCGCTGCGGCTCCAAGGTCACCTTCCACATTTATGTCATTGATCACATTCCTGTGAGAGACACGAGAGGCTGCTCTGCCCAAGCGCCTTTTGTAACTTCTTACACATGAAACGCCCCCAACACTTCTCTATAGCGTTTCTCGGAAACGGACTGCCTGGGGGTCTACACTTCTCTCCAGCTCTGGGAATTTCTTCCCTCCCAGGCTCCTTTATTTAAGCTTTTAGTGGTGTATCTGCTGTTTCTTCCTGCCTCCTCTGTTGTCTTGTTGGATACTGTGATCACTTCTTTCTGTTTTCTTTGGATTCAGATTTTCTTTATTGCTTCTCTGTTGCACCCAGCCAGCAAATTAATATAAAAATATTGATAATAGCAATTATAAAATGAGAATACATAACAACATTATTATTATTATTATATATTATGCAGACAGAATGCTAAACCCTAGATTTGACGTGGCTAAGAAGTGTAAAACAGCCTTTTAGCGTAAACCATAAGCAGGGAAACATCTGGACTCTAGAAAAGCCCCTCAGGGAGCCTCCGCAACATCAGTGTGAAACAACATGACACCTTTCTTGTCTTTCTGCATCTCATTACGAGTCAGAGGGTCCACACCAGCACGTGCGCGTGTGTTACACGTGTAGACACTAAAAGGATCCCGTTCCCAGCAGCTGTAATGAAACGACGGAGTGACTAATGTTCTCCGGCTGTAACACAAGCATCAGAGCGGCTGAGAACAGGGTGGGATGGGCTGATGGTACCGCAACGTAAAAACGGCAGCTAACACCAACTGCCTTTAGCATGTTGAAAGAGTGAGTTCAGGACTCTTGGGCATTTCCTAAAATAATGATACTTTAAGTTAAGGGCTGAATTTGGACGCCCAAACTGCTGGTTTAGTGGGAATCTTTTGTGTCCTGCAATAAAATGTGCAGTGAAAAAAAGGAGCAGGTTTCAAATGGATTCGGATTTCCACCTGAAGTGAGGCGGCCAGCGCGTTTAAAATCACTTGTGTCGCCTGACCTTTAAAATACCACCAGTGCGACATAATAACCTCCAGCTGTGCAAACGCATCGCTGATGTGACAGGCAGCTCGGCGGGAACGTCTCCTTGACCTCGAGTTGTTTGTGGCTGCCGCTTAGTGATCGGCAAAGGTATCGCCCCCTCCGTTTCAGGGCCGGGGTCTGGGTAAGGAAAAAACGGGAAGATTGCTCCCAACGACAAGCCAAAGACATATCTGGAGATGTTTGAAGATCAGCAGAGAATTCAGCAGGTTAAAGCGAGGATAGCTCCCTCCGGCCTTGGCTGCGGCTGTCATTTTATCTCTGCATCCTGCCATCTTACAGGGTTACTAGCAGCCGGCTGCAGAGGATCCTCTTCTTGGATTACGCTCTGAGAGGCATATTATTTCCAACTGTACAGATTAGGTAACACCCAAAAGAACGGAGAGGCTCAACTGAGTGCAGCCCATATGGATGCTGGGGTCTGATTGGTAAATGGTCAGTTTGCGGGATGATTCAGCAGAGCAGAGTTTAAAACGACACCATTCTACATGATAAGCACTAAGAGGACGCTCAAGAGGGATCGCCATCGATTTTCTGTTTCGGAAGTAGCCAAAGGCCAATATCCGACAAGTTCAGTGTCGAAATATCTGTTTGTGACCTGCTCAGCCCGGATTTTCCCTCCACATCATCCCCAAACGCGTTTAACGGCAGCGTGCGACCAATATGACCACAAAACATATCTTGGCTCAGACTGACAAATATAGAGACGTCAAACTCGTAATCCGGGCTGGCAGAAGCACAGCCACAGCTGCCAACCGCAGAGAGGGCAGCTGGTAAATAAGCGATTTATGTAAACAAATAAATGAATTGGATTATTTACATCAATTAGTATTCTGCTGAAAAATTCCACAGATTTTCTATTTGCACAAGCTTGTCCTGTTGAGTCAATGGAATATTTAACTCCACTTTTTTATTTATATGTTACAACATCTTTAAAACTTAGTGGAACCTGTAATAAAAAAAATGTTGATTTATCCTGATAAGAGAAGAGAAACCCTCCATCACAGAGTGAATATATTAGATGAAGCCAACTTTACAAAAATCCTGTTACACAGTCCTCTGCAGGACTTCATCGGTAGGCCGAAGATCGGTATTTAATAAAATATTTTAAAAAAGCAGGAGCGATGTGCATGGGTGACACGTATCTCCTCCACTCAGCCGCTTTATTGACAAAGATAAGAGCTTTAATGAAGTGTCCCAGTGTCACACAAGGACTAGGATAAAATCTTTATTCAGAACAAGGGTAACCTCCAAACAAAAAAGGTGTCGACACCGAGTGTGAGCTCAGGATCATTTGGCCGGGAAGTTTTTGTCTTTTTATTTTTTTTTTACCTACACAGTCACATCGAACTAAAAGGATAAATCTAATACTTATTTGTCGAGCACTTACAATAAATCCTTATCACTTAATGTAGAAATTAGCTGCTTTAAAAGATTTATGCTGACAAATTTAGCATACTAATCACGGCTATTTAATGAAGGTAAAGAGCACAGATACTAAATTTGTCTGTATTTCCTTGTGGACTGGACCTCCAAGACGGCTCCAGTGTGCCAAGTAGGACAGTGTGTCTGAAACTGAATCCTCTGCTGGAATCAGCGTGTCCTACACTCCTCCACCGACTATTATAATCCCCCCCACTGACAAATTGAAGATAATCCCCATTAAATCCAATGGGAATAGCTCTTGTTGGACATAGGCCAAATGGGTTCTCTTGCTCAGATTGACTTACTGCAGCTCCGGCCTCTGTTCCATCTGTAGTTGTGTCTTTACACACACAATAACATCCCCATCAGACTTTAATGGTTCCCAGCAGGACTGGGGGCTGAAGTGGAACAATAAATGAAGTCCCTATACGGGCCAAAATGTTGATATCTATAAAGGTAACAGAGGAGGGAACGAGGAGATAAAACAGCATTAGACAAAAAACAGAAAACTACACAAACATTGATCTGAAGCAAAGGAAAGCTGACGGTAGGACGCTGCACAAACATGAAAAGAAGAAGAAATCACCAACTTTAAAGGGTAACACAAGCGACGCAAATAACACGTTGGAATGAATCGTTCAGAAACTCAAATTTCTGACAACACTGAAAACATGTCTGAGAAATGGTTGTTTCCCTGTTTTCAATGACAGGTCATCTATTTTTGAAGCCCTGCACACGTTCTCAACCCTCCTCGCTCTTCCTCCCGTGGCAAATGTGAAAGGAGAGACAATTACGGTGAGTACATTAAGAGTATCATTACTCTGGATCCAATTATGGGCTGTTTCATAATTGCCAACACCTTCCCAGTCGCCGTGCAGCATCATCAGCTGCTGGCGTGTTTGGACGTCATAATTATAACATGCCTGACAGCATGTTCAATGAACCCGCCTCGCTAACAGAGACGCTACCTGCGCTAATCTGTGTTGTTCACTTCTGTTTCTGAGCTGGTGTCCTGACTGTTGAGCGCAGTTCCTCTGGGTACCGCGACCGCTCCATCAGCAGCCTTGGCACGGTCAGGAAAAATAAACTTCATCAGATTCTCTTCATTTCTGCAAAGTTCAGCGTTCTCGCTTTTTAGCCCTTGACATTTAACTGGATAAAAATATTCCCAGTTTCTGCTAATCATCCTCCGCATTTAGAGTGGAAGGAGTTAAAGTCATTTTTCAGAGCCCTCACCATCCCCCTGGTGCAGATATTTTGAGGTTGCCAAAAAATAACGAGGAGGATATTTTCCTTACTACTGTGTGAAGGCGGCCACGGCGGACGTAAATACACATTTTAATTAAGCGAAATGGAAACCAGATTTCTAAAGGAAAGACTCTAACAGGGAGAAACCTTGAGCAGGACCAGGCTTACAAGGAGGAGCCATGCTGCTAAAAGTTGGCTAGGCGAAGGAGGAGATAAAGAAGAGGAAGACAGGACACAGAGACAGAGACAGAGAGAGAGAGACAGAGAGAGAGAGAGAGAGAGAGAGAGAA
>CAAE01014674.1:0-57836 GCA_000180735.1 Tetraodon nigroviridis | reverse complement strand
GTGGCTATCAGTAAAAACTCAACTGTCGAGGTGATCATCGCACACTCGGCTGTCAAAAATCAACAAAAGGCCTAAAAATCAAGGAAGGAGAGTACAATTTTGATCGTTTCCTGCTGACTGGGGGCGTCCTAACAAAACCAGGCCAGGTGTGACTAGTGGTGTGTTTAGGAGCAGAGCAAAGGTACTTATAAGCACACACACACTCGCGCACGCACACACACACACACACACACACACACACATCAGCATGGACTCCATTGGACACCTAAGGTGCCACTGTTGATAGATGCCGACCAGCAGGAATCCACCTCCGGCTGCAGTTTGGAGCCACTGAGGTTTGAGTCCTGCCAAAGTCTTCAGCATGCTCATTTCTTCTGCTTCCAACACATCAACATTTGGGAAAAAAAGGGTTATTTGTTGGCAGATATGTTATTCTTTCTGGGTTGAGAAGCAGAGAGGTGGGGGTAAAAAAGGAGAGAGTGAGAAAGAGAGAAAGACAGCAAGTGAGAGGCTTGCATTCGCACTTATTTCCAAAAATACTTGAAATAATCTGTTTTAGACAGACAGGTGGGCTTTTACCCAAAAACCATGGCCTAAATCCCTGGTCATCTGCCTCTCTGTCTCTCTCTCTCTCTCTCTCTCTCTCTCTCTCTCTCTCTCTTTTACCCACCCACACAAACACATGCAGTCAAAAAAAGACGTTGCCTCTGGTGCCAGCTATCACTCACTTCCCTGATTGTGCTTCAACCAAATCCAGCACGGTGAAAGATCAATGTCGATGCGCCGCATCCAGACGACAGCTCCTTAGAACGCTAGAGGCAAGGGTGCAACCTCCTTTTATCCAGCGTAAAGGGTCTACCCTGGGTCCTGCCATACTTTCTTTATTCTTGTGCTCATCAAACAGACAAATGAAAATGTAGCCATGTTTGAAATGCTCCGATGAACTCAGCTGTCCCTCTGGGCTGGGAAAAAAACATCAAAGAGCAAAAGAGAGAAATTCCAACAGATAAACCCAGCAGACCTTGAGGGCTGTTGTCATTAGTCCACACTCTTGGGGTGTATATTTGCAGACTAAAAGAGAAAAACATAATAATTAAACTCTAATCCGACGACTCAGATATGAGCGAGCAGGTTCAGCCACACCCCCGCTCGCCCTCGGGGCCTTCGAGCTCCTAAGTCGCCATCCTTAGTCAGGCGTTTACAGCTCGTCTGCATGCCAGTTCTGAGGAAAAGGATTTGGGCCATTTTCTTTGAGAAAAATAAAAGGAGGAGGTCGTTGTTTTTTTTTTTCCGTCACGCACTTTGAGAAAAAACTCGAAATGTTTAGAGTCCAAATACAACGTCAGAAAGGAAGTCGACCTTTTGAGACCACAGCAGCCGGTGCATGTGTCTGCCTCTACCAAACGCCGCACAGGCAGTTGGATGAACGGGTGAAACGATGCATCCGACCTGGTTTTAGTGTCTGTGAGCTAAAAGAGAAAATATTCCTTTGTTACTTAAGCTGATTTTTTTGGTCGTTATAGTCTTCTTGACATTATAATTTGACTTTTTTCCTCAATATTTCCACTTTTTTCTTGAAGTGCATAATGAGAAAAACCCACCTTCTACACGGCTCATCAAGTTTGACTCTTTCTGTGTGATGTGATTCCATATTTGTTCTATGTGTGATGTGTAAAGGGGGGATAAAAGGAGGCCTGCACCCTCTGGACAGCAGTTTCTGACAGGAGTGCTTTTTATTTTTATTTCTTCTGGATCATAAATATTTTTATGGGCTGTAACAGATATCTAGTATTTGCTCAGGCAGACCTTTACCAAACCAACAAAGGCGTTTACTCTTGAGCCTCAGAGGAGTGATAAATAACTCAGAAGATGCCTCCCAGCATCTCGGCTTGTGCGGCGATGCTGAGACAGCTCCGAGCTGACGATACTCACACTCCAAACATCGAGCCAGGACCTCCGCAGTCGCGGGGTTAATGAATTGCTCATTTTAGCCTTTAGATCATCATTGGAAAAGGACGTATCTTTGCTAAATTTCAACCCAGGGTTCTTTTTTGCCCCTTTCGAGTGTTTTCTCACGCCGACAGCCGACCTGCAGCCACGCTGAGAATCCCTCAGCTCAAAACCCCTGAGCTTCCAGACCCTCCTTCAGTGAAACTAATGCATAAAGCCTACATTTAGCCATGAAACAGAGTATTTATTAAAAGGTACTTGACAGGTTCCAAGCAGCTTTTAGCCCTCTCTCTGTGTGTGTGCGTCAGGTTTTTTACAGTTAATTCAAAATTGGAAAGATGCTTCTAAAAAAAAAAAAAATTCCATGCCACGGTTTTATAAAGCAGGCGGACGAGAGTTCAGCCTGTCAGCATACAAAAGAACAGAAGACAAACCTTGGGCAGCGAAAGAGGGTATTAAAGGATAAAAACACATTTTTAAAAGCAGATCATCGCTGTTTAATACCGTAACATAATGGATGTGGGTTTAAATAGTACCTGGTCAAAGTGCCAGTTGGAGGGAAATCACTCAGCACTGATGGAGGGAAGCGCTAAAAGCGGAGGTGGATGGAGGTGCTGTAGGGGAAAGGAGGGCGCTCTCACAGGACCCTGATCATGCCTAGCTGTAGAGACACCACTTATCTGGTGCAGCGGGCACCGGGGGGGCCTCACGCCTGAGGGCTTGACCACCGTGGGCCATGTTGTTGCCTTCCTGAGGCTGGAGTCGTTTATTCACACACGTTTCGCTTCTGCTTTGGAGTGATGGAAGAATCCTTTCATTTCTACTAAGCTGAGCCCTTCAGAAACGATGAGTTTGATTGACTGAATTTCTGCTTTGAGTGTTAAACTATCACTTTTACTCTCTTTTTTTTAACTTTTTTTTGTGTGCCAGTAATTTTGTTTTTTTTAGCAGCATCATTTTTAGTTTTATTCATGAACATGAATAAAACTAAATAAAAATCAGCCATTAAATGTATTCAAACATGTAGCAGCTGATGGTTTTACACTGCACCTCCACCAGCTTTTCAGCATCTTTACCTTTCCACATCTTTTCTTTTTTTCTTGCTTCTTTCCCTCTTTTTCCTCCCTTCCATCTTCATCTATTGCTAACCTCCATTGATCCCCTAAGTTTTGGCTTTAAATCATCTAAACAAGGACACAAACAGCAGTACTAATGCCATAACCTGCATGATGTACGCATTGGTGGTTCTCTTCTTTCCACCCTCCTTCATCCTCTTCGTGACCAAAGATCAGCAGCAGGGTCAGAGGTCAGGCTCTGGGTTCTTTTTAACCTGAATCATGTGCAAACTTGTGTTTACAAGCTAAATAATGTATTTTTCCCCCCCTCCAGTATTCATGATTATAAGTAGATGGTCGGAAACATTTGAGCAAAACCAAGCAAACAGACCAAGAAAGGAAGCAGGAAGGATGCTCAGCGCCGCGCAGTCTGCGGCCCATTATGACTGTGGGCTGAAATCAGTTGCTGCGTCTTTGTCTCAATCAAGCTGTGCAGAATTGTATTTCTTGTTTTAAATAAATGCCTGCAGCAAAGGAGAGCGCGTGCTCTCGGGAAACGCAATTAGATTAAAAACCCAAAAAGTCTGAAGCAATCATTCTAATGCAGTCGCCGCCCTGCTGGGGTTCCCTGCAGCAAGCTGGTAGAAAACTGGTCTGTTGTCAAAGCGCCACGTGTCACATATTAAAGAAATTGCACTTAGGGAATAATCTGCTTTGAGTTTCTCTCTCAGGCTCTGCGAACGCAGGATGCGTTTAATAAAATGGGATGCCGACCAGATTTGGTAGATTTCATTCATATGGGTGCTGCAGTCATCACCAGTTCTCCTTCTTAGGTGATAAGAAAAACCCCATGGGTGGATTTTTAACTGCGTTTCAAAAAGAACCGAGGCTGCACTGTAATACGTTTAGAAATAGGCGCCTGAAATTGGTATTTTTGAATCAAATTTTACCAGCTGTTGATGCCGTGTCTGCTTAAAGGGAAGCCATTCACCTCAATTCAGAGGCCGCTTGTGAGAAATGTACATGTAATGAGCACATCTGATCTGAACGCACAGACTTTCCATGCCACCACACATTATTTGACATTATTTATTATCTAACCCTGCTGCTAACTTTCTGGTTTTGTAGAAAAAGGTTTGCACAAATCCTCCCATGCTGCCTTAACACTACTACTGGGAATAATGTTTATAAAAGCCTAAAAATGTTACAATTGCACTGGCACTTTACTCTACAGCGTTTTACCTACAAACTCTGCGCAACATTTGCACTGTACTGCACTTTATTCCGACATATCTGTCTGCACTTTATTCTGATATATACTGCACTCTACTCCACTTTACTCCACCCTACTCCACCCCTCATTCCTGCCCGTCTATGTACGCGTCCTGTTGCATGTTGTGTTGACCCATGTTGTCTCTGTGTAGCCCTGCTGTCCTTTTTGTGTCCCTTTTGTGTTGTCCTACCAGCACCAAGTCCTGGAGAAACGTTGTTTCGTTTTCAATATGTATCGCACCAGCTAGATATTGTTCGAAAATGACAATAAAGCTCACTGACTGACTGACTGACTGACTGACTGACTGACTGACTGACATTAGTGTTTTGCATAAAGGAACTGATTATTATAGCAACACGTCCACAATGGAAGGGAAAAGCCCTCTGGTGGCCACCGTAGTTATGACCAGAGACCCAAAGGCCAAACAAGTGTGTTTTCTTGATTAAAACTAACGGCACTATAACTTGAATAAGCTCATTTATGTCAGACTTCACAGAAGGGAACATAAAATATCAGCCATGAGTCAAACCCATAAAGAGTGCAGCGCAAAGCAGCGCTTCCACCGTGGTGAGATGCCTGTTTCAGAGTGTTACGAACATCCTCTGCTCCATTCTCAGCAAATTAGCAATCGGGTTCCTCCACAGACGGTCAATTTAACCAGTGCTGGCCCTGCCCTTCGCTTCGCTCCTATATTGTATCCAGTCCATTTGCTGCCTACGTCTGGCTATAATCAGCCCCTACAGCCTCCCTGTCCACCGTCATCAGGTCTGTACCACCATAACGTTCATTTAGCTGATGCCGCCCAGGCCATTTAGCTTCTGGCGTGACAACAGAAGAAATCCTCCCACGTTTCACTGTAAACAACAACAACAGAACAAACGCTGCTTTCGAAGACAATAAAATTTCCAAACCTAATTAGGATCTTGTGCACATTGATGTGGCAGGGATTTAGCATGTAGCCAAAGGTTAATCCAATATAATTACCCCCAGAGCTGCCAGTGAATGGTGTTTCAGGAGATAATAATTCTCACCTGATACCATTCAGAACCTTTAGCTCGAGGTTGTTATAAGTGCAACAGTCACGCATGTATGGGGTCACTAAAGTCAAGTCTATGGTGACGATGAAAAATGTGCTTGCAGGCGCGTTCTTTGTGTCGATGGCGATGAGGCGGAGGCATCAGCAGGGAGTGTAAACAAAAGCCTGAATATTGGCCAGGATATTTATAGAGCTGGAAGCAAAGATGCAGCCTAGTTCCACACCGATCTTCTGTTTTGCTGTTGTTTGCAATCAGCGGCCATGCAGATGGTGCACTGGCACGCTGTCAGGTGAAAATATTTCAAGAGATGAATAGCGTCCCTGTATTAGGCTAGCGGACCCACGCGCTGACCTAATTGCATCACCGCGCATTGGCATCGAATAGGGATGGGTGCTTATGCTTTGGGATCGGTGCCGTAAATATTCCTGATTTATGGTGATATTACTTGGACTTTTTCTTTTGTCTTCCTTAAAACAAGCAGCCAGAGGCGACAACAGCATGGAAGAGATTAATCAAGCTAATCCTGTCTAGGTATAAATAAAAATTAGGCTCAGCAGCTAATTATTTACTGCTACAATCGCTACATTATTGGCTATTTATAATGATATCACATGTATTTTCACAGTACGTGTTGACAAAAAGGAGGTTTTTATGCCCTAAATGACAAGCACGGGTGAGGGATTTACTAAGGTTAATTATTTTAAAATGCAAATGTTTAATGTTTGTCTGTTATGAAAAGAGTCACAGAAAGCCCTGATAACACATTAATTATAAAGTATAGTGGAGTTATCAAAGTTTACTTGGCTGACACCAGATTGTACTTTCGTAACTGTCGATTAAACTATTTCTTAGGGTCTTCATCATCTTTCAGTTACCTCCTCACTCATCCTCCTTACCCGCTGTTACTAATTTGTCCTCCGCGGTGAACATCAACCTCCTTAAGTAGCTTATATCAACCCTAATCAATAAAAAAGGACACTGGGCCGACCCTCGGTATCACGCAAAGGGCCATTTTTAATAAAAGCCACACTTCTGCGCATTAATAGGCTGGAAGTGAGGAAGAAGACGTCTTACCCCTCCTTCAGCACCATCAACCTCCTGTGTGCCATGTAGAGTCCTCGCTGGAGTGTGTACTCACGTGTCCGGGCATCGGGCTCCCAGTCGGTGACCTGTAATTATCTAATCACGCACTGATTCAATGTAATTACAAGTCACAGGTCAAGCTGTTCAGGCCACCGAGCGATCTCTGCCTGTCTGCGTGACTGATTTTGACATCTGTGTATCTTCCTAGTGAGGAGCTGCTGTTCAGATGCAAAAACTTGTTTTTTCCCACTTCTCTGTTAGGTTTGAGCTCATTTATTGTCAGAGCTGACCTTAAAGGTCGTTGAGGGTCAGCGGTCGCATCCACATTACAACTGAGCCGTGTTGATAATAGCTCACAGGTACCATCCTCCACCTCCACCACGCACGTTAGCTGCGTATTACATCAGCGCAGCCGCTGACATTTATTGCTCCCTAATGATTTCCAGCTGTCAGACGCGGTAGTTTCTTGCGGTGTTTGGAATGGCAGTGGTGCAGTGGCTGCGGCTGTCTCTAGATTGTGTCGTACACGTGTCAGACAACCACAGATACCCTCCCCCTGAAGAAGCTTAATTATTTTTTTTGTTTAAGAATGAAGACATTATGTATCATTTAATGGCAAGTCAAGTTTAATAGTATTCCTGCAACAAACAAAAGTCAAAAAAAACCTCCAGCCGCATTCACAAGCTGTTGTCTCTGAGTCCTGGAGGACGCCAAGAAACCAAGTGCATGAAAACTTCTTCAAATATCTCAACTGGGACCGCTGAGACAACAGCATTTAGCACCTGCTCGCCTGCCCTGCAGTCAGCACTTTCCATAATGAAACTGCAGCAATGAGATTAGTTCCCCTGGCTCGATATGAAGGAAGAGCAACCTTTGCACCTTGCTAATGCGTGCATTTGCATTCGACCTTAGACAGACAACTCTTCCTTTTCATCTTCGAAATTTCTGCTTGACTTGTTTGTGTCTTTGTTCCGTGTCTCCTGTCAGAACTGCTCGTTTTGCAGAAAATATAAATCAGATGCCAGAAAAGCCAGAGACCCCAGGTACTCCCGGAATTAAATTCCAAATTATGGAGGAGTGGAAAAAGGGAGTCGTGACTAATTTTAAAAAAGCAAATTTCCTAAACATCTTAAGCAGTTCTAGGCAGCTTCATACCCATGATTCCAACAAGGTGGAAGAAGTCACAGTTGTGTGTCCTCCAGGTGCGCATCCTGGAATAACAAGTACTTTCCCCAAAGGTCCTCTGCTGCTCACAGCAGCCGATCATCTGTTACAGCTGTGGCAAGGCGAGACCCTTCCTCGGGAGAATAGGGATATTGACTTTTTGAGAGTATCCCACATATCAACGCTCATCAGCTGAAGCGCAGCGCTAACATCAGACCTGGAACCCCAGGAACCAGTGATATTTGCACAGTTGACCAGGCTCTTGCTGAACCATAAGATACAGGCAGAAGATTTATTGATTAAATCTATGCACTCGCTGATGTTCCTGCTCCCAAAATGCATCGTTTCAGGTGTCAAGACGATTGCACGTTTTTAATCAAGGAGATTTGCAAAAAAACCCAACAAATTTGAAGGAAACACGTCTGTTAGATCTGCTGTGTAAAGCTATGAATATTTAGCAAGTTTCACGAGTTAAATTGGTAAAAGAAACCGACAAGATCAAAAGTGCTGGATTGTCAGAGATCAGAAACCAAATCCTCAGAGTGACGAGAGGGCGACAGGAGAGCTGGCGCTGAGCAGCAGCTGCGGTGTTGCTCGTCTTTGCACCGGTATGACCACGAGGGAAATCAATATCTTCAATTGTGTCAACTACATATTATTACTGTACTTATATGACAGGAAGGGATTGATTAGTGCAGCTGATTCTCCCAACAAAGATGGGAGAATCCAATAAGGTCCCATTTCTCCGGGAGGAAATATAAGTGTGCTTATACAGCATTGTTCATTAATGTCTAAAGTAAACAAAAAAAAGGTGGAATACTTTCAGATGCCATTGCCTACCTCCCAGTGTAAGTATACTCTCATACGGGGTATCTACATGAGTTTCTGGCTTGATTGGAGGCTCTAAATTGCCCTCAGGTGTGTAAGCGAATGGTCTATTCCATGACGGGGTGGTAACCTGATGAAAGTGGCTCTCGCACCGCTGGAACCGCCTACACTTAGTTTCTCACCAGCGTCTTAGTAACTGGAATAGTGTGATGGATGCCTTGTAACGGAGCCGCCAGCGAAGTCCCCTTGAGCCAGATGTGCTTTATTAAGGTCAAATGTCAACAAAGGTCCCAAAGCTGCTGCTAACACAACAAAATGGTCTGTATAGTTTAGGTCTGTATAGAGTGGAGGAGGCGTACACACATACTGGCTGGAAATGAATTATTCCCTTTCATATTCCACTCCTATTTTTGGTGTGTTGTGACTGCAGCAGACAGTGAAGTAGGTTAATCTTCCACTTCTGAGGAATTTCATTCACTAGCGAGACGGAAGAGTGTCGCACACATCTGCACACGCAGTCACATCTGGCAATTTGACTGTGGAGTGCGTCAACTCTCTCTGCTTTAAAAATAAACAGCTTATCTCATACCCAGGTCTCTCTCTCACACACACACACACACCCACACACACAGACACATGCATTATCCAATGTCCAGGTGTGTGTATGTACAACTTACACTCCAGGTAAATTGTGCATTCGGTAAAGTCAAATGGATGGTGGTAATTTGTCCTGCTGAATTCCATTTAAATACCCTGATACCTCTTCATCTATGCCTGCACTTGTGAGTAACTAATGCTTCACACACAGCCTGACCCTAACCCTAACCTCCATCCGCGCTGCCCTGTTGCCTCTTTGGTAGGCTTAGCTCATTTTTTTGGCTCTATGAGATTTGGAGAAGCAATTTTATTGCTGGAAAATGACCTAAATATCGAGATCCCATTCTATGGGCTTTTATAGCATCCTTTATGCTGGTACCCTGGTAGAAATCCATAATAATAAAAAATACTTTACTGTTTGTGGTAGATGTGCCTCACAGTCTCAGAAAAACAGGACTGGATAAAACAAGAAGAAACATTTCTGTAAAAATACATTTTCTAAGCCCACAAGCAATTGCCGCAGGTGCTGCCTTCACCAATCTCTTCATCAATCAAGTCATTCCCACTGCCGAAACACATCCTTCTGCGAACAAGCGATGATGGAGCATCGTTGCAAACTGAGAGGAGGGAAGAGGGGAGGAAAACACACTGGCGCAGAAACCAAACAGCCCGTGGAGGAGTGAGCGTTCCTCAGCTGGAACGTCTACAAAACCATCTCTGTGAGGAGGTGCACCAGCGGGCTTGGCTGGACTACCAACAGGTCTGTCCTTCGGTGGTTGATGGGCCAGGGCTCTCCTCTGTTAGCCGAGGAGAGGCGTCTTTATTTTTCTGACGTTCATTTGAATTTAGGTGCCTCTCACACCACTAACGCAGCCTCTTCACCTCCTCCTCGTCGGTGCGTGGAGTAAATTTTCCAGCTGCGCAGAGAGGAAACACACCAGATGATACCCTGGGAGCGGAGGACGGAGGGCATAGCAGAAAAGGTGCAACAGGAAATGCTGCGTCCCCTTAAGGCGTAGCTGCGCTTGTGTGTTATCAGGCATTCAGGCTTTGAGCAAACTTTCACCTTTTAACAAACACAATAGGAACAGAACCTCAAAGAGAATAAGAGAACAATATTAATATGTATTTTTCAAGTGTATCACATGCCACCTACTGCTTTAGCTTTAACAGTACTTAAAAAAACTGTTTTTAAATTACAACATATGACACTGTATTTATACAACTGCCTCATGAAACAATCAAGAGTTATTAAACAAATATGTATGTACACTCTTTGTACAAAATAAAGTGGGGAATTTTTCAACAATGCAAATAAAACTGGAAATAGAAACTGGGCAGCATGGTGGTGCGGTGATTAACACCGTGCCCTCACAGAACCTAAGAAGGTTCTGGGTTCGGATCTCTGTGCATGCATAAGTTTTCCCCGGGCACTCCGGTTTCCTCCACACACTCCAAAAAACCCGCACATGTGAGTGTAAGTGGGTCTCAGAAACCGAATGATTTAAAATTGGGTAAACATAACACACTGGAGACTGATACTGTCAGGTATTCGCTGCTGTTTTTAGCTCCTTTTTTTATGGTGAAATGAGCATGAAAAAATACCTAAACCTTTTATGATTTTTTTCCCACATTTCATAAATTACTAGCAGCAGAATTTCTTTCAGTGAGGCTGGTTTAACCCTAGAAGGAACTTTCCATCTTGATGGGGTCTGGGAGTTCTTTCTTCGGGTCCGGTGTGATGGACAGCACCAGTTCCATTTCGTGGCTGGGGGAGGGGTAGGGGATCTTGTTGATCTTGGCGAAACTCTGACTGATGTCCATGAATGTTTTGTTTTTGGTCTCTGGCAGGACGATATAAAGATAGACGGATGCCGAGATGCATACGGCCACGAACACCAGGAAGGCAAACGTCTGCAGCTTCTCCTGAGGGGACAGAAGCAGGCGGGACAGGAGTTAACCAGGCGGGAGACGGTCGGTAAAGCCAGGCCTCACGCCTTACAGGTATCACACACAGGTAAGTCTGAGAAGATTTTTTCATCATGTCTTTCATCAATTTTTACATTTTTTAAAAAAATAAACAACCGAAGAACCCTCGTAACCTTTTGCAGTGTGTTATGCCAACAACAGGGATTAGTGACAGATTTAAAATTACACGCTGGCCCATTACCCCCAAGGAGCTTCAGAGACAGAGCGATCGAGAGCAGGAAAGAGAACCCGTTTGACCCCCAGCGGAGCCTCCCTGAGCTGCTACCAGTGCATGCCACGAACAAGCCTTTGATTTTTACCTGCCGCTGTCGGATTCTGCTCTTCTCTTCTGGGTGCATTTTATCAGAGCACCAAAAAACAAACAAAAGAAAAGGTTTAGAGGAAAGTGCAATGAGTGTGACCTCATTTTCTTCCAGCTCCTGTGATGCAATGCTCACTCCTTCGACTTGATCACATCACTTCTGAGGAGTTTTGGTGCTAATGGGGCAGTACTGGGTCTCCAGCAGTCTCCCAGTGGGTGGAGGGGAACCTGACACATCTGGGCTCAGTACTGCGGAGTCAGGAAGACAAATTCTGATGCCTGAAAGTAATTTTGTAGCTCATATCCGAGAGAATTGTTGCCCCCATGGGCGAGGGAACAAATGACGAGACAAGGAGGTATTTGGCAGGACAGAATAAGAGAAAAACAGAAAAGAAGAGTGCAGGTGATAGGGCAGAGGAGAATGAGAGAGGACAAGAACAAACAGGGACGTGTAGGACACAAAGGCCCCTGCTGCCACCGGCTGTCAGGGTTTGGCTGCTTCTCCACAGCTCCTTTACAACCACCATAACAAGGTTTTTTATTTCGTCCAAAGCCAAAATGTGTTCAGGTGAAGCGACTTCTGGTTTGAAGCTGACAAGTTTATCCATCACGTGTGTTTAGCTTATACACAAGGCTAAAGAAGACACGGAAAGAAAGGTGAGAACTCCTTCTGCAGTGATTCTGACTGTCCTTTTAGGTGGAAATAATATTAAATAAGGTGGAATAAATCACAGGAATAACCCACATTTAAATTAACATTGATCTTTCGGCTTAAAGGCAGCTGGAAGGAAAAAGACCAAAACCTAGTACAATAATTTAAGAATAGGATCAGAAATATGGCCCAGCTGGGTACAATACTGTCCATTTAATTATTGCTATAAAATTACAACCGGGTCAAGAAGCCACGGTCGTGATGGGAGATGATGACGTTAATGATGCACTCCTCATGTGACAGTTAAATAACCCATCAAAGGCAAAAGGAGATGTGTTTGTACATAACAGCCTTTCTTGGGGGAACAATTAACAGAGAACAGATGGCAAACACACTGAAACTGATTAACCTAAACAACACGCAACACACAGACACATACGCGCGCGCCGCAACACACATGCGCATACACACACACACACACACGGACATATCAAGCGGACAGTGCAAAACAGGACAGATGGGGGCGGTTTGGACCGGAACAGTGGAATTTTGCTGGAGGACAGGACCATGCAGGAGGACTGTCCCTGACTGGACAAGGCAGGAGATGACAAGGCCGATGAGGGACAATTGTCCATTTCATCTTTTCTTGGAAGAATTATGCTAAAATGATTTGGGAGGATTTAGTGAAGCAAGTACCTCCTAAACCTGAAATAACAAACGCAGATCACGACATTCGCAATATTCCTAATTTCACAATGAATATGTATTGGCTTCTTTTGACCAATTAAGCAGGCATTAGCTTCAAATAAACTAATCAATCTGATATGGGTAGAAAACACAAACATGGCAGGGGGTCGTCCTTGATGGGGGAGTTATTTGTCACTCAACACGTAGCCATGTTATTACGTGTAATTTGTTAATATCGAAGTCAAATATTTCAAAATCAACCAAATTTACAAAATGAAGACAGAAGGAAAAAAATATGCTCATGTTTTATTATGACCACTTAACATCCGGTTGAAAGAGGCGTTCAGCCAGAAGGAATCTGGAGATAGTTCAAATAAAAATATGAGAGCTACAATTCATTCATGGGGGACATTCAGCAATCAATCACATTCTCTCTGGAATGAAATGACCCCTTTGGGATTATCTGTGAAGTTGAAGACGTTGACAGGAAGTCTGATGGGCTGTGTGTCCCAAAGGTCAGCGTCTATAGGTGGGTTTATGGATTATCCGGTGTCACATTATGTCAGAATGATGGTGGAAAAACAGGCATCATTAAGCACCACAGTTAGAGAGCCGCACTCATTAGCGACACAAATAAATGAGCACTGTTCAGAGTATATTCATCAATAAGGGTGATGGCTCATTAGTTCCTACAGATGTTAAAAATTTGTATCTTTGGCTTTTGCTCCATTTTTTATTCCATATCAGCAATAAAAGATCATTATCAACAGCTTTACAGATGACTGAACACAGACTGATCAATACAGTAGTTATAAATTAGCTTAAAGGAGAAAATATATCTGAAAATTCAACCTCGGCATCAGAAAGTGGTGCAACCAGGTAAGAAATTGTAATGATTATAAAGTATTATACAGATATAAATATAACAGTACCAAACTCCTGCAAACTACCAGTGAAGCCATGACCTCGGTAGGGTGGGACGCGGTCTCCGGTTATGACATTGACTGTGCTGAAAACAACGTGTCACGCGTTCATCTTCAGCGTGCCTCAGTGATTCATAAAGTTCAGTCATTAAGAGGCTGTTGTCTTAACCAGGGTCAGAGCCGGTTTCCAGCTCCAGTCAGCAAGCAGTGAGTCACAACCACGACAGCGCTGCAACACTGGCTTCTGACTGACACCTGCTGCTGCAGCTTTACAGAGCAATCTATTTTAATTGCAATAAATCCCTCTGGTTCGTCTGCCCATCTGGGCACATCGCATCGAATGGGCTCATATGTCCTATGCTCATCAGATCCACGCAGGCTGAGGGAAATGAGAAGATGGCTTTGAGTCTAATCTAGTCCTAATTAGTGCGACAACGCTCTGGGTTCGGTACCTTCCAGATGACACAGCATGGATTCTTTAATCGCTGCAGGTAATGAGCAGCAGCGGGTCAGCACATCGGCTGGTGTAGGGGATTGACAGAGCGTGGAGAAGGCTGCCAAAGCTGCTGCTTTGACACTTCTGCAGAAGAGGCAGCACCAACCCCCCCCCCCCCACGCACACACGCGCGCGCCACACTGGGACGTCATTGAAGCTGTTGGATGTCAGACTGTTGCCACACAAAAGGCCCATGAAGGTGGCAGATGCAGATGGACAGTGTCAGAGAGAGGACTTCTTTACATACACACTTTGTCTAATGACCCAGACTGGGAGCCAGGCTGTATTTATGTTAGTTACAGGTTTTATAAGCTGCATTTATTGGTCTGCATTTATTGGTCGACTGTCGTAATGAGGAAAGAGTCCTGCAACTCAGGGAATCGAGAGTCTGCTAACCTTGAAGAAGTTTCACTGACAAATCAAGAAACGATGATGCATCTGCCCCTTCGGACAGCTCCACACCACGAAGAAGGCCGGTAAAGAATAAAAAATATAATGAAACATAAAATGTTGCTGCGGATGTTTAAATAATATCACAAACTCCCAGAAGCTGTGTCTAAGTACACATAAATAAGTGGGCAATTAGAGTGTATTTGCAGACCGCAGTTAGGCAAAGAAAAGGTTATGCCTCTCCCAAATGATGTTGGGTTCAGGCTTTTAATGACACATATAGTTTAGCTTTCTCAAATATCTCCAGAAATTAATTAGTCAAAAATATGGATGTTCTTTGAAAAAAAAAACCCTTCACACATACACACACCCACACACTGAAAGGACAAAATAAGGCTTATCTGCAGGCTTGGCAGAAAGCCTTTGACAGAAGGTCACACTCCGACGTTCAGCAGGCCGTGAGCTAAGTTTCACTTTAGTCTGACTCTGTGGAAATGTCCTTCAGGTTACAGCAAGTGTGTCCACAATATATGCATGTGTCCTAATATCTGCATTTATTTGCATCACATTTTGGACTTTATTAATTTTTTTTTTGAGACTCTCATGACTTCGAGATGCCAACACTCGGCTTCCGGAAAAGAAATCAATCCATTGTCAGCCTTTGCTCTTTGTTCACTTGACGGTAATTAGACTCAGAGGCTTTGTACTGCCGCAGCTATTGTTCGCCCACACACGTTCCCATCTGCCAGTTTCTTTACAGCATCACAATATTTCCATTTATATTAAAGGATATTTACAATATTGATAGCAGAGTGCGCAGTGTAAGGAATTCCTGCGAATAAGCTCTGCAGCACACACTCCAACAGATACTTTAAAGTGTGTCTATGTCGCTTTCACACACTCTCACAATCCTATGTAAGCACCTTATCAATCCTAAAGCTCCCTCGTCTTTTTTCTTACCTTAGCCTGTCTTAAACCTTAAATGTGCGCTTTTAAAGCAGGCGTCTGGGTAGGACGATACCACTGACATGCATGAAAGGTATTAAGATACTAAACAGATAATAAAAGGCTGGTCTCTAAAACAACAACGTTTTATGTACTGCCCCCAAACCGAAAGTTTCCAGATCTACCTAAAGTTTGATCCGTGCGGCTGATGTGCACCGGAGATGCCTAAAAAGGATTTGCCGCATTCATTTCGTGTTGGTTAATTTACCGGTTCGTCTTCGGGGATCTGCTGATTGTACTCAATCCTCAAAGTAAATACGGCAGCGAGTCGTGACCGAGCACCCCGAGCAGCCCGAGTGAGTGATAAGAGAAGGACAAATGAGAACTACAGAGAAAGCAAAAGACCAGTAAACCTTGAAGCCTCCGGCCATGAAATGAGCTCGTTACAGGGACTCAGATGGTCAGTGAAACACTGATTAAAAAAAAAAAAAAAATCAATAAGATAGGGTAAATTATACATACATGGATGCATGTAGGGTGTATTTTAAAATGAAAGATCCGACCAGCACGACATCGTGTAGTCACGATGTCGTGAGTTTCATTAAAGTTGAAATGTCAAATGCTGTTAAATCCTAATGAGGGAAAAGTAATTCTTCTAATGAAGGGCCAAGGTTTGCAACTCTAAAAAGTTCCCTCCGTGTCAAAATAGGCAATTAAAACAGACCGTAAGACTCCTCACAGACTTAAAATCTTTGTTTAACTTGTTTAACATTGACTGGTAATGGTTTTCAACATGCCTGCATCCTAAAATTTGGTTTTCTTTCCTGGTTTGTTTATTGTTTATTCCACATAATTGTTCCTTTAAGACTGATGCAGAAGTAAACAAATGCAGATGTGGACTAATTACAGTCAATCTAAAAAGTAAATATAGGCCCTTATCTTTTCAGATAGTTGGGTCAGAGTTTTGTCCCTTCTGGAAATATTTTGGAAGCTGCCAACACCAGGAAAGACAGTTTTGAACATTTAAGTTGACAGATTTGAAAAAAAAAAAGAAAAAAAGATTGCGACCTGAAGGCTCCATGTCGGTGATAAACAAGCAGACGGTAAGCCCAGCAGGGCTACAGTTGGTTATTTAGACTTTCCCAGCAGGTTCAGACACATTCCTCTTTTTGTCTTTTGGTTTGTTATTGATTATCTTTGCCGTTTAAAAAAAAAGAGTTCAGGCTGCACGTTAATACCACGGTTAATTAAATGTTCAACAACAACAACTCGCAAAAGAGTGTTTCAGTTTATCTAATAAAGTATTTAATGAGTTTTAAGAGGTGCATGGATGGACTCTGTAAATGAGATGTTATTCAGCAGGAGCACGCATTCCTCCTTGTGCCTGCCACGGAGGAGCAGGGAGAGGAGAGGAGGAGTGGAGAGAGGGGCTCTGATAAATGTGGTCAGGGAATATTTCCTCCTCGCGATCGTTCAGTGTCAGACACACGCTGATAAAACATGCAAACTCCACATAATCACAACCAGCAACACTGCTAGCAGTGTGTTAGTGTGCAGCCTGAACCGTGTCTGTGTTTGCTTAGTGAACTAAAGCGTTTATTTATGTTACTGCACAACTTTGCATGGATCATTTGCTTGTCTGAGAAGAAAACTAGAGTGAAAATACAACCACTAGGTTAAAGAGCGAGCAAAAAACAGCTGTAAATCTAGATTGCAGCCAGCCACAGACAATTTTACACACTAAAGCACGGAGGATTATCAAAATATGGCTGTTCACATCATCACTGTGAGCGGTCTGAGCTCAGTTTAATGTATGTTTGGATCAGGTAACTCACCTGTATGAACGGGAACAAGAGGCCCACGGCGAAGTTGGACAACCAGTTGATGGTTCCGGCGATCATGAAGGCAGCAGGCCGGTTGGTCTGTTCAAACAGCTCCCCGGTCAGGATGAAGGGGATCCCGCCTGACAAAGACGAGGCAGGTGGTTACATTCGCAGTGACCCTTTCAGCTGAGCTGAGCTTTTGTTGTGCTTACATTCCAATAAGTAAAGACGATAAATTCAAGACATGGAATCGCTCATCCTGACTCCTTTGTTCTTGTGTCTAACTGCCTCGTGAAAACCGCAGAGGGGATCGTGGGGAATCTTCTCCCACACCTGGACTCAGTGTACGACAGCCGGGTTCAAACAAGGACAGACGGAAACGCAGCTTCTCCCCCAGAGCTGCACTTTATTGTGTTTTACGGCCTTTAACTTTCTAGAGTTTCCTATTTATTCTATGTGTACAACCAAGAGTTGCTGGGAAACTGTTTTGCTGTGTCCTGTAAAGTGGCCATAAATACCTTGAATCCTTGAACATGTTCAGGATGTTCAGAACTGTGCTTAGCACAACTGTAATTTGATTTAAAGCACACGGAGTTGTTATCTGAATAAATAACTAGTAACGTTTTTCACGTGAAAGTTGGCCTCGACACAAGGGCACCAATGGATGTGAAAAGACTGTGGGGGGCAAACAAGATAAGGCAGGCGTAGCCATAAAACTTTATTCAGACAAGTCTTTTCTAATATAATGTTCCATCTTATCTGGCCTGTGTGTGTTATCTCGTCTGTTCTGAGGCAGAAACGGAGCAGAGATAGAGTCCAGGACAGCAAACGGCAGGTTTGTGGAGGCTGCCCAAGCATGCGGTCCCAGTTCTTACAAATTCACCCCCAGCTCTTCTGTGACCTGCTTCAGCTTGTTCTCTAAAATAATCCTCATCATCCTCATCATCCTCATCATCATCCTCATCATCATCGTAACTGCGGGCTCTTTTGCTCACAAATAAAATTAGCGATGCATACCTCTGAATCAAAGAGCTCCGATCCACAGCGTTGTGTCCTTTCATATCCTAATTAGTCTGAGCTAGTTACCGATTACTATTTTAATTTAATTAATGACTGTCTATAGGAGGAAGAGCCTTCCTGAGAGTAAATAACCTACTTTCTTTGCATCTTCCTTTGAATGTAGGTAAAAGTGGACAGAAAAGTCAAAAAGAAGCTTCAAAAGTTCGATTGCGTCTAAACTCTCTGATCATGTGTGTAAAAAAACCGTCCCTGAAGCAGGGAAACACCCATTTATCTTCCTTCTGTCAAAAGACTTTAAATATGTGTGAAATGATCAATGCACATTATGAAATATTAAACTGAAGCACCATTTAAAAAAAAGCACAGGACAAGAGAAAGCTCAAGGGCCCTTTCTTTGCATTGGTTAATTTGCCTTTCTTCTCGCAGCACAGTCAAGAACATCAAACACGCTGTGTGACTTCAAACACACTTTTTTAGGCGCTGAGCCGTGATTACAAAGTTCCCACCTTCCCTCAAACAGCCTCCTGATCCTCGGACGGAGCTCTGATCCCCGCACGCCGGGTTTAAAGGGTCTAAAGCTCCGAAACGACGGCATCTTTCACTTGTTTCAAAACTTGTACCATAATTTATGTATTAATCATTTAATCATAAAAGGAACAGAATATATTCCATAAGTACATATTATTGTGTTTTTAAATCAACTGTCAGATCGCAACAAACCGGTTTAAAGAAAAATATTAGAACATCTTATAATATTGCAGCTGCACATTCTAAAGACCATTGATGTGATTTTATCTCTCACACACACACACACACACACACACACACACACACACGCACACACACACACGCTCACTTCTCTCTGTACTTCTATATTAATGAGGAATTTCATAGGCATGTAGTATATATGTTGTGACCAGTAAAATAGGATGTTCCTGACAGAGGAATGTATGTCACATGCCTCCACGCAGCTGCCGTCCAAGTGATGCATGTGAAAGGTTACTGGGAGTGGATTTCATGTAACAATCATATTAACCAACCCAAGTACTGATCCCACGTTACGTGACAGACAGCTTTATTAAATGCTAAACGGAAAAAGAAGATTAAGGCCTTCTGGGTGAGAAAAAAAAAACAACACTTGGAACTGCCGAAGAGATTGCCCCACACTGTAAAATGACACCACCATCCATGAAAGCATACGGACGCAGTGACCCACAAACCAGAACAATTTAATCTCGTGACAGCGCAGATACGCTGTGCAGATGGTGCACCAGTACATTTCACCCACCACCATGAAGCACTTGTACTGCAGAGGTATTGGCAGGAGGAATCAGGACAAATAAAAAATAACCAGAGCTACAGGCCTGGGAGGACAATGTTTCCATGTTTTGTTCTTTTTTTGGTTCCTGCGAGGAAAACGACTTGAATTATTAATCTCTAAGTAACTGCAGTGACATCCCACGTTTCTCCTAAAAGCACTTTTTAGCAAGAAATTAAAAATTTACTTACTTTCAAAACTTGAGAAATGCAAGTGGCATTTGTTAGAAATGTGGCAGATGTAGCAGATATTTCTGATAATTGCTGTTCATCATAAGGGACTCATTTCATGCCCGCAGGAACTGTCAGAGGAGATTTAAATTGCACCAGCGGCACAAAACAAAACTAATGACACAATATCACAAAAATGGCAGCCAGACTCTTCTTTTGTTTTGTTTTAGTAGGATCATTAATGACACAAGGTGTCATGTCTTTAGAAGCTGCACACAACCAGCCACAAAAACTAGCCTTAAGCTGCCTGGGGCAAAAGCAGCAAAAAGAAAAACCAAAAAGAACAAACAAAATAAAACAAAAATACTTCTAAAATACCTTTGCACTCAAATTTTTGATGTAAAAATTGGAATTATCATGCTGGAATTGTGTGTTTTTTCCACAGCTAAGCGATGACTCATGTTTGCTTCCCTCCGATGGTGGCGTTAGATTTGCCCCTGTGCTGATTCGTGGAGTCTAGTCCACTGCACACAGATGTAGATCATCACACAACAGCATGGTATAAAAAAAAAAAAAAGTTATATAACAGGACAGTGATGACGCACAGACACACCATAAACAGCCTCACCAGCAGCTGAAATAACGTCACACAAATCCAGTTGCTCCCTGTCTGCAGCGATAATTCAAGTTAACTAGGTAAACCATTTCCTTCCTTGTGCTGTTAGGGTTGGGGTTGGGGTTGGGGTTGGGGGGGGAAACACACCCTTAAGGTGTGCACACATGCACACAAAGAAGATGTCAACTCCACAAAGTGTGGAAGTAAAATCCTGCACCACCACAGTGTGTGTTTACCGAGATGCGCTACAGCTCTCAGTCAGGCTTTCTAAAGCAGAAAAAATGGAAACAGGCTACAAGCGTTTCCTGCCTGGGCTTTCACGCACCAACAAACATGCAGGCGTGCAAAGCACGGGATCTGAACTAATGACGATTATTCTGATTTGGGTGATGAGAAGTGGTTGTTTCAAGACACGCTGGGAGTAAATTCATTTGCAGGCTGGTTTATTTAATCTGATCAATCGTCTCTCAGATATCAGGTCTGATGTAGAAGGTTTTAAAGGTGGATGCTCGTCTGAGCAAAAGCTGCTGCAGGTGCTTTGTAGCTATTTTTCACGTTTGTCATCTTTTTATTCTTCTTGTTTGTCTCATTTTTGTTTATATGTCATTTTCAAAGTATTTATTTCTTGATGTTTGTTGCTGGAATGCTGCAATTTCCCCATTGTGGGAAAATAAAAATAGTCTATTCCAAAGATATAACCGCCAACTATTTTCATTCCCCGTTGACGTCCTCACAGGTAAAAGCATATCGCGCCATATCAAAGTGAAGAACACAATCAGAAAATCTGTTCGCTCAAAATGAAGTGGCTCGGAGTTCTATTTTTAGGGTATTCTCCACAGAGGTGTGTGCGTCACAGGATGAAGGGAATACTCAGGATTATTCATACTTTCTTTTTGGAAAACACCACAGAGCTTTAGAGTGAGAATTACAAACATCGTCGAAACTGTCCCCACTGCCTCAGTTTATCCTAAAGCTTCGGAAAACATATAAAGGCGTGATTATTTTTAAGGAAAGTGAATACGCGGCTGCTGACTGTGCTGAAGGGCAAATTCTGCAGGATTCCCACCCTACACCTGTAGCAGCAGCTCAGACGTTGACTACTCAGGCGAGGCCTAAAGTGAGGCAGCAGCCAGCTGAGCCTCGCTGTGGATTAGAATAGATTAGAATATGTTTTATATTATTCCACATTGGGGACACTGCAGCGTTCCAGCGGCGGCATACATTAGCAAATAAATACTAGAAAGACTAAAAAAATAAGAATATAAAATATGGCTGTGGCAGTGACAGGATGCTGCTACACTGCAGTCAAAAGCTGGCCAGTCAAGGGCAGTTATTCTTTTTTTTTTTTTTTTTGCATTTGCCTTGCTTTACTTAAAAGAAAAAGGTTTTTTAATATATCTAAAACTTTTAAAATTAAAAGAAGATAACTAAAAATTTGATCGAGTTATCGATGTTTTCGTTCAGAAGGAGCATCGGATGGACTTCATTTTTTTTTTTTTTTGATTTGAATTGATTTGATTAGTGAATTTGAATTTTTAGTATGTATAGAGATTTTCAGTTAACCTGCGACTATATAAAATTTTGATAGCGTTTTAGCTGTTTTAGTTAGCAGGCGAATAGGCTGCCATTATTTTATAAGTAAATGTAGCAGAAAATAATTTTTTAAATTGCATGTGATTTTTTTTTTAAAATTTTGTAAGTGTAAAGAAAGCAGATATGAGACGTTAAAGATAACATGTAAAATGCTGCCAATTAAGATATTGGATAAGATGCGTATGTAGCGGGTAGATATGTTTGTATCTTCGGATTGTGATAACGTCAGTGCCTCACCGGCCCACGAACCTCAACGCCCGTCACTGCTGCAGCTAAGAAACCGAGAAAGATTCTCCCTGATCTTGGGGGGGAAATCACAAATAAGAAATACTCCCAGGTCTCCTGTAAAGGACAAACCCACCAAAGCCACAGAAGGCGCCATGTTATGGTAAACTCAAAGAAAGCATCCCTGGCAGTCTCGGGAGTGTGCACACACGAGGAGCGCTGTCCAGGCGTGCCTCACATCAGTCATCAGTGATTTGCTGGGGTCATTAAGAAGCTCCATATCAGTGTGGGACGCCATCAAGAAGAACAATGAACGGTCAGAAGCCCACAACACGAATACTAAATGTGGTATGAAAGCAAATAAACAACAAAGGTTCCAATGGGACCACGATCCATTCATCCCAATGATCATCGCTCTAATTACACAACCTGATGAACGCTCGCTGCTAAAAATTCAACTAAATGTAAACCTGAACGGAGCTGGAGGTCATTTCCCTTTTCCATGTCAGGCGCAGAAGAGCCTCCCATCGCTCCAGCGTCAGTTTGGTTTGCTCGCGGCTTCTCAGAAGATTGTCTTGGTGTTGGAGAAGGTTCCATCTTCCTGGACATCTTTCATTAACCGCTGGCACAAAAGTTTCCACGTGTGCAGGTGAAAGGTGATTTATCTTCCTCACTACCCTCTTGTCTGCTCCTCCATTACCTGTCTGTCAGCTATTTGTTCCAATTCTTTCTGTCTCTATCTGCCAGCAGTGCCCTTTTCCCCCCCCAATCCCCAGAGAACAGCCTGAATAGGCCATTGGCGAAGGTCCACAAGTCCACAGAGAAAAACGACTTTGAATAAATGGTTTTTCAGTGTGCAAATGAAAAGTCTCCCATCTTTTCTCTTAAATCTCTCCCCCAAACACAAGGGGCACATACCAGTATTTATCACCAGCTGTTGCCGAGCGCTGCAGAAGAACTTGATGATCAGTTATCGGTTGCCCTTAAAAAGTTTCAGTAATGTGATCTCGAAAGTAGACGCGATGGACCTGAGGTTTTTATGTGTGTGTCATTTCTCTTTCTTGTGAAGAACACAGAGGAAAGTGTTGGCGGCACTTTTTATTGGTCTGGCCTTGTTAAGCCCCTGCGGTTTACTGATTGGCTGGAGAATTGTTAGAAAAAGCCAGACTATCCCTGAGTATCAATTAGACGGGCTTACAGCCCCAAAACGACCGTAGCTAACCGCTCTACCAGGAACCAGGATCAAGGTCAAAAGAGACATTTGGTCTCTTCTCCTCGGCAGCAACAGTCAGACGAACAAACAAGCTCAGCTCTGGCAGGGCCAGACAGGACAAGGAAGACTTTTATTTAATCTAGGTGCATACAGAATCCAGCGTCATTAACTGCTAAAGATCAACAACTAATCCTAATATGAGCAAACCAAAAGAGCATGAAATGAGGTTTTGAGGACATCCAGTTTTATTAACCCCTTGAATCTACATTTATATAATACCTGATAAGCAGATTTAATTAGAACTCAGCTGTGAAAAACACACCCTGATTACACGCTGATCAGGACAGCGTGTAATCAGGATGATAGAGATTCTGACACCCGTTGTTTTCCTGTTCTGGAGCAGAAAAGCTTCGGTGACGCCGCCCAATCTTCTAAACTTCCACAAACCGAAGCAGATGCAGGATTGCACACTGACCAGACGGGAGCACGCAGCAGCGCCTCCTTCGTGACTCATTTCCACTATCAGAGCGCCACGGTGAGATTAGATTACAGTGAATTTTCCCCGTTGTGGGGATGAATACACATGTATTCTCTTCTATTCTAAGCCGTCCCTGCTCCGATAGCGTTCCACTGTTGGGAAATCATATCTGGGTTTTCTGAGAAGAGTCTGGGGTGTCCACAACATTCAAACACATTGCTATGCAACTCCCTGCACAGGTTGCTGTTTTTGTGTTTGTTTTTTTTTCCCCTCAACCTCAACACGTTCCTATTAATGTAACTCCCTTCGGCTGTTTAAATGCTAAGTTGTTTGTTTGTTTGTTGTTGTTGTTGTATAAATTAAAGTTAAAGTTAAGTTAAAACCCCCTCAGTATCAATGAAAAACACTTGGCCACAGCCGGAATCAACGCCCAACACAATCGTTTTAGCGGCACCATGGCGAGGTGCCAACGGTCTTACAAAGAAGGAGGTTTTGTAGGGCGATGTGCTGGGGCTGTTCCCTGTATCGTTACAGCGTTAAAATGCTGTAAAGCAGCTCTAACTGTCAGCAAGACGGATGTAAAATGTTCAATATTCAGAGTGGATCACAGAACCACAATATCACAGACCAGAGCCATCAAAGGAAGATCTTTGACCTTGGCAAAGAGGAATCCGTTTAAAAAGATCTAGATGGAGGGATAGATGAACACACACAATCAAGACAATTATATCCAGACCTAAAGAAAAGAGATGGTAAAGGAAAAGATGTTTATTTCTATGAAACACAGTCTGGAAAATCAGAAAAGTTGGAAGCACCTCCAGAATTAAATTAATTTCCATTTAATTATTGTCAAACTCCGCACCGACGCGTCACACCCCGGTGTGTGATCGGTGGGGCCCCCTAGTCCCATTGTCAATCAGCACAAAGCAATCAATAGACGGCACCGTCGGAATGAACGCACGTCAGAGAGGAGCTCAGACTCAGGTGGGAACATCTGTGAGAGGTCTCAAAACAGGTTGAACACACAAAGCACCTGAAAGGATCCTTTGTTATTCAAGCTCATCACGTACAACGCAGACAAAAATGGTCTCCACGTGATCAGATGCTGCGTTTACGCCAAGCGCTGCTCTCACTACACACTTTATTTGCACATCTGCAGAGGGCCGTGCAGGAACACTCATCTCCTTCCCCGTTCACAGCAGCGTGATTAAAAGCCTGCTGCTACCTCTTGATCTAACTTTACCTCTAAAAGAAACGAATAGGATCAGGTGAGCGCCTGACGCCATGACCGCGGTTCAAGCCAGGCAGCAGGTGGTGCTGAACCAACCAGGTCACGGCAATTAAAACAGTGATGTGGAAGCAAAGATCATCATCTCACTGCTGGTCTGCTGGGAAAAGAACAAGAACCGCACACACACACGCACACACATACACACCATGTGAGCCTCTCCAGCAGAACTTCACAGTTTAAAAAAAGCTCCCCTTGACCAACCATTAGAGCCGCTTCATGAATTGGGGAAAAAAAAAACAAATAAATAAATAAATTGTACTTGATTCTGTGGAAATGTTGAGGTTTTGATACTCTATCAGTGAATCGGATGCTCTGCATCTAGTTATCATGCTCCAGCTGCTGCATGACTGCCGGTGCAGCAATGAGCAAGATTATGTTGTGTGAAACAAAGACTGGCTGGATTTCGAGGGTCAGGTAGCATCTGCATCATTGCAGAACCAAAGACCTCCAGAAGAGACGTTCACTTTGCAAGTTTAATGATGCCACTCAGCACAAACAGTCAGGGAGGCCGTTCCATGACGACCTGGGCGTTGCTAAAACTGTGTTAATCTAACCTGAAATAGCCTAAAAGTCTGGAAAAAGCAAAGGCAACCAAACCAAAGTCCAAAAACGGCATATAATCTTCACACACGCCTCCAATCTACCAAAATTTCAAGCCGTTTTCACCAGTTCCTCAGTTTCTAAGGTGATAGCTGAACAGACACCAATTAAACTCCTTTAGGTACAGTCACACGAGAGGCTCTCTCTTCCCTGGTGTTGTTTGCCAAAAAAATTGCTTCAGCAGATAGGAGTTATTCTTGTCAATCATCTGTTTCGCACCGTCAGGAAGCCCATCTCTCTGTCTCACCTGCTGCTCCTGCAGTTGCACTTTCTGGGCTTATTAAAACCATCTGCGCACAAAAACACCAGCATGAACCGGTGGAGACCCGCAGAGAGAGAGAGAGAGAGAGAGAGAGAGAGAGAGAGAGAGAGAGAGAGAGAGAGAGAGAGAGAGAGAGAGAGAGAGAGAGAGAGAGAGAGAGAGAGAGAGAGAGAGAGAGAGAGAGAGAGAGAGAGAGAGAGTTATGATGAAGTGGTAATAGAGTGGGTGGTATCAAGAAACCTACAAAGCATCTCTTCTATGGCTTTTTTTTTTTTTTTTTTTGCAAAATCAAACATTGACACTTCTAAAGCAAACATATAACTGGATATAGCAGCAGGACAGGAGCCTCTTCTGGGGCCTGAGTCCCTAAGGGGCTGCGGTGATGCCACCCTGGGTATTTTTTATTTTATTATTTTTTCTCTGCATCCAGGCTGTCTTAACGGTTTCATGTGAGTTGTCACCGCCAAAATAAAGGCATTTAAAATATTTGGCTTTGTTTTCATTCTTTCTACTTTGATTTCTCTTCGAACGATGATCCATTGGAATGTGATGCTTTATACATCTCTTTGTATAAAAGAGGTCATCGTTTACGCTGAAATAACTGGGTCACTGTCTCTGTGGTAGGATTGGAATTTTGATTCCTAATTTATTCTCTCACGAGCTCAAACAGCTGCTGAGGTCAAACCTCATGTGACTTTTTTTTTCTCTCCTCTACCAATGAAATAAAGAGGTTCATTAGTTTCTGGAGGCCATAAATCACTGTTACACACTGGCAACAGATGATAGAGGATCCCTCTGCCCTCGATGATTACCACCTCCACACAGAACAATCTGAAGCCACAGGCGAGGTGTGACATGCTAGCACAGGACAGCGGTCCTGTTGCCTCGTGTGTGTGTGTGTGTGTGTGTGTGTGTGTGTGTGTGTGTGTGTGTGTGTGTGTGTGTGTGTGTGTGTGTGTGTGTGTGACTGGTCAGGTTTTATCTTCACATTTACAAACACAGTACGTGGATGCGCAGCTCAGACACACGTGCGTGCTTCTCTGCTGTTCTGCTGGTCTTTTAGCACATGAGGCACTTTGGACTTTCAGACCCTGGAGACATTGTTATTGTAGAGAAAAAATCTATGTGTGCTGACAGCTGCAGCCTCACCTTGAAACTCAAAATCAGCCTCCCGGTAAAATGGCCACACTCTCTCACACGGCGTTAAATGAATGTGCAGGTGGTAGATTTGCTCTGATATTGATATTCTACTGATATTCTAATTTATAGGTTTTAGAATTGAGGAAAAGAGAGAAAAGGTGGGATCTGTCGGCTGATTTACCTGGCCCGGAGCAGAAGGATGCGATCACAGCCAGGATGCAGATGTAACTGAGGTAGGGCATCCAAGACACGCGGTCCTTGAGAAGAAAAAAGGCAGGAAAAGGTCCCTGAATGTGGTGTCTTCATTTCTTTAAACACAGCAACACTTCTGCACAGGCGGAATCAGACCAAATGCTTACCTGGAGGTTGAGGAACACTGTGAGCAGGCTGAAAAAGACAGCCATGGCTGTGAAACCGAATATCAGTAGGGGTTTCCTCCCAATCCGCTCTATCACCAAGCCCTTAAAAAGAGAGAGAGAAGAAGACCAGAAAAATGTCACAGTCCATTTAAATTTCATTTCAAAATGTGAATATATTTATGTACATTTTACCATTTAAATATATAGATATTTAAAAATGCCGTACATGCATTCCTCTTAGTCAACTTTAAAAGTAAAATGTACTTATTTTATGGACAAATTATATGCAAATCAATATATTTCAAGCAATATTCCAATTTTCTGGATCAAACTGAACGGACAAAAAATGAAATAATGCATTGAAAAAAGGCGTTTTCAGTGCTCTCCGTCATGGCGTGCCTTCTGCTCACATGTGGGGACGGGCCCAGCGAGATCATTATGTTACTGCTATTTTGGACCAGCGAGATCATTATGTTACTGCCTATCTTGGACCGTTCGTGTTCTCAGCTTTGCACTTCCTGCTGTGTCGGCCATATGGCTGAAAGACCACGTCTCTGAGTTTTGTTGAGGGAGCTTGACAACCTGCTGCACTAATCTGTGTGACCCTTTAAAACACAATCAATACACTTTCCTGAAAGTCATCGACGCATCACATGACACAGTAATCAAGCACTGCAAGATTGTCTTCATCAATAATTCTATCAAGCTACCTGCTCTTGGGTCAGAGTTGTTCTATGCCCTCGCCTATACAAACCTTCGTCTGTCATCTCAGCATTGAGTAGCATTTCTGTGTTAGAAGGTTATGTGTGTTCGTTCAGTCAGGGAGGGCGTCGTATTTTCTATTCTTAAAGGTCTATTGACGGATTTTCCTACTGACTGGTGCAGATCTGGTGCAGGTATTTATCTTTCTCATACATTATTTAATAAATCTGTGTGTGTGTGTACGTGTGTCTGTTCTAGTCCAGAAATATTTTAAAAAATGTATCTAATCCAAGATGGCGACGCGTGCACATGCAGCCTCTTCTGTCTGCTCTAACAGAATGGTGTTACTTGTGGTCTTATTTAGTTGATTTTATTGTCGTCTTATTCATTCATTACTTTAGGTTTAAGTCTATTTAGCAAGTGATGCACTGTGGTATGTCGGGTATATACAGCATCTTTGACAATAAAGCTGACTCGACTCGACCTATTGGAAGAACCGTCCACATTTCTTCATGCATGTCAGGCCGTCTTTTAATTGTTGAGTTCAACGTTCATCCAAAATCCTAAATTTGTGTCCACAGTTGCAGCCCCTAGTAGTCGTAATCAGCAATAAGTGTAAATATGAGACAGTGCTTCAAAGAGATCTAATAATGTCCTTGCAACTGTCCGTCCAGTCACTTAAGAAAACAAATGAAATCATGCATTTTAAATATAATTATGCCATTCAGTGACATATAAATGGCTCCATGCTCCCTCGTGGCATTAGTGTGAATGCAAAGCTACTCAGGTACAATCAAAATCACCTCCTGATAACACCTGATGATTAATAATGATGGTGATAAGAATGATCCTGAAGGAGAATCAACAACTTAAACTCTACAATGTAAACATAATCACCCTTAGAGGGGATTAAAGGGATTTATATGAAGGTCGTGTTTTGTATGCCGTGACAAACATTTTGATTTAAAAAAAAAAAAGGGACAGCAGGGTGTGACAAGTTGGCTGCGCGTGTGTGTGTGTGATTTAATGTGGGCTGGCACACACTCCACAGTTTATGCGCGTTAACCAGCTGCATCGTGACAAGTTAGTCGGCATGGAAGGGCAATGGCACAGTGGTGCTTGGAGAAAGGAGGGCAGCGTTTCGGTTAATATGGCATGAATTAAAAGAATCAGACATCTCTGGGTCTGTCTGGGCAGCGCTAGACAATAAACAACACAATAGCTAGGGTTGGGGTTAGCTTAAGGAATCAAAACAGACTGAACACTTATGACATGTTGTTTCTGTCTGTAGATAGAAGCTGAGCTTTAAGGTTCTTTGCTCCTTTAAGATGTTGTTGTTATTATTATTATTAATATTATTATTCATTCATCCTATTATTATTATTATTATTATATGTTACTGAAGTCTGTGGACTTAACATGATGGGAAAGTCCTTCGAGCAGCTCTCACTCTATCCGCTGCACACTGGAGGCCTGAAGCGGCTCATGAAGTGGCTTGCTGGGGAGAAATGGGCTGTTGCTTGATGACAAGCGTGCTGCATGCAGACATGTTAGCATGCAAATGCTGCAGCCCCTTCTGTCTCATTGATAATATTCCAACTATGAGCCTGTTTCCAGAGCTTCCCATAAAAAGGCTGGAGGTATGGACTTTGGCCAGACATGAACTATTCAGCGCCAGACAAATGGCCTTGAACTGCAAAAATAAATACAAATGACTGCAGGACAACCTCACACCAAATATTAGACTACTCTTTTCCACTCTTAAAGGCACTGAGTTTCTGTCAATACACGACAAAATAAAAATTCTGAGAGCACAAGCAGATATGGTGCTTTTTTCTTTTTGTAAGCACTCCAGAAACCTTAAATTAGATAAATTTTTCTATACTGGATAACCTTAAATTAGATTAATTTTTTCTATACTGGAGCGTCCATGAAGCACTTAACATGAAGCTGACATTCGTAGTGTCTGTTCAGCAGCCATAAAATATTAAAAGTGGCACAACACGCTCCCTCACGAAGAGGTTTGAATCCTCTTTACTCCCTTTAATTATGCATTCATGAGTACATGGGTTTAGGTTCATCAAAGTCGGTCGGGAGCAACGATGCCTCTGCAGGGAGCCTGTTGCAAAGGTGGACAAAAAGTGAATATCTGCATCAAACTGTGCCAGCCCAGCGGGAACTCTCCCAGTAGCTCACCACATTACCAGTCCAGCCATGTCTCTGACCTGCAAACTGGAGCACTTTTAAAAAACCATTCCTCTACCACAGTAACTGACTGGTTTCCAACCTGCCCTGAGGCAAGACTGTGTAAGTGTGTGTGTGTGTGTGTGTGTGTGTGTGTGTCCTACTGATCTGTCCAGGGTGTACCGCTGCTTCTCGCTTAGTAACAACCAAATAATGCAGTTAACGAGTAAGTGGATAACAAACCCCCTCTTGTTTCTTTGTATCTGGATCAATACGACATCTGGTCCCACCTGAGCTCACGTACCTACAGCATAGGTCACCTGACCACCCAGATAAATCGACTCCCTCTCCTCTGCCGCAAAAGCTGTGGCAATTATCAGCTGTCTCCCACCACAGCAAAGGAGCAGACGTGAGGTTAGCTACGAAACGGTGAGCTCCGTGAAGGGGGCACTCTGCACCACTCTTTTAGCATTCCCAGCTGAATAAACAACCAGGAAGCAAAGATTTATGACTGCTTTTATTTTCCAGGGCTTTAGTCAAGAGTGTTCTATTTTTGGTGACCTATAAAAAATCGTTACAGGATGCCTTAATGCTGGATGTTATCGCGAGAAGTGCCAATAAACCAGCTCCCAGCTCATTGCTGGTCTGAACTGTTCAATCCTTTTAGATACAAATGTGCTAAGAGTCTCCTCCGTAACCACTGAGCCAGATTTCAGCATCCTGGACATAAGTTTGGCCTTCACTTGAATAATGCACTTTCTATACACGGGTATCCTAAAACTAGTCTACAACCAGTAGTAATATTTTATTCTTAATGTTTGAGACTCACCGAAATGATGGCTGCTAGAGTCTCAATGCCCCCGGTGCTGAGCGTGATGTAAGGGACGATCTCCTGGACGAAGCCTGCCTCCAGAAGGATCCCGCTGGTGTAGTACCAGATCTACAGAGGAATGGGTGTCATTAGCAGCAGTGGGCACCTTTCAGCTGTCAATCACACAAGGTATGAGCAGATTTTTAGCCTGCACTTTAACATTTGGATCAAACATTTAAATAGTATTCACAATTTTTTTTCTTTTTCACATTATTACCAAAGCTGCCTGGAAATGCCCAGCACCTGGGGGGGGGATGCGTCAACTGGCATCCCTCATGTCAAGAATTTTGATTTCTAAACTCTCAGCCTTCGCAGCGGCTGTCTTTTGACAGGGGTGATGAGCAGAAAAAGACTTCCAGGCTGATAAAAATTGCACTCGTCCCTTCTTGGAATTAAGATTCATGTAAATTTGGAGATATCTTCATCTGTCATAGTGAAATGAAAGGTCATTATTACATCAGTTTTTATATCAACAGCTATGATATTTTTTATGATCTCTGCTACAGACTTGACACGCAGCTCAATTTGCATGCGCTCCACACTGCGGCGCGGTCAGGACTATTATGCAGAATCTGAAAATGAGCCACTCTGAATTCCTGCTCTGAATATTTTATTTTAACTGACCTGTCAGCCAGACAGAAAATGGGTTTGGAAGACTTATTTTGTCTTATAAATCAGTTCTGTTTTTGTGAAGGGGGAAAAAAAGGATTTTTTTGATGGATTTTAACAAAACTAGATGGACATGGAGGACGAGTTAGTGTCGCACTCATTATTTAAAAGATCTATACATACAGCCGCAAAGGGACGTGTTACACAAACCTTATACACCGTTAAAGTCTTGATTTTTCAACTGCTGACATGATGAGGAAGCCAGGCATGTGTTCCCACAGCTTACCGCCTTTTTTTCCTTCACACAGGCCTGTCTAGGAAGGATCATTTCCTTCCCAACAGCTGCCAAAGCTTCATAAACAACCTTGTTTTTTGGATTTTTAACACTCAGTCTGACTGAGGCAAATGGTCCTACTGACACTGGTGCCTTTCTGGCGCCTTTTCCTTCAAAAGCAGAAAGGGAGCGCAGCGTACCGCGTTGAGGCCGCAGAGCTGATACGACGCCATGGTGACAACGACGGTGATGAGCTGCCAGCGCACGGCTGGGGTCTTCATCAGCTGGAGCACCGAGGCGGTCTGCAGGGTTTCCTGAGCTCGGGCCTCCGCGTGAACCTCTTCCAGCTCCTCGGACACGTCATCCTTCCCTAAAAACTTCTGGAAAGCTGACACACACACACACACATGCAAGAATTAATCAGACACCTTAAAAAACAGCTGCATGTTTTGCTAATGTGTTTGTTGTGCTAATGTGTGCACCAGGTGTGTAATAAAATATTGAAAAAGGAGTTGGCCAGTTTGCTCGTGCAGAGCTAACTCAGTTGTAGCAATCTGAAGGTCATTTGAGTCTGAGCCACTTAGACATGAAGGGCTGAAGGGAATAAGTGAGTGTCTCTGCCTCATTTTAATCCCTTCTTTGTAAAAGGCAACTTGGCTGCAGGTGGCGGACACGACCTTAGATAAAAAATTTAAAAAATACGCCACGGCACATAAATCTTTGAATGGGATGGATAGTGCTGAGTGGCCACACCGGTGGACATGACCTGTTGGAATAAAGTTGAGTTTAAAAAGTTCATCACGACTAACAAAAAAGTGAAACTTACAAGAACACGTTCTAAACTCAGGCAGGTGTAAAGAAAACCTCTAAACTCCACATATAGAGAGGCTAAGCAGGGAATAAACTTCTTTCTTTTTCTCAGAGAATTAAATTCATTTTCACTCAGAAAGGTTTGGAAAACTTGCAGATACAGATCCAGGAGTGACGAACCAAATGTCAAAATTGAAGTGTTTCATACCCACAGAGATCTGGTCGCTTTCTTAAGGTTAAAAAATAATAAACTAGTGGCTGGTGGACAGATGGAGGCAAGGAAACACCGTCTCTTGTGTCGTCATCATCATCTGTTTTCATCCAGCTCTAATTTAAGGGCAGATGAAAGAACCAAAATAACCCCAGAGGCTGTGTCCAACGTTCTCTATGCTTGCTTAATGCACGTACCGCAGTCAGAGATGCGTTCTTCTTATGTTAACATAAAAGGGTTCACAGTAAAGCAACCCTATGAAGTTGTAGCGTTTAGAAACGAGGGCTGGAAGAGTTTGTGCATGTAAATTACATGTCGGATAAACGCGGCTGTGAACTATGAATCTGTAGTAATAAAAAAGCGTGGATATTTTTCTTTTTCCCCTTGTTGAAAGACATTGGATTGATTTATGGGTATAAAAGATTTAATTTTTGAGGTGCATCCCAGTAATGAGAGTCACACAATGAAGGCCCAAGGTTAATGAATTTGATGAAGTTTAGTGGAAAACAAGAGATACAGCTCAGACATTCAGGAGGAAAATTATACGGTCTCGTTCTTCAATGTCAGCCACGACAAATGACAGTTCATGCTGTGTCTGTAATACACACTGGTACAAGTCTACTGGAAGTTGGTAAAAACAGAACCAATTTGGGATTAAAAAAAGAATCGGATGCACAACCAGACACACCCAAACAAAACAAACAATGATGCATGGCAGTGTAAACAATTCCAGAGACATTTGCCCCTGCTTTCCACACTATTATGATAGTATTTTAATTTCAAACTCAATTTCAACCAGCGCCAACCGAAAAAGATAGCTATCATATATTAAAATATCGCTGCTTGGGTAGGATCCTTTAGGCAAGCAGGCGTCTATCTTACACCAATCCAAGGTGCAAAGTGGAAGCGCAGGCTGCAAAGCTTCATTTCTCATTCTGGAAGGGTCTGGCTCGACCTGTGCAAAGTCCTGCTTTGCCTTTCTCCCTGCGTCACTAGAGCGCCACGTTGGTTGTACGACGCATGTTCGGAATTATTAAACCGGGAGCTCCATTTTCATTACTTTTTCCCCACTGCTACGTTCACAATACATTTACATAAAGGGGTTCAAAGCATGCGTGGTTTAATAACATTTTATACCCTGGGAAGCGTCACGCCGAGCCAAAGATAGAATCATTTGTGCAGCGATGCAGGGAGGTTCTCCTCCCAATGTAATCGGTATTGATGCGTACACATTTGATGCATGCATAATGAGGAAGAAATGTAGGCAAACTGCCGTTTTGCATGTATGCCATACCTCTTTTGGCCCCTTCCTCATCTCTCCTCTCCATCAGCAGGTAGCGAGGACTCTCAGGGAGGAAGGGCAGGACGCACAGCTGCAGGACTGCCGGGAAGGCCAGGAACGCAAACAGGTAGTTCCACCGAGATTCCTAGAGTCAAAGCACACTAATGGTACCGATGCCTGGGGAATGGGATTCCAATAAGTACCAGATTGGTGAGTTTGTGTGTTTCAGGCATCACATGAGACTGAAGCAAAGCGATGCCTTTTTTGTTGTAAATTAGGATGACCCCCTTTAAGACTGTATAAGTGTGTATTCCAAAACTATGGAACAATGTTGTGGTGAGTACACAAATGATAAATGTCTAGAATATCATGGGAATTACATAAATGTCCTCTTAATGATGACAAAGGGAGACAGAGGGACACATTAGGGACTGGAAGTGTGATATGAGCTAACAATTGAGACGATGCTGCCGTTTGATGGATGAGGCCAGATCTGTCGCTGTAATATCTGATGTAAATATCCGGAAATGTTCTATTTAAATTTAAAAGCATCACCCAACTAATAGTTGGAAATGTATTTAAATATATTCTAGAATATATCCTAGGGTAATGGGTTTCAAAGTGTGGGTCATCGAAACATGTAAATAAAGGAGAGCGGAACAAACAGCTGTTAACATCTGGATAGCAACAGGTTCCAGACAGTTATGATCCTGAGGAAATACTGTGCTTTTCTCCTCAGACCTCCTTTTTCTACGTTGGTTCTCCTGGAGGGCTGTCAACATTTCTGCACTGAATCTAAATTGAAGTTGCTCTTTGGCGAGAAAAAAGAAAGGGGGGCATCTTATTGGCTCGTAATCTTTTAAAGACGTTAGAATTGTTCTCTGGATAATCTCGAAATTGTCGTATACATATCATATTGTTATTTAGAATGCTATACCTTTTTTAAATGAGCAATTGCTGCAGGGCTGCTTTCTTGTACAATAAAACTATGTTAAATCGATTTGTACGTATTAGGCGTGTATAAAAATAACATTTCCTGTTTATTTTCGAGCCTGTGCGAGGAGATTTGTTTATAATATCTCGCCCCTGGTGGGATTAATAAAATGGACTAAAGCTGTAAAATTAGAAAAAAGGAAAAAAGACATTCCAGCTTCAGCTGCTGGGGGAGTTATTGCACGTTCCTCAGTGGAACGTTTTTATGATCTATCTGTGTTAAAGGCTTGGCGCTATCATACTATTGATTTGTTAAATCTATACATCAAAAAGTGTGTGTTTACTATGATTTTACATCAGCTTTTTTCTTTTTTTTTCTGGGAGCCATCTCCCTGAGGAGATGAGAAAATAGCTGCGAGGAAAAATTCTCCTTTGTGGAGGAAAAAACTCTCCTTTGTGGAGGAAATAACTCGTCTTTGTGGAGGAAAAAAATCGTCTTTGTGGAGGAAAAAAAAATCGTCTTTGTGGTCTAAAGAGAAGCAGAATGGCGATAAAGATGAGGACTAAGGTTTGGTAAATTTAAGCCATGTGGTGGCTGGTATAAGTTAAATACCTAAAAAGGTTATTCCCAAAATGGGGAAATGAGCTAATTAATTTCCTCTAATCTGGCAGCAGCAGCAGCAGCTAATGGCAAATCTTAATTTCCACTGCGACTGATGCTCTAAAATCGACCGTCAACTGTTGTTAGTTGGTTAATAGGGGATGAGCCACAGGAGGCATAAACACGGAGGAAAAAACAGATAAAGTGGATAGAAATTTGCTTAAAAAACAACCCCTTTTTTCAAATTAGATGTCACACCAAACTTTTTTTTTAATCTGTCGGTTCCCTCACACCCGACACTCACATCTCAGATGAACCTTAACGGTTCTCTGAAGTGATCCTGTGTGTAAACTTGATCACACAACAGTGCTGAAGAGCCTCATAAACATGGAACCTCTTTGCTTTAAGCCTCCCATCGACAGCCTTTAAGCTGCTGGAATCCTCTATAGGCTGTGAGGCGGCAGGATCAGAAAAAGCCCATCATCCCGCTGCCCGCGTAGCTGCCTCTAATAAATGTCAACTACGGTGGGAGCCGCTTTTCAAGAAACTCTTTCAAAAAAGAAAACGGACAATCATCCCTTCTGGCCCCATTTTGAACAATAAGGCAGCAGAGCTCTGCAAATCTTCTCACTTTATAAAATTGGTTTACTTTCCTCTGGGTGGAGAAAGGTGGGTGCTGTAGAAGGTGGACCGAGAACACTTGTTTTTACCCTTGTTTCTGCACAAAGGGAACTAAATCAGATTCAGGTCACTTGCGTTAAGACCCTCATCAATATCTGGTTATTATCGAATAAAAAATACCAGCTGAAATGTTGTTTTTCAATAAAATGGGTGGAACATACACAGCACCATCAGATGAGTCCGCTCTCTTCTGTGCAAATATCTATGATGGCTGAAGCCGCCACCCCCCCACGCACAATCTGTTTAGTCCGTTTGCGTGACCTTCCGGGGAGGACAGGACACAGAATGCGGATAAAGGCCACCGGCTGAAGCCTCGCTGCTGCGTGCTGCCTCCTGATGAGTCTAGCGTCCTCCTGAGAGCGCTGCGTCACTCCGGCTAATTCCCGTTCGCGCCCAAACGTCGGAATAAACACGGCCCTACAGGGAAAATGGCGGTGGCCGGGCAGAAAGGTGAAAGTCATTTTCATTTGTCAAAGCTTATCGCTGTTTCACACCCCACACAAAGCAGCATCGCGGCTGCCGTTATCCCGTGATGAAAGGAAGCGTGTTAAATCCTCATCAGAAAATGCCAACAAATTACCGTCAGACTTGCTACGTGTGTGTGGCGACCTTGTGGAGGGTGCCATCTTTCCTGGAAAGCATCGAGCTGGCGATAACCTCGTGAAGACACAGATCCATAAATGCAATATTTATAAGTGTGCTCACCTTAGTGGGATGGAATTGTGGATATGGCTAAGCAGTGCTTATAAATAAAAAATGAGTCCCTGTTTACTCGGAGCTCAGACACATTGCCCGTGTGTAAATGTTAGTGCAAATCAGAAGCAGCGGGGAACCAGAAGCTGGAATTTGGTAAAATCCTTCGAAAATAAAACCAATTATGACAGAACGCACAGATCAGCACATGTCCGTTACTATTACAAACCATTCTAAAAACATAACAGCTGCATTGGGGTGTTTCCGGGTACTGTGGAGCAGTGGGGGAGGGGGGGGGGCGTGCATTTCAGGCCTAGGCCTTCAGTGATGTCATTTTTAACACACCCCATGATACCTCCAATATGGAGAATCCATATAGAATCACACCTACACATATCACACCTACACATGACATCACCTTAACGTTGGCTAGTCCAGCAAGATTTGAATTCCAGAGCATTTAGAATTGTTAACCTCACATTCACAATGAAGAGTGGGAAACCAGGATCTCAGATAGTGTCCAAACTCAAAGATAAAACACGATTTTAAGAGTTCGGTCAACAAAACTATGTGAAATAAACAAGTTTGTTGGACAAACTGAGAAACTGCGCATTGTTTACATCTAAGGCGCCAACGAGACAATAACGACACCAATTACTCATTTTTTAAAAAGTAAACAGATTATTTGCATTTGTTTTTGAGAATATGCAACCGCAAAACAATTGAACATAATAAATTGTGACTTAAATGACTTCAGCCACAGCTTTGCAAGTGCGCCACATAGCGTTATTTACGCTACGAGTTGTGGATAATGAGAAAGATAGATAGATAGATAGATAGATAGATAGATAAGATAGATAAGTCCTTTATTGTCATTGCACCCAGGGTACAACGAAACCCCGTGAAGGTAAAACAGAAAAGAAAAAAGCAATTGAATGTAAAACGGCATCTGACTGACCTGGCCCAGCAGTTCTGGCAGACCCAGCACTTGTCCTGTGAACACTCCCAGACAGATGAGGATGGAGTTGAACTGGCCGATAGAGCCTCTTATGTGCCTGGGAGTAATCTCCCCCAAGTACATGGGGAGCACGCTGAGAGCGATACCTGCCAGGAGGAAACAGGCATCAAAGTCGTTGTGGAATAACAGGCGCGGCGATTGTCTTTCAATTGGCTTCATTTTATTTTGTTTTCAACCAAAGTTTCCTCTAACCAATCAAGCTGACAACTGTCACGAATAGGCTTTTGGGGAAACTATTGTGAAGGTTCTGCGGGCTGGATTAAAATGTTAATGGGGCCACATGTGGCCCCCCGGTTCTTAGTTTGGCCACTTTTGAGTTGGGGGGGTAACAACAGTTAGGCTGCACATTAACCCTTTGGCTGATAGAGACACAGATCAGTGTTGGTGAGGTTGACGGAGGGAAAAGCTGGAGGGCAGCTGGTTCTAGCTTTAAAAAATACACCGCAAGACTCAAACCCAGTCGTCCTATAACGGGAACACAGTGAAGGAAAGTTTCTGAAACACTCAATTAAATTGTCCCCCAGTGCTCGACGGATGCCGCTCTGTCTAATCTCTGAGCTGCCACCTTGTGAGCTCAGGTTGGACGTTTCTGCCACTCGCAAGAACAGCAGGAAAATAGATTTTAGGCTTCCTCCTGGAAAACGCCAGTAGCTGGATGCATTTAAAACAGCTCACACTGGCAAGCTTTGTGTGGAAAGAGCAGAACCGCAGGCAAAATACACAGGCCCTAGACACGGGAAGGAGATCCGACGCTCATCCTCAAACAGATGCAGATATAAAGCATCAAAGGGGAACAAACAGATTCCTTCAGGATTGAAGCCAGATTGAATTCCAGGGTAACACTGGAAAAATTAAAATACTACTCAACACCCCTGTTCTATATGTCCAGCTGATGTTTTTCCATAGTGTTTTGCAGACTTTCTCCATCTGCTGGACTCATTAGCTCAGCTCTGTGACGCAGCCGATAATGCGCCGCACGAGGTGGCCCTCATGTGCAGCGTTTTTCAAAGGCTGAGTGAGGAGTTCTGAACCCAATTTATTGGACAAATTACAGGAGCGACCTGTTTTGAAGCTCGGTTACTGCGGGAAAAAAAGATGTTCCAAAGGTAACGCAAAGCAGCTGGGCTGCATTTACGGCGGAATGTTACATGAGCGGTGAGGAAAGGTTGTGTCATTATCGCGCATGCTTTCACGTGTTCCATACTGGTCATCATTATCTGTAATGGAATGGAAGCGTATCGGTGCACCCAGCGAGCAATCTGCTCACGGCGAAGGCACCATTAATAAAAATGCACGCAGGTTTAGGAGGAATATATTCTGTACTTTTTTTTTCCAGAGCGTGTGCTGAAAAGAGGCGCTGCAAATGGCAAATGTGTAAAAGTAGTTGTTAGATTGTCACTGTTTTTTTAATTTTCCTTCTCTCTGGGGATGACTATTTATGCAGGAAAGAGTTGCCCAATGAAACAAGCACTGGAACGTCACTCCAGCGTAATAAATAAAGCACCTACCAGAATCCACTCCGATGATGAAGCGGCCGATGATGAGCATCTCAAAAGACTTCGCCGTCTCGCCCAGGGACATCAGCAGCGCAGCTGTTACTGCAAAGCTGTTGTTGACGAGCAACGTTCCTCTTCTGCAGGGAGGAAGACCATGCGGAAAAGAAACTTGAAGGAGAGGAGTTTCGGCACTCAACTAACAACAATGAAATCAAAACATGAACCCGAATAACGATTTCCAACGCAGATGGGGCAAAGGTCACATGATCAGTGTTGCGTCGGGGTCCAGATTCATCATCAGGACACATGGAGGAGGATGACTAGCACAACTATTTACTGTCTGTACAGAAGAGAGCAGCAGAGAGGAATTTAGGCTCTAATCTGCTCAAAACCTCAGGTGAAGAGACGGGAAATTCAGGAGGGAATGTGAGATAAGTGCCAGATGACTGTGGAGGCAGGCTTGGTTAAAGAGACCTTTGACCCCTCTCTAAAACGAACAAGGTAAAAAGATTCCAATTTCTGCCGTAAGTTATATTAGAACAAGTAATAATATTTATTTAATTACAAAAAGTATCCACTCAACCTCAGCTGATGTGATAACGATAACAATTTGAGGTGGCAGGTTGTCAGAAAAGGGTTTTTTTGTGTTGTTTTTTAAATATTTAAAGAATATTATTCATTACTGTAATCTATGACACGATCCAAATTTAAAACAAATGGTTCATACGTGGACGTCACTAAAGGCCTAGGCGTGAAACGCACTTCCTGCCACTGCTCCTAAACCATCATAAACAACCTGCTTAAGGAAAAGGATGCGTTTCGCTGTTATTGATGGCGCGCAAAGTCAAAGGGCAGCCAAATATGTGTTTCTTTAAAAACCGATCAACTGCAGCATTCAAATATTTCCAGCCTCCTCGCAGTCAACACAATATATGAATATTAACGATCTTATTGTACAGTTTATTCCCTTGTGTTTATTTCCTCATTAGCGACTCAAGTTTATTTTGTTACCTTTGACTGGAGTCATTTTGTGGTAAACGGATGATCTGAATTTCGCTCACGTCGTGATTATTGTTCAAACAGAACCATTTCAATTCTCTCTTCGCCAGGGATGAGAAGGCGTTCAAAATGGCTTTCAGACACTGTCACATTTGAACAAACCTAGTCTGTTTCAAACATCTTTCTTTGAGGCATTCATGTGTTTTCCAAACTTTATTGCCAAACTTTTAATGAACCAGTCTTTCCCCCTCGCGTCCTCATCCTCTTGAATATTCAACCGCTCTCGCTGACGTTGCAGCTTCAACCTTTTCGACGCGTTGCACAAAGACGACCAGCTGGCTCGCGAATGTGGAGCGGCCAATATCGAGGAGGAATAACTAATATGGCTCAGCCTAATCAACAGACAGCGGATCATCACTTAAAAGGTTATTCCAAAGGAGCCCTGTGGCCAAAAAAGTTATTACTCTGCAGAAAGACGAGATCTAAGGTGCTAGAACAGTTAAATAAAACTATTTCTTACATTTTAAGAAGATTACCAATGATTTTTAAACCTTATTTTTGTTCATTTGTTAGAATTTTCACTGGGTTTGGTTTTCCAGATTGCTAAACTGAAACAGATCAGTGAAGCAATGCAAACATCCTAAGTGGTGCGTATGAAAAAGGTCCCCGACCTGCCGTGCACTGCCATCTGTCCCGACAACGCCACCGGTCCACCTAAACATGCCACTTTTATCAGGTAATCTCTAGCAAAAGTGTGTCAATATTGTGTAACAGTCGGGGTTCACATAAAACTCAGGGGCCGCCACTGACGGGCAAAAAGAAGGAAAGAGGAAGTTTCCTTAACAAAGGAGACTGATAACGCGTGGCCTTACCTTCCCAGCACTCTGATGATGTATGAGACTGACAGCGCTCCACAGAGGCCTCCGATTGCAAATATGGACACCGTGATGGACCAGAGCAAAGTGACGGTCTCCGCGGCGATGGGCTCATTGTACCTGCCAACCCAGGTCTGATTGTAAAAGGCTTTGATGTACTGCAAGAAAGGAGACAGACACGTTAGAAAACAATAATCGAACCAATCCACACTCTTCTGAAAAAACAAATACAATACAAGTGTGTGAGACTCACACACTTGTATTGTATTTGTATTGAGCTGTAGTATATAAACGCTGCTGATTTTTTAAAATTGAGGTCACATCCAACAGTTAATGATTGCCAGGCATCATCAACATCCTGTGTTAACATAACCTAGAAAAATAAAAAACACACTTGTAATCCACACCTTGAGGTTTATGTGTGTACTTAGGCTGCGTTATTGTAGAGATGTTTGCAGTTTCAGTCTGTTTAAAAAACAGGTTTTTATTCAGAATGGATTTCCTTCAGCAGGGATGATAAACACGTGTGCACATTCATCAAACTATAGCATTACAATATTATTTATTATCAGAACAGAAAGTATGACATTTCTGAGATGATGGTGCATTAGATATGGCTCCTACATCTGTATCCGCCACTAAGATTTCAAAAAATAATCTCCTTTTCGGAGTTGTGACTCCACCTTCCCCTGGCCTGACCTCCAACATCTCCAACAGCAGCCCGCTCGCCCCATCCATCAGCTTGTGTTCAGGAAACCATTACGATCTCCCAGCTCTCCCTCTGACCACTGCTGGGTCATGTTTGCAGCAAATAGTAAAAAAATCCGGGCTGTCGACTCTTCCTCGCCACAGGCAACCAGTTTTTCCTGACATCTATGGTCAACTACTGCACATAAGGAGGTTTTCTGATTTTTCTGATCACATGACTGATTTTCTCCTCTGTGGACCAAGGTTGGATCCAATCTACTGACTCTGTGTTTATGTGAGTAGGTGGATATTAATAACGATTCCATTGTGGGTGTGTTTACGTATTTGTTTTACGCTTTAATGAAGCACGTGTTTGCTCGTGCTTGTTTTCCCAAAGCAGGCGCGGCGAGCATCTTTTTGGTTTTGCCAGTCGGTAAAAGGATCTCTGTGAGACCGGCGCCTCTGTAAGGACTCACCCTTGCAGGCGCGTTGACCACCGACAGGTTGTAGCCATAGATGAAAGATGAGCCCAGGGCGCCAAAGAAAGCAGCACTCAGGAGACAGGCTGTGATTGGCTGCTGACAAGACAGGAAAACAACAAGTCATAATGCAACTGTTCAAAAACATTCCGTAGGTCTCCTCCCATAGTTACCTGGTGAGAGTCACTCATGGAACACAAAAGAGTTTCAGGTTAGTCAAAGGAAACACACCTTGGTAAAACCCAGAATTTCACTAACCTTGCTTTTCTTCTGCACGTCGCTCATCTTGTGTTCTTCCAAACCACGTTTCCGGACCTATGTCATGTGACAGATTCCGCACAAAACATGAAAGTGATGTCACAACAGCGAGGAAAAGAAATACTCCTCGAGGAAATGAAACTGAGTTCATTTTTGCTGACAGGTTCCAAGAATATGACAACAAAGCAGATGGAGGCGTGGTTGAAAATATGTAGCCTAGACATGATATTTATCCTAATACAGAAGTAAAGTAATGATAATCAGGCTTTAAAACATATACAAGTTGGTCATGTGGCACTAAAGAATTTCCGCTAACATGTTTTTTTAACCAAATCACCAAAGATCTCGTTGCTTTAGTGGATAAAAGTTTGTAAAGAAGATTTAGGTGTCAGAACTCATTTTCTATGTTTATTTTTCTGTTTCCCGCTTGGTAAAAATTCATTCTTGACTTCAGAGCTGTCATCAAGCTGCCGTGCTTGATGACGTGCTCCTGCCCTGGCTAGCTAGTGCATAAATAAATGAATGCAAAGACAGGTTTAAGGAAACAAACACCATTCCATTCCATGAAAGAATTCAGCCTTTACCAGCAATCACACCCTTTTTTTCTGGTGATTAAAACAAACTCAACCGACTGGATCACAGGTAGCTTTAAATAAATCACCCAGGGAAACTATACTAAAATGCTCCAAGGGCTGTTAGACATAAATTCTATTTTTAAAAATGAAAGTTAAAAGTTTACTGTGAGAGATCTGAGACTGAAACCATGGAAAAAAAACTGAGCACCCGCTCAGAAAAGAAGAAAAAGAAGCATTTCACCGATTTTTTTTAAGACTCCCAGCGGATTCTTACCCAATTTCAGGCGTCAGCAGGCAGTGAAAAGCAGCGAGAGCCCGGTGAAGACAACTTTGACAGGAGCGACACGAGAAGACTGGGGTAAAAAATTATTAACTCCGGAATGCCTCTCCCTTCCGCTCTCTCCTGTCAATAGATTGCCCCTGGAATCACAGGTCACCTTTTCCATGGCTCCACAGGCCTAAATAAACAATTTTGAATCTATAATTTTAGGCATAGTTTGAGAAAGAGTAAATAATTCCCCTTTGATTTCATATTTTCTTCTAATCATGAATTGCTTTTTATCCAGTGTTTAAAGAAAGTGGTGACATTCAAGCTGTTGTGGAACTTTTGTTAAAGCAGGATGTTTGTGCAGGGATTTGTCTAAATAAATAAAAAAATATCCATGATAAAGTGGAAATCTTTGATGCAATCGTTAATTCCACTCAAAATATTTCTGATCTAGCAGTCTTTTGCATTTTGCGCTTTGCTACAACGAAGCGCTTTTAAAATCAAAAAGCCTGGAAAAGCAGAAAATCTCTGCACACCTATCGCTGAACCAGGTGTGTGGGGGGCCGACAAAGAATCCAACTTTTAGGTTGGCCATGTGGGCAGCAACCTTTCTTATTAAAATCAAAAGGCCAAAACAAATGGTGAAATAAATCAAAGTGCGACTTAATCAGTAATTGATTTAAATTAAAAAAAACAGTTTTGTCCCCAGGCTGGGGACAAGGTGCATCTTGGCGCAGCGGTACAGTGAGTCCCATCCTCCCCCCCCAAGTTACCACTTTCTACAACACTCATTCATTCACGTTTGTGCAGCCGAGGTCATTAACAGCCTGATGGACATCCCATATTTTTACCTTCAGTGGTGTTACACACACACACACACACGCCGCTTTAGGGTCAGAACAGAAACGTTCGGCTGTCTGGAGCCATTTCTTGTTTCTTTACTCTTTTCAGAGCTGCATTCTCGGGGAAAGCCTTCGTGCCTCGTGCGTTAAGACCCTCCCTCGTCCTCCTTATTTGGGGGATTCTGGACTTTGGTCACGAGGCACGAAAGCGTTCCTCAAGAATGCAACTTCTGTCTCGGCTCCGTTGGCTAAGTGCATTACAACGTTTTGCTAGAACAAACTCCTGTCTGAAACACACAAATCAGCCAAATTTCTACCTGGTAACACATTAAAAAACTATTCAAGGACAAAGATCAGAGTCTGTGGGATGGACGTGCTGAAAAACGGGGGCGTGCTTACCTGGAGCTGCAAAGTTAGGGTTGGATGACGTGAATTTAGGTGCCAAATATACCATCAGCATAACTGAAACACTGAACTTTTCTTCCGTTCCGAAGGAAAACAGCAGGACAGAGCTGGAGTCTGTGGCGTGCAGGACTGAGCAACCTTCCGAGTGCTGAGTGAAACACGAACACATGGTCCCAGTAATCAAAAGCCAGGCTTTCTTCCCTCCTTTCGTTCTATCGTGGGGGTGAGGAGTACCTTTCCCAGGGCGGCTTTGGGAAAGAATCACCGGACCGCGAAGGTGAACACAACGTTTGTGTTCACCTTTAAACACGCGGAACTCAAATAGCCCAAAGTGAAAGTGGAATGGAGACGTGGAGCCAGGGCCTGCTCAAGGTTTATGGCTCTAACAGCCATTTTGTCTTAAAGTCTGCGTGTTGGTGGAGTCTCTACGTAATCCACAGAATAATTCAGAAGTCTTTCCAACAGGGGTTACCGGAGGGGAGGCAGAAATACACCCAGAAGAGCTCACCAGTTCTTCACAGGACACACACGCACACACACACACACACACAAACCAACCATTCAGCCACAATGAGGGCCCTATCGCCATCATAAACCAGTTATTAAAATCCTAAATTCAACACTTACAGCACCAGAGCTTTCAGGACGTCTGCTCTTCAAAATCATTCATGCTTCCGAGTCTGAACCCAGAGTCCGTGGTCACACACACACTTAACTGAACAAGACACCAGAGTCACATGAGCTCCAGTTTAACTCAATTAGCTCAAACTGGACATGAACCAGTGGTACTTGGGAACGTGGTGAAGACGGTTGGGCTGAGCTCTGCGCCTCTCTGGTCAGGTGTCATGTGAAGCCCAGTCCGCCTGGACCTTAAACACAGACTCAAGATACCACAAAGGGAGATAATAATCCAGTGCAGCCGTGGTATGAGAGGAGAAGCCTGGGTAAACGTTATGACAGGTATAAAACCTCTTTATCTGCCCTCACGTGGACAACTGACTCAAGCGAGCTTCAGGAAAATCAGACACAGCAGGTTAAAAGATGACTGTTATCAGACGTTTAGGGGCCCGGTTCTGACCACAAACGAAATAATCTGATCCAGAGCGCTCATGAGAGTCACGGTGAGGCTCTTTATGGTCTTCTGAGGTCCAGACGTCCCAGTGAAATCAAATGGGTGATGAGGCGAAGGCCTGAAAAAGACGTGGACATGGGGACATGGGGACAAAGACTTGGGAAAACGATGGGCCTGAAAGAAGCACAAGGAGACCCGAAAAACAAAAGCAATCATACACTTATGACGTTTTCTTTTCGAAATCTAGGCAACGGGAATAATTTAATTCGTGATTTTATTTAATCAGAATAGAAAAAAAAAAAAGAACTCCCTCTCAGGTCAGATGTTCTTTTAACCAAACACAAGGATTTTTTTTTTAGAAAGCCGTTACATATGGAATGTTGAGCTTACAAATGTTACATACACGTCAGATGTAAAAGCATTCGTACAGTGAAATTGTCTGATTTTTGTCTGTGTATGCAGATAAAATGCGTCCACCAAAACCATCGCAGGGATTATTAGAGCAGCGTTTGTAGCCGCGAAGCATTTACGCTTCGGTTGTTTACAGACAGCATAGACCATTGATCAGAGTGAAAATACAGGGGTGTTTTTTTTTTTAGAAAAGAAAGACTGGAGTCTACAGTAGTCCTTGAACTTTGAAATAAGGCGCTATTGCCTGCAGCTCAGTATTTAATACACCACTGCTTGACGCTGGCGTCGGGCGAGGTGGTGACCAGGGTGTTCTCATCGATCCAGGCCAGGCCGCTAATGTGGTGCAACCGGTGGGTTTCTGCAGACAAGGCAGGAAGTGGGGAGGGAAGGGGGGGGGTTGGTGAAGGGCACTACAAGGTCACTGTCCTCTAGTCACAAAGAAAAAAAAAACAATTCCAAAACCAAACAGTGTTGTGGTGCACTTCTCCTTAATGGCGGGGAGGTAGCGGAAGCAGCACCAGAGGCCTGCACGGGTCTGGAGCGTAAAGTATCTGAAGCACGGCGGGTGGGTGGGAAGAGGAGCGGAAAAAAAAATATCTGAAGGTGTTCGACGTGTGAGGAGCCTTTTTTTTTTTTTTTTTTACACCAAGGCCAGAAAGGTAAAAACTTTCCCATATCAGTTGCTACAAACGGCTGCTTTGCTCCACTTGGAATGGCTGACAAATGTTACCGAGGTAAACACACACCCCCAGGGTTGTGTTTTCAGAGTTTTCTCAACTGATTTTATCCCCAACGACCACTTGACCTGACACAGCAGTGAGATCATCATCATCATCATCATCACCGGTGTCCAGGTCATAGGAGCCCAGAGCCGGAGGGAATTCTGCTCTTCCGTCAGAAGAGCTTCACCTCCCATCTGAAAGGATTTCTCGCTTCTGAAATCGCTTTCACTAGCTGCAGATGTTTGACCAGAACCTGCTGAGCTGCAGCGTTACCACGATCACCCTTCTGTCCGAGGAGGAGGCAGCAACTGTTTACTCTTCTAGAAGAAAAACGACTCACTCTCTGCTGCTCTGGAAAACCACTTCAGAAGAATCAAACCTGGTGCTTCACAACACGAACCATAAGCAGGAAGATCTGCTCCCCAAACAGCCACGCGTGGCCTTATCACTAATGTCTACAGCACTTGTTTAAGACCAAACATAAAAAGTCCTAGGAGCTGGTCTGTGTCAGCAGATATACGTGAATTGGTACACTGGGTGTGATACCGAACGCAAACTTTTGTAACACACACTTTCACAACGGAGCACCTATTCATTGACCAGTATTATGATGTTACATCACATACAATATAGATAATGGAGATAAATACAATCAACTTTGACTATCTTGATTGCAAAACCTGGCTGACACTTCAGTCATGGTGCTCTAAAGACAATCACAATGGATAATCTGGAGTGTTGTGGTGACGTCTGGGATGTTTGGATGGTAAATGAGGAATTACACTGGTGTGTCCCGCCTTACCTGAGAGTTTAATCTTCTTCTCCGGGTCACTTACTGACCAAACATACACCATCATGTCCATCCCGCCAGTTGCAAAGTGCTCATTATCAGGGCACCAGGCCAGGGAGACTGGTTTGGCGTGGTGTGCGTAATATTCGTTTTTGACCTGCGCAGACAGCAAAATAACGATATCTCACTCGCGATAAAGGACACGCGTACAAACAGACTGTAGTGCGTTAAGTATTTACCGCATAGTCGTCTGCTACGGAGTAAAGAACCACAGCCTTCTTTTCGTTTATGACAGCCAGGTAGGCGCCATCATCAGAATACACCATGCCCGTGATCGGTGAATTAACGTCAATGGTTCGACCCTCGTCCTTCAGGGTGCGGCCGTGGATGGAATATAGATGGATCTTTTTATCCTGGGGGGGGGGGGGGGAACACAAGAGGACTGATTCCTTTGAAAATATGACATTTTCCTTCAGCTCCTGTTTGCCTGTCCACCTACGTTTCCCCCCACAGCAACAGTGGTGCCTCCAGGGTGGATCACGCCAAACTCTGCTTCATACCCCAGATTGTCCAGAGTGAAGGCTTTTTTCTTATCATGGAGCAAAACAATCTGGGGAAAAAAAGAATAAACAACCATAAAACAATTAATGGCACAGAAATAGTGAAACTGGTTCCAAAAAATCCCTGTCTAAACTCTTTACCTGTTGGATGCAGACAACCAGCGACAGCCCTCCGACTGCCGCTGACAAATGTTTAGGCTGAGAATCCATTTTCACCACATCGCCGGCACTGCAAACCAACGGGTGTTTTGATTATTTAACCCGCCTGTGTCGACCCGAACACCACAAAGGATCAAAGCGTGGGCATGATGCTGCAGGAGCAGTTACCTGTATTCTTTCTTATTGAGGCTGGTGAAGCGCATCGTATCGTCCATGCTGCATGTGACCAGCTCACCGTTCTCGTTGACCGCCATCTTGGTCACCTGGTTTGTATGGCCCTTCCCTGTGAAGCAGTCATTGTCCCCGGTATCTGCATCCCAATAATGTGAAAAAGTTGTTCAGGAAAACAAATCTCGACCACATACTGAAGGAAAGCGATAACGCAGTGACCCTGCTCGGGCGACTCCTGCTGTGTGTGCATTTTAATAACACACAACAGATATATTTACCATAGTTATCAGGCGTAGAAGACCTGATTGAACAGATCGATGAAAATCCCGCATCCATATCAACAGAAACCAACTCAGAGCCGCCATGAGAGGCAGTTAGTGCGCTTATGGCGCCATCTAGCGTCAACTGTGCCAGTTTCCTTATCAATAACTCATCAGAGTCCAAAGTACACAGGTAACATCATTAGGAGCCAAAAGATTACTTTTTTTGCACTCTGTGTTTGAACAGACTTGGGAAAGGCCGAAATTAGCCCCGACACCTCTTGGTTATTCAAAGGATATTGATATGTCCATCGTGACTGCCTGAGTAGATGACTGATCGGCCATCGCACTTGTGAACCGTCAGACACTGGATGGATTTGCTGTGACCCTGGAGGATGAAAAGACCAGACATTAGACTGATCATCAACAATTTGCAGCAATAACAGTAAATATAGTATTACAGCCCTGATGATGGGACATCCTGACCTTGATGGTGCGTATGGGTCGGTTACAGTTGTTCTTGTCCAGGTAGTTGATGTATCCCGACAGAGAGATGCTGAGGAGGTGGTCCTTCTGCCACAAGCAGCCCAGCTGCTGGTCGTTCACGTCCGTGCCCATGTCGAAGGTGGTCACAGCCGTACCTGCGCCGACGTCCCAGAGTTTCACGGTCTTGTCCCCTGAGGCAGAGATCAGCTGGGTGCTGTCGGGGCTCCAGCTGACCTGGAGGACACACAACGAGCAAAACGGGAGGGAATTCAGTGGCAATCCTTATTTTATCCTCCAGCTCCTGTGCCAACAGGTACGTGCAGCGGTGGGACATCTAACAGCTCGACAAAAAACCTTCAAAAGTAGCTTGGTAGAAGCATTAAAGCAGCACAAAGCTGCTGCCCATCTAGCCCACAGTCAAGGTATGTGTTCAAAGACGTCTGGATAGAAAGAATAATACTCACCGCATAGATTCCTCCGTTGTGGGCCTTCTCTCCACCCAGCTGGCAAACTTTGTCACCAGTAACTCCATCATAAACAAATATCTAGAAATGAAGCCAAGAATTTATAATTCTGTGTGTGGTAGATTCACGGAGCCCAAAGGTGCAGCCGATGCGCTACTCACCTGGCCGTCTGCGCCGGCTGTGACAAACCGGCTCCCATCCGGAGAGAAACGAACACAGTTGACAAACTTGCAATGGTCCTTTTAGAGATGATTGAGAAAAGAAAAAATTAGAGGGGAAAATGATCCCAAAAGAATGGGACAGCCTAAAACCTAACGGTCCGGAAAACTCACACTAGAGGTGAACTTGAACTTGAATGGAGGCCCCTCGAAGAAGGAGGCAGAGCTGTCATCGCTGCCAGTGATGATGCGGTAGGGACGCTTCTGCCTTATGTCCACGCTGTTGATTACTTTCGAGTGGGCGGCGAGATCTCCGACTGAGGAGCCGGTGTCCCAGAGGAAGACAGCGGCGAACCTACACCGAGAGCAGAACGTCCATGAGCGTCCCTGGCAAGACTAAACCATGACCAGAGCACCATTAAGGTTCTAACGCATTTAAATACTTCACTGATGACTTTAATAGTGTCCATGTCTAATTAATATAGTAATAGCTTTAGTTAGCCAGTTAATACTGCTTGATCCTGACTGTTATCCCACAGTCATTCGCCTCTTCCAGCTTTCCTCAGAGGAATCGGACTCACTTTTCTCGCCCGTCTCCGGCAACAGCCATCCTCTTGCTATCTTCGGTCCACGCAATGTCCTTGACCGTGCCTGAGATAGGTTGGTACTCGTACTTCAGCAGATGCTCCTTCTGAGTTGTGTCCCAAATACGGATCTTTCCAGACGCATCTAAAAAGGTCAAAATTATGATATGATTAGGGACATTTTTGGCATGTTCTATAATAAACAACATCATCGGAAGCATTATCTTTGAGCTTAACGCTGGAAATGAAACCCTCCGGTATATAGATATTTATCAGGAGCAGGAGGGGAGTGGACAAACAGGGAAATCCTCTGTTGATGTCTGCTTGGGCTCCTCACCTCCAGATGCAATGTAGAATCCACTGGGGGAATACTTGGCAACTGTAACCTGGTGGGCGTGTTCGGTGTAAATTTCAGCTATGGTAGGGTTCTGTGCAAGGGAAGACGTGAGACATCAGTAGGTCATTAAAGGCCTAAAATGTGTGTTTTATTCTAGAACCCTCTTCCAGTGATGTATTCGTTATTTATGTAAAGCTATAAAGCTTTCTCTAATGGTGATGCTGCATCTTTATCTGCAACACTTGTTATTTTACACATTTACATGCATAAAGCTGTAAAACCGCCAAAGACTTCAGTGAGTTTTCTTAGTTAGCGTCTATCTTTTTAAAGGGTGCAAACTTACGTCGATGTTCCTTATAATGACAGACTTCCCATTTGTATACAGGAAGTTGTTGCCTTTGGGGTCTCCTCCAATCACTTTTGAAACGCCCCTCTCCATCTGAGGGAGACTGGCAAACACAGACTCTACAAAAAAGGGAAAAAAAGCGTTAATATAATCTGCTCAAATTCTAATGACCTGCAACACATCAGATAAGCGTCTTACATCACCAAAGTCATATAAATGGGCATTTTTAGGTTTTTGGTGGTCAACATTGGAGGTTTAGACCCTGACAATGTGACAAAAACAAAACAAAACACTGATACTATTGAACATCATGTGACTTTCTAACAATGATATTTTTGTTTTCCTGTGTATTGCCCCGTGAGTAACTCACCACATTAATGTTGTATTAAATTAGATAGCTGAAAAACACAAAGATCTTTATAAAAATCCCTATTATAAAGTTGCAGTTGGTGGTCAGATTTACACAACTAACAAAGCTTCAGTCCCGGAATTCTTTGTAATACACTGATTTAGCTGTACACTATAATTACAGTGGAAATGGAAGTTTATTTAACGCCTTCACAGCAGTGTGTGTGTGTGTGTGTGTGTGTGTGTGTGTGTGTGTGTGTGTGTGTGTGTGTTACATCTGCAGTCTAACCGGTGGATGATGGACTGCCAGCCAGTCTCTGTCTGTACATGTTGAGCGATGTGAGCACAACTATTTCCTCTAGGCAGCTGTCATTAGCTTACCTAGCTAACATCAATTTAATTCGGCCGAATGACAGTATGAGGAATCAGACTATCATCACATAAGATCACGCAACCTTTGTGAATATAATCATACGTAAACGACACCGAGGCTGTGATTTCACATGAGATGAATCGAGATTCGCTCAGTTACTGTCTGGGCGAGGCTACCATGCTAGCTCTGTGTCTGGCTGACTAGCCGCTGGATAACATTAGCATAGCATCAATGCCAGCTAAAAGAAAGATCCGTCTCTTAAACCCCACCATTAAAAACATGCAGAACTCACTCTGTTGGTATGTCATTTTCGCAGCTGTTCAATGGCCTGGCGTTTCTCGTCCAAATGAATGAAGCAGCGGAGACAGTGACACTTCCCCAGTGGTGCACTCCCTGGTCACACAAACACGGAAGCGGGTGTTGTTCTCGCTCTGCCTGGCTTTGCCCATATATGGTAAACTCAGGTTCGACGCCGTTTCCAACATTTATTAATCCCTCAAAATTGTCTGTTAGGCTTCAATACGCTCCTGTTCGCCTTACACATTTGATTGGATAAAATATTCACATAATTGCCTATTTTAAAAAAGATAAAAGGCATTTTAGAGTGAGCCATTTTCAGTCTATCATAAAGAAAATGATGACATTTCTCCAATTTAGAAGTATCTTGGTGGCTAAAGAAAAGCATCATAACGACATTTTTATATGGGGCAAACTTGGCGGAAATTAATTTGGGCACCAGGCTACCTGAAAGGCATTTCTCAGGGTAAAATATTATGGGAAAAAAATTCTCATTTAATAAGGACATAATTGTATAATCATAAATAGCCCAATTATTTCCTCAGCACACTGCTAAAGGAAACTTTTAAATGTATGCCAAGCTACGCCTTAATAAAGGTAGTTATAAAATCTGATGTCACCCAGTGTGTCGGTGGAGCACATCACAAGCCTGGAATAGGTTGAGGAATTCCCTGACCTATTTTGGATAAATTCACATTCAGGGGTTGGACTGTGGCGGAAAAAATATAGTATATGAATACTTAATAATAAGTTGCCGATGTGGATGCCGTTTCAATTGACAAAACCATTTCAAATAGTATTTCACCTCACATGACCAATATGTAATTCTACCCATCTGTTTGTCGAGCAGTTTAAACAAATCTTTTCCTTTCAAACTATATATATAGTACATATTATATTTTATATATAATATATATATTATATATGTAATATATATATTACATTTGTTTCGACTTTTTTAATTGCCATTGTTGGGGTTATCCACACTCCGACCAAACAGATGGCGGCAGAGGCTCTTTTGTTGTTACAGCCATAAAATAAACCGAAGAAGAAATAGGGCGCTGGCTTCCAACCACCGAAGAAGTCGCAGAGTCGTTGCATGCCAGTGACGATGGCGGCCGCCTTGCGAGGAAGCTTGGTAACATTGGTCAAGGTGAGCCGTTGTTTGGTTTTAAAAGCTTATCATGTAGTGCAAAGGAGTTACTGTGATTAGGTTGCTTGTGTTTTTTATTGCAACGGTGGTGTCAAAGTAATTCTATTAGAGGTTTTTCGAAACGGTATTGCCGCTGCTGAGCCTCAATCACGTTATCATCATTTAGAGACATTAAAATTAATTCATGACTGTTAAACGTAGAAAAACGGAATCTAGTTTGTCACTATAAACTTGTCAGATGTCAAAATGGCCATATAGTATAGATTTAGGACAACAATAGCACAAGCATCACTTAATTTGCACACAGCAACTAATTGCATTGAAATGGAAATCTGCCGTTGTTACACTAATTAATCAGAGTTAAAGTAATACGTGTAGATTTATCTTAAGAATCTGTATGTTAAACACAACATATATTAAATACAACAACACATGTTCACTGAAATCTGTATCCTGTTTTATAACAAAGACAATACTAACTATAAATGCTCTTTATCTCTTTATTTTGTCTCTGATCCACAGGGTTTGAGTGGACCCCGGTGGCAGCAGCTGGCCCCTCGGCAGTTCAGTGTGTCTGCCGGCCTTTGCGGACCAGATGGTCCACCCACCCGTGCTGATGCTACCTTCAAGGTGACGATGATCCCCGGAGATGGAGTAGGGCCCGAACTTATGACTGCTGTCAAGGAGGTGTTCAAGGTACGGGCTGTCCTTGTTAGGAACGCATCAATAAAATATGTCCCGAAGATGCAGATTTTTCAAGAGACGTTGGGTTTTTAAAAAATTCTGCAGATGGAACATGTATTGTTGACTTTTGGTCCTAAATCTAGGCAGGAGATGTCCCAGTAGAATTTGAGGAGTTTCATCTGAGCGAGGTCCAGAACATGGCCAGTGAGGACAAGCTGGAGCAAGTGTTAACCTCTATGAGGAACAACAGAGTAGCCATGAAGGGTATCTTCACCTTTCTTTGCTTTTGTCTAGCTATTTTCTAAGCAAATGTGATTTTAAGTAGGTGTCCGTGAATAAAATACATCTGTGATGGATTTGTAGGTAAAATTCACACACCAATGGAGTTTAAAGGAGAGCTGGCATCATATGAGATGAAACTAAGGTATGGAGATTATTTATACTTGTTGTTTTGTACATTTTTTTTCAAAAATGATTATAATTTCTCGTTCCACAGGCGCAAATTAGACCTTTTTGCGAATGTGGTTCATGTGAACAGCCTGCCGGGCTACAGCACTCGCCACAACAACCTGGACCTCGTCATAATTCGTGAACAGACGGAGGGAGAGTACAGCTCCCTGGAGCATGAGGTAAAAGTCAACCCACACTGACATAATCTAAAGTAGGAATGGCTGTTTTATTAATGCCACGGGTCTTTGGTTTCTTTAGAGCGTTACAGGGGTGATTGAGTGTTTGAAGATAATCACCAGAGAGAAATCCCGACGCATTGCCAAGTTTGCCTTTGATTATGCCACCAAAAAGGGCCGAAACAAAGTCACAGCTGTTCACAAGGCCAATATCATGTAAGAGAAACTCTCGTTTTACGTGTGGAGTTGGTGGCTTTCGGGCGGTGACTGAAACACATTCTTTTTGTTTCTTTGTTTGTTTGTTTTTTTATAGGAAATTGGGTGATGGGCTGTTTCTCCAGAGCTGTGCAGAAGTGGCGCAACTGTACCCCAAAATTAAATATGACAACATAATCATCGACAACTGCTGCATGCAGGTGTCTGCGTCCTCCTGCAGTCCTCAGTCAGTGTTGGTTTTCTGAGTGGGATTTAATTCCTCTTCACGCCATGCGTCTTCTCTTGTTGCTGCAGCTGGTCCAGAATCCCTACCAGTTTGATGTTCTGGTGATGCCCAACCTCTACGGCAACATTATTGATAATCTGGCAGCTGGTCTGGTTGGAGGTGCAGGAGTTGTTCCTGGGGAAAGCTACAGTGCCGAATACGCTGTGTTTGAAACTGTAAGTTCTCAGCTAGTGTGTAGGGGAGTGATCACAAGAGAAGTGTTCATTTTTGCTTCGTTGTCTCCCCTCTTTTTCAGGGTGCACGCCACCCCTTTGCACAAGCTGTGGGAAGAAACATTGCCAACCCCACAGCCATGTTGCTCAGTGCTGCTAACATGCTCCGGCACCTCAAGTGAGTGGACCCTCGTTTCTTTGCCACCGTCTCAGGCTGCTTTTTTCTGAAGCGTTACTGTATTGTGTTGCAGCCTGGAATTCCACTCACAAATGGTGTCAGATGCTGTCAAAAAGGTCATTAAACAGGGCAAGGTGAGTGTGTGTGTCATTTTGTTTAGTACAGTTCATAAAGCTGAACCGCAGTAACGATGGAAAGAGTCGTTCCTAAGATGCCTTTATTTTGAAATTTCTCCAGCATGCCTGATTTTCGGTTTCTGCCGATCCAGCAATCACATCGTGGACACGCGAAACAGATTTTTTTCCCAAAGTTCATTTTATTGTGATGCAAGTAGTATAATAATCCCATCTGAAATTGGAACATTTCGGCGATGTAGGAAATCAAAGACAGCTTCAGGAATAATTCAAATCTGCCCTTTGGCATGTTTGGGATTGTTGAACTGCGAAAGCATCAGTAGAGGCAACATTTGAAGGGTCCTTCCTCTCCCTCTTCCTTTCCTTTCCAACCCTCCTCTTCCCCTTATCCCCTCACGGTGTGTGTGTGTGTGTGCGTCCATCTGTACGTACATCCCAGGTACGGACACGAGACCTTGGCGGGTACTGCACCACCGGAGACTTTGTGCGTGCCGTTGTGGAAAACCTGCGTCACCGCCCGCTCTATTAGGATGTTTCATCACACCCCTCGCTGACATCGATGTTAGCATGGTTTAAGCACATGCTAAGACCCGCCTTCCCTTGTCTGCCTGTTGTGCTTTGGTTCTATCCCCCAAAACCCCCCCCTCACTCACGAGGAGTCTGTTTCATCGTGTAAACTGGTATCATTTGTATAATCATTCCAGCTGTTAAATTTGAATTTATCAACAATGTTTTTCAGCTGTTCTGTATCTACACCTTAAATCAACACCATCAAACATTTTGGATTTACACTTTTTGCAGTTTGAGCTAGAACCAAGTTACTGTAGAATAAATTCCAGCTCTGCAAAGGCTTATCATTCTTAAAAAGAAACAAAGTTGTATTGCCTGATTAATAAAAGCGTGTATTTATTTAACCACAGAAAGTTGCCTTTCACCATCACTTTTTTTTGCACAGCTTCTGGCTGTTATGAATTACTGCAGATAATCAAATCTTCATTTTTCTTGCTTTTAGTCGTAGTGATTACAAAATAGGCTCATTGCTGTGTGTGTAGCAGTTTATATAAGATTTTAAGTCAACATTCTGTTACATAACGTCGGCTAAAATATTTGTTTTAATTACAGTTTTCTGATGTACATTTTCTAATGCCAGTGGTGCGTTATATCTGATCTAATACACTATTCCATGATTATAAATCTGTAAAGTGATTTAATACCAAAGTTTTTAATGAGCGTGATCTTTAGTAAATAAATAATATTGTTGTGTACGCTGATGTTGTTGTAAAGTGATTATCGGTCCAGGAGTGGATGTGGGAAACAAAGCCCTTATGTTGTGGGTAAGATTTAACACATATTCAACACACATCTACACGGATGAAGCGGTGTGTTGTTGCAGCTGTGCTTATAGTGACAAAGTGCTCTTATGTTTTTTGTTCTTGTCTTTTTTTCTTCTTTTTTTTTTTACAGGTGCGCACTGGGGACCTGGGGGGTTATGCTACAAGTGACGAATTCACCCAGGCTGTCATCGCTCACCTGGACGTCTGAGCTCTGTGTTTGCAAATCTCTCAACTGCTGAGGCGCACACACACACACACACACACACACACACACTGACCTTGGCTAAACTGGCAGATAGATTTT
>CAAE01014673.1:0-10197 GCA_000180735.1 Tetraodon nigroviridis | reverse complement strand
AAGCTTTAGGTAGCAATTTTTATTGTTAGTAATATTAATAATAATAGTTTGGTAAAATATTATTCTTACAATTATTATTATTATTATTATTATTATTATTAATAATACTAAAGGAATAAAATCTCTAAATTTCTATTTAATGGAAAAAGATGCTGAACTCCATCCGTGCGTTAAAATTGTTCTGAGAAAATATTTGTTTTAATAGGTAGCAATGAAACTGGAAAAAACTTAACACTAACCCTAATACATATATTCATATTATATTTAGATTATATTATAAGATTATATATAAATTGTATCATTTTTTTGTGAGGTCTAGCCTTCAAAAAAAAATTTTAAGATAATATTGTCACAATAATACTTTGCTTTGAAATTTACAGAGAAAAAAAAATTACATTTATATATTTTATACCATTTATATATGCTGACAATTTAAAATGTAATTTTCCAGAGTTCAACAAGGAAAATAACCCAACAATCCCAGATTCAGGCTGCTCGGCCCAGGACCGTGAATACTTCAAGTCCCATCATGCATCGCGCACAGCTCATCCGCGCCACCGTCGCGTGCGGAGCAGCTTTATATCCGGTCACCAGAAGGTTACGTCATCACAGCAGCCAGGGAGGCGCTATGGACACGTGTCGCCGCCCGGTGGGCAAACAGCGGTACTGCAACACCCACAATCAGCCAAAGCCTGTTGGATCGCGCAGGCTGGAAATAATGACAGCAAGGCAACAATAACGGCCCGTAATAATCTAATTACAACATAAACCTGTTAAAAAACCACAGGGAAATCAAATCTAAAAGTGTCAGAAGGTGTTAATACATTCAAACGCGTTCAAGGTGCGAGTGAGGAATTTCACATGTTCTGAAAAGGCCGGTTCAGACGTGTCTCAAAGCACATAATGTCATCTGGCCTTAATGGATGGCTGGAGCTCCTTCAGCTCTGTAGCTCCTCACATCACCAGGAAATGAGACACGGCACCATCACAGGAAGCTGTCGAGGGCCAAACCCAGACGAGCCTCTTTAAGACCCATCAAATCCCACCTCCGAAGCGGGTCGACGGGTCCAACCAGCTCAAGCCCAAGGCTTTATTTGTTCAATCCAGTCCAAATATCTCTCAGAAAAGTGGGCGTTGTGCAGGCATGAATTTTTAAAAACAAGGTGTGCCATTAATAAGAGCCGAGTGAACGCCACCATTGTGTGTAGGACAGCAACAAAACGGACACGGCGGTCCCGAAAACACCAAATGACGCGTTTTAGGAGCCCTCAAAGGAGCCAACTGCTGACGGGCAGGAGTGTCAACACGGACAAAACACAGCGCAGAACCGGTAGAACCTGCAGCCTTCGCCATGACAACAGCGGACAGTCGCCAAAACAAAGTGGCTAACAGACACACGCTGGAGCCTCCAGTTTCCACAAAGGAACCACGTCAGGCGGGTATTAAAAGCCCGAGGAGGAGCATCAAAGAGCGGTCCCGTTTCCATGACAGAGTGGACGCTGCTGGGCCGACAGGGCGGTGGGCTGACACTCACCAGCACCGCCTTCCATCTGTGGTTGGCCTCTGCGGAGCAGCTTTTGATTAGAAACCCTGAAAAACCGGCTGGTCCACAGCTTGGACAGCCTGGAGGGAGGAGGTCACACACACCCAGCACCCTCAGGAGCAGGAAAAGGCGCCGTGACACCGTCAATAAACTCGCACCTCACCAATATTTGCAGTGTCAACAGCAGGACGTTTCCCAGTGGGGATGGTGTTGCCATGGTAAATAATCCCAGCGGGAGGCCTTCAGAAGTCCTCACAGGGTCTGCTTCTGCTGCGGGAGCAAACACACACGCTGCTGATCAACCAGCAGGACTTCCGGGTCAGGTCACTGATCCAGCGGGAGCACTGGGAGCACTGGGAGCACAGGGAGGACTGTTCCTGACTCCGGGTCGAAGGACGGCGGGTCAAAGGACCGCTCACACAACCGTGGGGATGTGTGGTGCATTCAAACGCCCGCGCCTGAGGCCAAACTGGAGAAAAGGGCACTGGCAGCAGCAGCAGCGAGGGATGAGAGGGAGGGATGAGAGCGTCAAACCAGTGGACAGATGCACCCACGCTCAGCGGCTCACCGAACCCGGAGTCCGAGAGCCCAGAACGCGTGTCGCCTCTGGGATGTGGTCTCCGGGGGAGAGCCAACACTCGGACCGCGCCACCGTCACCTGAAGGCAACACCACAGCAGCACCCCGCTGGAGAAGGAAAGCACGCGCTTCACTTCTGCAGAGATTAGGTCAGTTCAGACCGTCTGCAACACAACACTAGATTAGGAGCCCAAAAATAAACAATGCGGCCAAGCTGGTGGCGTCCTGAGCAACGACGGGGAGAAGACCGGGCCCTGAACGCAGCACCAGCTGGCAAAGCCCTGCTGAATGTCCACAGTGTTCGCCTGATGTACACTCGCACCGCTCCGGTAACGGTCTGGGTCAAGCTACACGCTGGTGACGGCAGACTGCCGGGGCTCACCTGTCCTCTCCTCCTTCGTGCTGAGCTCTGAAGCCGGCGGCGGCGGCGGCCATGAAGGCGCTGGCCTCCGCTGACATGCCCATGTGGGCCAGCGTCCCGACGGCTGCGACGGCCTCCAGCGTCCCTTCTCCTCCGGCCAGTCTGGGCAGACCCAGCAGGCCCTGGTGCTGGAACAGGAGCTTCTGGGCGTCCTCCAACTGGGAGGACTTGCTGGGGGCCACTGCTCCATGGGGAAGAGCCCCCGGGGTGAGCAGGGGCTGGAGGACGGCAGGCAGGGGGTGGGCGGGCATCTGCGCTGGGAGGCTCTGGGGCGGTCCGGTGAAAGCCGCCTGGGCGGGTCGTGGGTTGGGCAGCGGCTGCGTTGCTGCGCTGGGGGCCGGAACCGGGCTGCCTGGGGGTCCGGCAGGGAGGTGTGGCTGCAGAGACTGGACCTGCGTCTGGAAGGGGGCGGTGGGCTGGATGAAATCGGGCGGTCTGACGCCCCCGACAGCCATGAGCCCTGCGTGCAGTTGGGGCGCAGCGCCGTAACCGACCTCTGCTTGGTGGGGATCCACAACGCTGGCCAGCTGGTGGGCTATCCCGGGTGGAGGAGGGCCGACGACAGTCTGGGGAGCTGCTGGGGCGAAAGCAAGCGGCACCCCTGGTTTCTGAGCGGGGGCCCCGCCAACAACCTCCTGGGGCGAAACAAAGCTCAGAGGGGGCGGACTGGGCGAGGCCCTGAGGGGGGCTCTGAACGGCGTGCGGACTGGTGAAGTCCTGGCCGGGTGGCTGATAGGGCGAGTGAGGCGGCTGCATGGCAGGCGCCACGGTCCCCGCCTCCGACTCGGCGTCGCCCGCCTCTCCACCTTTGGGCGCCTCGGCCGTAGTGGGATGGGGCACCTCCTTCTCGTAATATTCCGTGCACGTCCATCGACCTTTGCGGAAAGGCTCAGAGTTCGTGTCTAGTTTCACCACCCTAAAGCGCGAACCGGTAGCCGTTTGAGTTTGGCTGTGGTGGATCTGGGTGGAGGCAGCCGCTGCAGGAGGGCCCGCCCCTCCTCCACCGCCCTGTGCAGCCACGCTGGGGATGTCAACAGCAGCCGGAGGAGGAAGCGCACAGCCGCGTTGGAGGCGTTCACACCACCTGGTTGGTGCGGATCGGCGGCCGGCCCACCGGCAGCGGGGGCTGGCGCCGGCGCTTTGGCATTCTCCAACAAGGACGGCCTGTGAGGCTGGCTCAGCCCGGCTTTGGGGACCAGAGCTGGGCTCGAGGTACCGATGGGAGCGATGGGAAGAGGCGACAGCGAAGCTTCTCCTCCTCCCAGGCTGTCAGAGGGATGACGGCTGTGTTGCTGAGGGTAGTAGTGATGGTGAACAGAGCCGTTTACCATGGAGGCCTGCTGATGGGGCACGGGATGGGGCTGGAGAGGCTCGTTGGGGGACCCGAGCCCAGGTGTTTCCACCCCGTGAAGACTGTTCAGCGTCTCATCCGAAGAGCTCCTCTCTGGTACTCCAGTGTCCATGGTTCTGGGCACAGAAACATCCAGCATGTCAGAGGAGAGGTCTTCTGTGTGCGACTCGTCCAGGTCGTCGTAGCTCTCTGTGTCATCTGCTAAACTGTTGTTTCCACTCACGTTGATCTGGGCCGAGGTGACGCTCGTTATCTGGAAGCCACTTTTCTTTTTCACCTGGGCCCCAGCCACCTGTGACAGGGGCTGCGGGTGGTGGGGCAGCGGAGAGGAGGATCCAGGCCTGCGTCGGATTGTCGTCGCCCGAGTTGACGCCGCCGCTCCCGGCCGAGGAGGACGCAGACGCGCCGCTGCTTCCCCTCCTGAAGTGGAAGGCTGCTTTCCTGCTCCCCGGTCGGGTCCCCAGAGAAGTCCTGGTGGTGCATCGTGGCCGTCACTTAGTTGTTACAAGCGGACGGCTCTTCGCGCAACTGCTACTAGCTAACACGGACGCTAGCTAGCTAGCTAGCTAGCTGGCTCAGCTGCACTGCCGCGACACTAAAGAGCCATATTTATTTTGGTTCCTCCACAAATCAAGTTCAGCGTTCTGGGCTAGAACGAGCCGAACGCCGCCTTCTTTTTGACACACGAAAACTCCGCACGGTGTAAAGGTTCAGGAGGTGCCCACAAAAGATAAACAACGAAGAAGACAGGTGACTAGCCGACAGTTAGCTCGAACGGTGTTGGCTCGCCGTCTTCTACGACATTTCTTCTCCCGATCCAGATTATTTTCCAGAGGTTGGTCTCACCGAAAGCATTGTGATGGTGGTGTGGTCTCCAGAGGCAGTCCTGCGTCGGTCTTTAAAGCGAACGTGGAGGCTTCTTAGCTGGCCGGTGAATGTCGCAGGAAATCATTCGTCGCATCCATTCTTTTTCCCGGATAACGAGTGTCCTTCCAGACGCAAAAAACTGAACCTACTGGCGATTCAACTCAGAACAGTGATGACGGAAAACGGGACGTGAGTGACAGCCGTCTTTGCAGTGGTAAAACGCGCTCGTTGGCTCCGTCCCGGGGTCTCGGACCGAGTCCGTGTTTGCTGTCTCATTGCCGGTGAGCAGGAGCGGCCAGCGGGCTGTCAGTCTCCGAGGAGGGAGGAGGAACGCGAACACTGCCACCGCGCATGCGCAGCTCTGCCCGGAGCCTCAGCTCGGTGACGCATTCACGGACAATTGGACCAACTGCAATGATCGACAAAATACTAATTCGATTTTTTTTCCATTTGTTCCGGTGACATTTATATGAATTTAAATGATTTTTTTAAAAACCCCCACAATTTATTTTATGCTTTTCCCAGCGTAAGTCTCAGGAGCGGGATGTTATAGTTTACGATATTTGCGAAGGAACCGTTGTACTCTGGGGGCCGACTTCATGTTTTCCTGGAACCGGCTGTTCGGGAGTGCTTCTTAACAGAATTGATTACAAACTTTATAAATTCATTATTATTTCACACAAATTACAATTTAGAATCTACCCTTGCTGCATTCTGCATTTAAATCCCGATGACCCAAGAGATGAGTTTGAACATGCTTCCTGTCGTCGAACACAATCACGTCATGCTTGTAAACACGTCCGAAATGTTGGCATCTTTGCTGCACGTAAACCATTTGGTGCACCCGTAGGGGAAGGCGGGTGATGGGAAAGTTCCACTGAGAAGCCCGAGTCCAAAGGTTGCACAATGTTGGAACCGCATAAGTAAACAGAAAACACGAGCAACGGCTTCTGTAAACCCTGAAGACAAATGTCAACTTGTTGGACAGCCTCAGCTCCCAACGATGGTGCTCAAGGCACATTTAATGTGATTGGAAAACACTAATGTGAAGACGCTGAATGGCAGACGTCACCTTTGGTTGGGTTTTGGGGCAGTTCCGATCGGGCAGCCAAATTCTCCTGTTTGCTTTGGCTTCATGGAAAAAGCCAGCTGTCGTTCCTGCAAACACGTCTGCTCAGTGCCCCACTTGACACCTTAGTTACGCGTTTGTCTCAACACTTTAACTAGTTTGAAACGTTTACAAACGCTGGAAATGACGCAACCCCCGCGGATGGAGGAATGGAGCGGCGCTCTTTGTGTAACGTTCAAGCTCCATGCGCAGACTTCCCAGAGCGCCAGATCCTGGACGATAAGCGGGATCAAGGTCGAGGTCAAGGTCAAGTCCAGGGTCACTGGACAACCTGGGTCACGTGGAACGCTTAACAGTGCGCGCGCGCCGGCAGCAGGGGGCGCTGTGGCACCACTGCAGCTGGAGAACGCCTAAAGGGCAACTTCCGGTCCACGTTTTTAATTAAAGTCTGCCTGAAAACCATGCATTCACGTGACTTTATTGATTTTTTTTCAGACTTGTCTTTAGCTGCTGTTAAGTTTGAGCAAAATCTTTTGAGAGTCTTGATTTAATCCACAATACATAATCTGGGAGACACGAAAGCTTCCATTAATCTCCACCGCTGCCCTGTTTTGGTCGGATTATATCATCTCCTGCAGCAGATTAGTGACGTAAACGAGCTCTCAGCGTGTCCCGTCTTGAAGACACCGAGGCAGACACAGCGACAGGCGCCTCCTTCTGACGCGCAGTCCGATCCGGCTGGAGCAGAGTCAGCGCTGGGCCTGGGCCTCGTCACGTGACCCATCACGTGACCGCCGCTGGCCCCCGCAGCGTCCGTGTGGTCCAGGTCTGCGCCTGAGGTTCCGTCTGCTCCCCGAAGTAGACGCTCAGCTGTGATTGGCTGCTTTCTGCCGGCATCGGTCCGCCTGGCTGACGGCGCTCTTCGCTCTGATGCGTTGATGGGAAAAGGGGAGCGAAGTCACGGAGGCGGAGCTACAAGACAGGTGTGTTCTCAGCAGCGGAAGCGTGTTGTGCCACAGGTGGAGGTGACGGACTCACCTGCTCACCGACGCCTGGAGAGCCGGGGAGCCGGGCCAGGCGTGCTTCTGTGGGCTCGCCATCACCACGTAATCGTCGCGAGGCAGCACAGAGGAGCTGGGGCTCACCTGTGGTGACATCATCACGTATCCTGGGCCCTCCTCCTCCTCTTCATCCTCCTCATCCTCAGGTTCCCAGTCCTCCATCCCAGAGGGGCGACGCTCTGCTCTCGTTTCCATGGTGATGCGATGGAACGTAGGAGGGCTAAGGTCTGAACTGGGCCTCAGAGCAGGGTCCGGTTCGCGGGGCGCCAGGTGGGTTGGGCTTTCTGCTTTTTGTGTGGGCGGAGTCACGCGTGGACCTGGTGATCTCGCCATCGCCGGCCTGTCCTTACATCTGGGTCGGCAGCGCTGAGACGGCAGCGTGTGGCAGTGGGCGGTGGAGGCTGGCGAGTGGGGGACGCTGGCCCAAAGCGCATGGACCTCACAGCTTCTCGCACCGCCTCGTGAATGTTCTGGGCTGCTGCTGACACACACGGGCAGGTGGAGGGGGAGGGCTGGCAGGCTGCGCGCCGCCCGAAACAGCGAAAACAGCAAACGGCGTCCAATCACCTTGATCCTGAGCCTCCATCCAGACCTCGCCCGCGCCGCTCGGCGCCGACCGCCCGAGCTCCAAGTAGAAAGAGCCCTCCAAGTGGCCGAAGCGGCGGACGCTCAGCAGTGGCATGGTGACTGACGGCAGGTCGCTGGACACGCCAACTCGCACCAGGATGAGAGAGGACGCCGTCAGACAAAGCCGACTCTCCCCCGTCAGAGACTTGGAGCAGCCCAGACCTCGGGCCTTCACGGTGACGGGCCAAACCTCAGAGAGAGAGAAGCAAGACCCGACTCCAAACAGCACAGACCAAGTGGACACACACACACACACACACACACACACACACACTCTAGAAAACCAAAGTCTCCTCACACCTCCCTGAACAAGGGCGCTGCGGGCAGAGTGCAGTACCCATCATCCTCCTCACTGAACCCTTCTCCGCACTCGTCGTCCTTCCGCTCCTCCTCGATCAGCTTCTTCACTGCCAGGTACCACTCCTCCTGCCCCCACTGCTCCTCTGCCACCAGCACCACGGTCTGGTCCTTTGCGTACAGCGCCACCGTGTGGCCCCTCCTGGCACTGCTGATGCGGCTCACACCCAGGCAGCACCTCAGATAGATCACCCTGGAAAAAAACAGAAAAAACTTAATAACGAGGGAAAACGCAACATTAAAAGGATCATTAGGGACGTGTGTGAAGCCACTTCATGTTGTTTTCGCCAACCCTTGTTTGCTGGAGCCAAAACAGCCGGCTTTGCCGCCGGACTTCTTCGCGGCGGTGAACTTCTGCTCGTTTTTGTACCATTCCAGACGGCTCGGTCCCGTGTGACTCCCTGCTCTCAGGACGAAATATCTCCTGTGGTGCGCTCCAGCTTCCCCAGGTAGCCCTGCTTCACCACCAATCTTCGCGGCCACAGGGACATCACAAGGGCGCCGGCCAGAGGAATCAGGGAAGCAGAGCTTTGGCTGGAGCAGAAGAATTCCTCAGCGACCGGGGACGGAGGGCTCGACTGCATCCCAGCGAGGTGGTCCCGAGGGTTTCGCTCCATCTGGTGGGCGAGGATCCAGGGGGGAGGACACAGGGGGGACTCCCATGTTTGGGTGGCGCGGCTGGAAGGCTCAGGGCTCCTGGTGTCGGTCAGGCTGTGGTCTTCAGCATCTTCATCCATCTCAAACTGAAAGGCTTCCAAATGTGCAGATAAAACGACTTACTGAGCAAAATCACATTATATCGGCATAGCTTCCATGTTAACGCACCATTTCCAAAACGTTTTATATCTGGAAAATAGTACTATATCTGGTCACTTATATAAAAATGTATGTGTTAGAATTCATTATTTGACCCTAAAAAATTTATAAAAAAATTGAAAATTTAATTGCGCAGATCTTTAGCATTAAACAATGCTTTATCAAATAAAATATAACAAATTTTAAATCACTATATCGTTTATTCATCACAGCGACCAGGAGTGAAAATATGACATGAAAAAGAATCACTATCATTTGTGTATTTAAAAACAGATTTATTAAAACTTCCTAATCTATATATATTTTTCTAAAAGGGGTGAAACGATTACTGTCTGTCCGCAACAAGAATGTGTTTGTAGTTTGATCAAATTAACTCCTTAAAGGATCTTCAGCGAGGATTAGCCAAAGCTAACCAACAGGCTAGCTCGACTGGGTTTGTACGGCCTAATTATCACCCAAATGTGACAGAATCTTACCTAAAAAGGACAGAATGGCGCATGGCACCCTGGGGAAAAGCGCCTGATCCCCTGCTTTTCTCTCGGGCCGCTTGCAGAGCTCGGACTGTGGCTTATAAACCGGTTTTCAACAACATTAGCCACGTTTACCCGAACTTGTCAACTCAGGTGCACCAGGGGCCCAATCAATGAGGCCTTCAGGTGCTGCTCGGAAAGTACCACGCTCAAGCAAAAAGCGATCGCATAAAAATAAGAGAAAAGTTTAAAGTTGACTTAAAAAGCCCACGTCAATCCGTGAAGACCTGAAAAATAATACAAATATATCCTGTCTAGAATTTTTTTTGTGTAAAGGAGAAACAAAAAAAAGTTTTGAAATACAATAAACGCTGGTTATGTTCTGCGTGAAAACGCAACACTGCGCATCCAGTTTTACGGAACTTGTGTTTTTTTTTTTTTTGTTGTGTCAGAATTCAGACATCGTTTTTATGGTGCTAAATTCAAGCATCAGAGGCAATATTACGAAAAATAAACACGAACGATGATACAAAAAGCACACATTTATAATCCAAACGGATAATTAAAAATAAAATCATATGGAATTAGAATGGTGTGTGTGCCCTGCGACAGACTGGCGACCTGTCCAGGGTGGATCCCTGCCTACGCCCTAAGAGAGCTGGAGATAGGCACCAGCAGACCCCCGCGACACCACTGGGTATCAAGCGGGTAGGATAATGGATGGATGGATGGATCATATGGAATTATAACAATTAAACAGTGTTCGAGGAAGTTGAGCACAAACAGTTGCATCAGTTTTTCTGTGAAAACACTGCTGCATGGGCGGACCTGTCTCATTTCAACCGGCAGCAGCCACAGTTGCAGCAGATTTGCATCTCCGTTCTGCAGGATGACCGTCCTCCAGCTCCTGGCCGCGCTCGGAGCAGGCCTCTGCGCAGGCCTCTGCGCCCTGCTCGCCTTCTGGACGGCAAAGCTGCTGGTGCGACATGCCTGGTACACGCACAGGATGTCCTGCTTCAGCAGACCTCATGCCCGCT
>CAAE01014669.1:0-13795 GCA_000180735.1 Tetraodon nigroviridis | reverse complement strand
GAGAGAGAGAGAGAGAGAGAGAGAGAGAGAGAGAGAGAGAGAGAGAGAGAGAGAGAGAGAGAGAGAGAGAGAGAGAGAGAGAGAGAGAGAGAGAGAGAGAGAGAGAGGGAGAGGGAGAAGCACAGGTTTTACTCTTTTCCTCGAGGTGGTGAAATACTCCTGGCTGCTAATAACCACGCAGAAAGTCCCAACAAAAGCCCCATCATTACATCAAAGGGGACACATGTCGGTGGTCAGTGTGTGTGTGTGTGTGTGTGTGTGTGTGTTTTTCCGGAGGGCCTTCAAGGGTGATCCTGCCTTTAATTTACTTTGCAGATGTTTGAGGGCGAACTTGCGCAATCGATCCCTCTTTCGATCCCAAACTCCAACCCAGCATCCCTCGCTTTGTCCAACGTGTGCATGCCTCCTAGGAACCATGGTGAGCTGGGTGTGTGTTCTTCTCCCATTACACACATCCATGTGCGTGTGTGTGTGCGAGGACTACCTAAACAGAGAGAAATCAGCCCTGTTCTCCCTCAGATCTGTGATTAGTGCAGCCGATTTGCATCATTAAGAGGAAAAAGCAACAACGCTGGTTAGTTTCACAACTATGATTTAATAGTGAACACAGAGTTATTTCTGCCCAAAGTTAAAACTCACCGCTCGACATTTGTTTTTCCTTCCAAAGGTTTAGACACGCGTGTATTTTTAAAACAACAGAGATACAATTAAAGTGGTTAATTATCACACCAGTGTTGACGGTTAGTTTCCTACATCTGAGATTAAAGTTAATGTTCACAAAAAGGACGAGTCGCTACAGAACACGTGTGAGTCCAGCTGAACCGGGACACGGGGAGGGACGAGCCCACGCACGGCCCTGCCAGTCCGGCATCAGCGCCCCAAAATGGCCTTTAATGTTATTTTCATGTACAAAATAGAATATAAAAATACATTATAAACGTGTTTTAGGTGTTAGGGCTTCTGAGAAGGCATCAGCTGGTGCTTTTGTGAAACTACACAACAGGTTCTGGAAGAGCGGCTACACATGCAAAAGATCAGCCTGTGTGCGTGTGTGTGTGTGTGTGTGTGTGTGTGTGTGTGTGTGTGTGTGGACAGGTCATCGTCAACAAAACCATCACATAACCCAAGAAACGCACACACAAACAGAGGAGAAGCTCCAACGCTGCCGCGCACACACCCGCACCTGCAGCAGCGATTAAAAGCCTCCACGTGTGTGTTTGAACGTGGAGAACCTGCGAAGCCGGGACACACTTCCTGCCCCTGATCCCAGCCAAGCCAACTTCTCGCTGGTGGCAGATCCCCACTGTGGGAGTGAGTTTGTAACAAGGTTCCGTTGGTCGTAATAAATAAAGGCACCGCCGTGGGAGCTGTAACACTGTCGGGTAACGAGGGAACAGGCGCTTGGCTGCAAGTCTGGGAGGCCGGAAAGGTGCAGCCTTCCCGACCAGCCCGGTTGGGATGGAGGAGCTCCGGGTTTCTGCGTTTTTAAGGCGATAATTCAAATATTGCAACGTGTTGCTGTTACATTTCAGAGGAAAGTGCAAATACTTTAAGGCCAGTTACAAATGGGAGCTGCCTAAAAAGCGTGTGGGGGGGAAACCAGTGATTCCCAGTATTCCCAGTGGTTACCCTGTTATGACTGGCTAATTATTGCATCTGGTGGTCTGTCTGGGAAAGGCTGCTTGTTTCTGCAGGGCAACACTGGAAGGTTTTCAGAGGTCAAGAGCATTCTTGAGGCTGTCTCTGGAAGGCACGTTCAGCAGGCTGGGCTAGCACCGGCGTCCTGGGGTCCGTCGCCGTCCTCCGGGTGGCGGGAGCAGCCGTGGCGTTCCCAGAGCGGCGGTCCGGTTGGCGGAGCCGAGAGTGGCGGAGGGGGCGGAGGGGGAGGAGAGGGAGCCCTGGGGCCCATGAGCGCAGCGGCGGGCAGAGATGGGTGGGTCGTCATGGGCGGAAAGGTCAGAAGGTCAAGGGGGTCATGGGTTAGTTGCCGTGGCAGCTAGAGTTAGACGGACACAGACGGACAGACGTGGAAAGGAAACAAAAAGGGCACATAAAAGGGGGACATAAAAAGAAAAAAGATAGAAGAGTGATTAGTGTCAGCTAGTGGCGTCAGGATGACAACAAGGCAGATCTACGGCGGCGGCGCAGCACGAGGGGCCGCGCCGCACCGCGCCGCGCCGCCGCTGCTATAGTGATCCTACTCATGCTAGCTGGGCTACGTCTGGCGCAGACAGACAGGAAACCATGGACAGAGAGGGAGACGCATGGTTCCGTGTGGGTGAGACAGTGACCTTTAGAACCGGAGGAGAGCAGCCGGGGCCTCACAAACACTCCCACGGAGGGACACGCCCACTCGCTTAGCAGCGGGCAGAACACCTCCGTGATGAACGGATTATTGATTATCGCTGGGCTACGGGGAATTAGAGAGCGCCTGACGGCTACAGGGAGCAGAGGGACACCGTAAGAGACAGCGATGAGAGGTTAAGAGATGGTGGTTTTAGAGAGGAAGACAGACTAACTACAAGAATTTGGAGGCTTTGGCTTCCTTCCCATCGTTGTTTTCAATAATCATCTTTATTGCCTTTTAGTGTACTTTTGTCCATCGTGTACAACAAGAGCGCCGCCGCTCACACATAGATGGTAGCTAGCTAGTCCATTTCTATTGCATAAAACAGTCGCGTGGCCTGTGAGTTGAGAAGGTCACCTCATCTTAAATAGACAGAGAAAAACACGCCTTCTTCGCCGCCGCCGCGGCGACTACGACAGTAGTAGCTACACACCTTGAAGAAAAGTTTACATGGAGACACTTCATCTATAAAAAGCATACTGTAAAAACAAAAATAAAAAAACTTTACAAACTAAAAAAAAAAAAACCCCAAAAAAACGAACAAACAAAACAAAACAAAAAAAAAACGCAAAGTAAAAACTACAAGTATGTCCAAGCGATCTTGTTCCATAAGCTTCATATAAGCACTTAAATCCTTTGAATCCCTATATACAAATTTATTTTGCAGCTAAATACATGGTAACAGCACCACTCTGGCTAGGAAATATATGAAAGATGTAAACAGCCCCAATGATCAAGTCCAGTGGGCGACTGATAAGACCACAATCAACAGTATTTCATACAAAAGAGCTTGTAGCACAGACCTCAGTAGTCTTCACACGCTGCTTTTAGTAGTAAAGACCAAAGATCATATTGGGTTGGATGACCTTCACGACACAGGTGATCACCGGCACGTCAAATGTCAGATAGATATCATCACTGGGCAGTACACAGGATTGATTCATGGTCATAAAAAAACAAACGTTGGCGGGAACCTCTTGGAATGGCTATAAATACGACTCGCCGGGTCAGAATAGGGGTGGAGAGATGAGTGACGACAAAAGGATCATTAAAAAAAGGTTTCTGAGAGAGGACTGGCAATCCCAGATCACAAGGAGCGAGTCACATGAACGGAGCAATCCATTCTTATCGGGAGGGCCGTGGCCCGCGAGCCGCCCGCCTCCGCCACCCCCCACCGTGGTTCCTCCCGGCCCGCTCACTGAGTCCGCTTTCCCCGCAACCAATACTGCTTCACATTTCACGCCTCCTCCCCGCCTACCGCGCTCCTTCCTCCTTCTCGTTTTCCACACATGTAAACTGAATTGGTCCATTGTTTTGAACACACACGCAAACACACACACACACACAGGCATGCGCACGCTTACACACGTACATAAAGTGTCTGGTGAGCTAACTAACCTCTGTCTGGGGTCACTACCCTTTGGTAAGGATGGATTCTCTTGTCGTGGCGTCGTACCTTAGTGGTCATGGCACCTGCTAACAGCCATTGACATTGCCAAAACAGAACACAGGTTACTCATCAGAAAGACATGAAACATTTCACCCACGCCATTTCACCAACACCAGTGAACCCAGGAATCTTAGAGCGTTGAACACAGCTAGCGCTTCATCCTGCTGTTCTGTCCAGAGGGCTAATTTAAGCCTCGCTAGTCCATTCGCCATCAGTCTACAGCTCCGCGGTTAAAACAAGCCTAAGCATACGTTAAGATCACAAACAGTGGCACTAAAATACCTACAGGTTCTTTAAAATGTGTTAAAATTACAAGCAGAAGCGGAACTAGTAAAAGAGTTAAGAAGCGGTCACACCACAAGGCTAGTCTGCTAATAGCAGGAGGAATGGAGACTAGGGGACTGTCCAGGACTCTGTCACCCCAAAGGAGAGTGTTCTCCGCAAGCCAGTCCGTGTGTGTGTGGGTGTGTGTGTGTGTGTGTGTGTGTGTGTGTCTGTGTGTGTGTGTGTGCGTGCTAGGAAGGTTTGCTATCACTTAGCCTTTGGTTGGAAAAGCCATACCTGCAAAAACACAGGAAGAAGGGACTGTTAGCCCACCAATGAGCCTCAGCATGCGCCCCTGGGGGTCGCGGATGCATTACGAGAGCTGCCTTTGAAGGCCGACGGCTGCTTTTTACGTCGAATTAGCCCACATTCGTCCCACTTTGCTCTGATTTAAGGCTCGTCGTCACGGCCGAGCGTGGAGGCGGGAACCCGGGCGCAGCCTCGCCGGGCTCCAACGAGCAGCTCTCCTAATACATCCATTGGCTAGGTACCAAAGTGACGAACTGCTAGCTTTTAAATACCTAAAACTCCGGTCGAGTCGATGGGGTATTCCAATATGGAGGGAGTGAGTGTGTAGGGATACTCGTACGGCGTGTAGATGATCCCAGACTCGGGCCCCTGCTGCACCAGCGCCGGATGCGGGTTGGCTCCCGGTACGAGGGCCGAGCTCTGGATCTGGCGGATCAGAGGCATGATGGTCGGCGTGGTGACGGGCGCCGGGTTACGCAGAGTCGGGGGAAGGACGGGCGTCGGGCCGGTGATGATCCGAGGCGCCTGGGGGGTCGCCAGGGGGAAGGCGCCGGCGGCTGCGCGACACAAAAAAACACGCCGTGCGTAAGCGTGCGCACACCCACGTGCGAGGGCGCGCACGTACAATAGACAGGGAAGGAGGGGAGAGGACAAAGGCGCTCTTTAACGGCGGAGACAGAGGCATTGTTCAGACGTACAGTGGACTCCTGTACCAGGAGCCTTCCTCCCTCCCACCGCTCCTCCCCCACCTCCTCGCCATGATGTCATCCTTACGTGTCTTGACATTGGCGTCCCGGTAGGTCCCGTTGAGGATGGCCAGCTCCATCAGCTGCACTTTCTTCAGGTTGTCCTCCCCCTCAGCCTACGGACGGGGAGAGCAGGGGTTAGCCTAGCCGCACCAGGAGGGCTCCCGCCCCAAACTGCCCTCTGAGCCCGCAAACGCTGAAAGGTGGCAAAAAAAGACGAGAGAAGCACCGCTAACTGGTCTCAGAGTCAGGAGGGGTTAGACCTGGTGCTGCTGAGACGCGGAACGGCGCCAGCGCTCGCCGCCCTGCTCCGCTAACTGTCTTCAGAGTCAGGAGGGGTTAGACCTGGAGCTGCTGAGAGGTGGAACGGGGCCAGCGCTAGCCGCGCCGCTCCGCTAACTGGTCTCAGAGTCAGGAGGGGTTAGACCTGGAGCTGCTGAGACGCGGAACGGGGCCCGCGCTAGCCGCCCGCTCCGCTAACTGGTCTCAGAGTCAGGAGGGGTTAGACCTGGAGCTGCTGAGAGGTGGAACGGGGCCAGCGCTAGCCGCCCGCGTCCGCTAACTGGTCTCAGAGTCAGGAGGGGTTAGACCTGGAGCTGCTGAGAGGTGGAACGGGGCCAGCGCTAGCCGCCCCGCTCCGCTAACTGGTCTCAGAGTCAGGAGGGGTTAGACCTGGAGCTGCTGAGACGCGGAACGGGGCCAGCGCTAGCCGCCCGGCTCCGCTAACTGGTCTCAGAGTCAGGAGGGGTTAGACCTGGAGCTGCTGAGAGGTGGAACGGGGCCAGCGCTAGCCGCCCCGGCTCCGCTAACTGGTCTCAGAGTCAGGAGGGGTTAGACCTGGAGCTGCTGAGACGCGGAACGGGGCCAGCGCTAGCCGCCCGGCTCCGCTAACTGGTCTCAGAGTCAGGAGGGGTTAGACCTGGAGCTGCTGAGAGGTGGAACGGGGCCAGCGCTAGCCGCCCGGCTCCGCTAACTGGTCTCAGAGTCAGGAGGGGTTAGACCTGGAGCTGCTGAGAGGTGGAACGGGGCCAGCGCTAGCCGCCCGGCTCCGCTAACTGGTCTCAGAGTCAGGAGGGGTTAGACCTGGAGCTGCTGAGAGGCGGAACGGGGCCAGCGCTAGCCGCCCGGCTCCGCTAACTGGTCTCAGAGTCAGGAGGGGTTAGACCTGGAGCTGCTGAGAGGTGGAACGGGGCCAGCGCTAGCCGCCCGGCTCCGCTAACTGGTCTCAGAGTCAGGAGGGGTTAGACCTGGAGCTGCTGAGAGGTGGAACGGGGCCAGCGCTAGCCGCCCGGCTCCGCTAACTGGTCTCAGAGTCAGGAGGGGTTAGACCTGGAGCTGCTGAGAGGCGGAACGGGGCCAGCGCTAGCCGCCCGGCTCCGCTTACAGCCTGCTGAAAAGCTGGACTGATTTACAGTCAGCCGAGGTCAGCTGTGTTAAACCAACACGTAGCCTAACCTCGGACACACACACACACACACACACACACACACACACACACACACACACACGGGGGGGGGGGTGTTCCACCGATTCTGCTCTGGTTTTGCGGCTTCCAGCGGAAGTGACGGCGGATCCACGCCCCCCGCTGCTCCTTTCACACCCTTTCTATTGTGGTAAACAATCCGTTGGCGTTCCGTAAAACGCAGCGCGCAACGGTGCGTCTCTGGCCGCCGCCAACGTCTGCTGCCCGAGGCCGAGGGGAGGGTCGGCGGGGGGGCACAGGTGGGCTCCAGAATGTGAGAAATGCCGAGAAAGTGTCCTCTCGGGAGGAAAACAAGCAAAACAAAAAATCCTCAGTGAGATAAGTGAATACTGTAGCCAGTAGTTGGGAATAAAGTGAGTTGTGACCGAGTGAAAGGAGTGATGGAGTGGGGAGAACAAGTGAACAGACTCTCCATTCATTCCCTCAGCCTTTCAAACAACCCGGGGTAACCATGGAAACCCCTTTATGCATGTTCCCTAATTACCCTAACCCCTTACACATACTCTCTCATACACAGAGAGTCACACACAGAAACACAAAAAGACACAAACACACACTTTTTGGACGGACAATCCCCTTCCCCCTTCCTTGCATACCAACACAGAGCACCTTCATCCCTCGCTCCTGCCAGCCCGGGGCTGGGGCTCGTACTCACAGCAGGTACCAGCAGTTTCTTGACCTCGTTGATGGCCCGCTGGAGCTTGATCTTGGCCCGGTTGTGCGTGTCCTCCACCGTGATCAGGACGTGGAGGTCCTCGCTGAGGTGCTCCCAGTTGGGCTTCCCTCGGTTCATCTCCTCCTGGAGACAAAAAGGCCGGAAAAAAGGGGCCTTTTTGAGATGCACAGGCTGGCTTCTCCCGAGCAGACGGGAGGGGAAGAACTTTGCTTTTCTTCTCCCTTGGCTGGGCCCGTCGGACCCAGGGCTCCGGGCCCTGGGACGCGCTCCTCTCTGCGGTGGAGTCCATCAGTGGGCTTCATTGATATTCAGGTGAGGACTCCGTGAGAATAAAAGACGAGCAACTGTGAACTCATCGTGACGCGGAGAAAAAAGTGCCCCAAAGACAGCTGATAAATAATCTGTTTAGCGTCTGGGAACCAGCTGACCCCCCCAGGGTCGGGGTGTCTATGTGTGGTTATATATGAAAGAGCCCGGGAAGGTGGGTGAGAAGCAGAAATCCTCGCTAGCTTGTGCATGTGCAGCGATGGGCCTGCTTTTCCAGATGTGTCGGATTAGCCGGGCCCCAGCGGCTCTGCTCCTTCCCTGACATCCACACCCAGTTCACGCTGGGACTGACCAGCTGTGGGGAGCCCCAGCCTCAGCTGCCTCCGGGCCTCTTCCTCCGTCCTCCTCTTTCACCGTCAACACAACTGTGTGTCACTTTCCCGTGAGCGGGCGGCGGGATTCGGTCTCGTGGGGAAGACTTCTCCTTTCGCTCAGGTCTGGAGTAGCTGCCTGGAAGGCGTTTAAGACCCCACCGTGTCAGGCCCTCGGGCTAACCCACGCTAACAGGGCGGAACGCCGCGCCAGGCCTCCTCTCCAAAAGGTTACGCTCAACACCGGAAAACGACTATTCTGGGATAAAAGTCAGAAAAGATGAAGTTTTCTCTCTGGCTGTGGTGCGCTGGGACACTCTATCCTCGGCCGATGTTTAGTCAAGTGAGATGTCTCACTCTGAAAAACAGCAAAAGTCAACATCTTTTTCTGCTCTCCCCCTGTTGCCTCCCACCGGGTCTCTGTTTTCCTTCCTCTCCGTCTCTGTGTGTGTCTGCCTGTCCCTCTCCCTCTCTCTTTCCTAGGGACGTGCGGGGTAGGGAATGTTCTGGAGAGAGAGGGTGGGTTGGAATGCTGGACTTGCTCCACCTGCCGTTTGGAAAGCTGGAGCCGAGTCGGTCCAACAGCACGCACCGGGGGAGAGGAAGGGAGAACAGATGGACTTAACACCAGGATCGGAGAGGAAAACCCAGCCCCTAAAACTGAGCCCTCGCACACACTCGTTCATCCTAAAGGATACTCTGGCTATTAGCAGCCAAGCTAATGAGCGGCGTCCCTCACTGCCAGCAGCCTTTCACTGGTATTTGTGTCCGACCTTGTAATTTATGGCTGCTGGTGGGTGTTTCGTCCACAAGTCTATCAAATGATGTTCAGGATGTTAAACTAACAGTATCAAAACAGCCGCGAGACGTTCAGGGTCAGGTACCAGAGCTTGAAACGCAGTAAAATCAAGAGAAATGCTTTTTTTTTGCACTGATAAATCGTGTTTCCACTCGGATATCAGGGCAGCTGAAACTCTGCACGTCCCACAGGAGGCAACGTCCTGACTGGAACATTACCAGACCTGCTGGACGGCAGCCTCAGATGATAATCCTGGAAAAGTAACAACGTATAAGCTACTATTCAGACGCACAGCAGAGCCAGCGCGACAAAAAGAGAGAGGGAATGAAAGCGCGGAGGGTGCGTCGGGCGCGTACCTTCTTCTTGTCCCTCATGGAACCTTTTCCTCGAACCATGATCTTACAGCCGGTCTCCGACTCCAGCTGTTTGGCTGTCAGTCCACGCGGGCCCAAGATCCTGCCTACAAAGTTGAACTAAACACACACACACACACACACACCAGATTAGGAGACAGGTCACACGGCTGTCACTCTTTGTGGATCTGCACGTGTTGCATCACTGGGATGTGTGCGTTTGTAGTGTGTTTGTGTTACCAGCGGAGACGAAAATAGCTGACTATACGCGCACACGCTGGCGCTAGCGGCCTGACAGGACAGCGCCGCTCTCTTAACCTTATCTGTCATGAAGACTGAGTGATTAACAAGACAGCTGCCTGTGTGTGTGTGTGTGTGTGTCCGCGCGTCCGTCCGCCTCTTTCGGCTGCGCTCCGCTTTGGCTTCAGCCATCCGGGTGAATTTCGCTGTTTATTTCAGCAGAAGCTGCTTCCTGGGAGGAACGCTCTCTAAATGTAACCGTGATCTAAACGGGCTCCTGCGTGTGTGTGTGTGTGTGTGTGTGTGTTTTCTGTCATGTGAGTGAGGACAGCTTGTCATTGTATTCAGTGATTGGCAAACTGCTGCTTGAAGGAAATCATATGAGCGCTCCAGCCCCTCACACACACACACACACACACACACACACACACCCTCACGTGAGCAGCCGTTTTGGTTTCTCTGCTAGCTCTCTGAAGCGACAGTCCTCATCCACCTTTTAATGACCCTGAAACGACCTTTCTGAGGAGATCGGGCTTTTCCCAAATGCCGATCTCCTTGCAGACGGCAAACAGGGCGGTTCTGGATGTGTTTGGTGCGATGACATCACTGGGCGTGGGCTCCGAATGAGAAACATAAAGCGATAAAAAGCTCAGCTCGCTTTGTGCTGAGCCTTCCCGGACGGGGAGGAGCTAGAAGTAACCAGGAACCCTTGTGAGAGGTGAGAGGTGAGAGGTGAGAGGTGAAAGGTGAAAGGTCGGCCACGGTCCACTCACGTCGGGGTACTCCTTGACGGGCACGTAAAGCTTCTCCTGCAGCTGAACCACGGGGCCCACGGCTTCGGGGAGCTCCTCCAGGTCCCGCCCGTTGAACATGCCGCCGTTGACCGAGTCGTTGTACATGTCCTTGCGTACTCTGCCGATTTCTGTGGTGGAGACACAGACGCATACGTGTGAGACGGCAGCGCCGGGTTGGACGGGAACAGGACCGGGGCAGCGGGGATCCCGTCTCCTCAGCTCCTGAGGACCAGGACTGTCCCCAGAGGCTCAGCAGACAGCCCGACGGCGTTAAACACACCGCCGTCCCGTCCCTTCTCTCGTTTGTCGTTGTGTCGTTGCGTCCAGCTGTCTGACACATGGACACATGTCCCCTCGCTGTGTCCGCAGGGAAAACACCCGTGTTTTGGCGACCCTGCGTTAGCACCTGTGTTTAAAAGCTGCGCTCCAGGTCGGTTACTCAACAATTAGGACGGGAGCAGACGGGGAAACTAGTCATAAAGGCTCGTCAAACCCCACATGCAAAGCAGCCGAATCCCCTCACAAGTCCCTTTACTCCTCTTCAGACGTCCTCCTCTCATGTATTTTTATTTTTTCGCCTCACTTCGGCGCGTCGAGGCCGTCGTTAATGAGCCTATGTTTGTCTGCTCGCTCGCTAGCGTCCTAATGACCAACGCCGGTCTCTGATGCCTTTGTAATGACAAGCTAGGTCAATAATAACCAACTACCGCATCGCACAAACACATACGCAACGGAGACGAACGCACACACACACACACACACACACACACACACAGGACAGGACAACTTCCTCAAGGCGCATATATCATCTGACCCCAGCGGTCTGACAGGAATGTCTCCCCGCTCTGATAAGTCTGACCATAATAACTACACAGCGACTCTGTAATTACAGCCCCGGTCGGCACGGCGACGATCATCCTCTAATAACCCCCGCTGAGCTGCTCCACGGCAAAAGCAGCCATTAAAACAACAACTGAAATACAGAAACAAATCTGCACAGGCAAGCAGGACTGGCGTCCCGGCTCAGCTGAGACGGCGACGTGCCGGGGCGAAACGAGAAGTGAGAGAAGAACGAGCGAGGTTAAAGGAGCGCACGATAAAGAGCGGAGCCCAGGCTTATCTCAACACTTCAACCTGCCGTTGGGTTATATTTGGACTCTGGTTGCTCGCAACAAACCCACTGACAGCCGACATGGCTGCCAGGGCCCCTCGTTGCCCCACGCTAACGCTCTGGGTGAGTGTCCTTGTCCACATTACTGGGGCAGAAGGTACAGCCAGGCTGAAAATGGCCGTGGAACAATGCCTTTCATCCTAGCTATGAGTGTCACATTATCCTGCGCCAGAGATGACGGCGCTGGCCGAGCCTGGGCGCGCCAGGCTGACCCGTCTGGAGGTCAGGCTGCCCAAGAACCGAACCCAGCCTCAGGACACTGGTGGTCCTGGTCTGCACCAACGGGCCTGAAGGTCCAGCGCTCGTCTGCTGATGGGAAGGGCTGGGCAGCCCCAAGTGAAGTGCAAGGATTAGTCGCACACACACACACACACACACACACACACAGCATGGAAGCATGCCTCAAATTAACATTTTGCTCAGCGAGATCCTCTCGGCCCAGATCAGGGATGGGCTGCAGCATTCACACAAGCCTGCGCATTAGGTCACTGAGAAAGGCTAACAACTGTCTGTTTGTTCCCATCACCAACTGCCTGTGTGTGTGTGTGTGTGTGTGTGTGTGTGCGGGAGAGAGAGAGAGAGAGAGAGAGAGAGGGAGAGAGGGATCGTTAGTATTGTAAGTTAAAAGTGTGCCTTAAGGCAACCACATTGCCTTTAGCAGCAACGTTGGTGTCTGTTTATTAGTTTGCCAGCCTAAATGCATTTAGGGTGTTGAACAGATTTAGGTGTTGGATGGATGGATGGATGGATGGATGGATGGATGGATGGATGGATGTGGTTTCCAAGGTTCCCAGGGAGGAACTCCATAAAGTCAGCGCCAAACCGCCGTTTTTATGAACATCGGAGCCCACCGCTGCCTCTCTGGGGGGTGGAGGGTGTTCTCGGGGATTACCTTCGTCCAGGAGCCGCTCCAGATGCGTGAAGATGCCGCTGAAGTTGGGCAGAGAGCTCATAACCTTCCGGTCGTTCATCAGCTGCATAAGGTAGTCCGGGTTGGACTTGGGTCTCTCCTTCACCTCTGTCTCCCCAACCATGGCTTTTCCGGCAACTATTAAATCTGCTCGCAAGTCAGGGAAAAACCCCCCAAACAACCCTAACCCTCGCGGGGGAAGCAGAAGAGACACGCCCCGGGGAGCGATGCGAGGAGCCCAGGGGAATCCGCCGGTCGCGACCCGCTGACCGAAGCACCGCCAACTAATCAAACTTGTGTCAAAGCTTCTTCGGGGGACGCTGCCGAGTCTGCGCCCTTCCCCTCCGCTCTCGGCTCTCCGGAGTTTCAGAAAAGTTCTCTGGGGTCGGGGGACGGCGCTGGCTGGGACCTGAACGGCTGCGGACCGGAGCGTCAAGTGTCGTCCTCCGCCGGCTCCTCCGCGTGTGTCCCGCCCGGCGCTGCGTCGGTATTCTGCGGCGCGGCGCGAGTCGCTGTCATATGATTACAGTACGGCGGCAGCACGAGAGGGTGTCGGGGGCGCGCCGCGTGCCTCCGCGGTCGGAGGGGGGGGGCGCGCTCGGCGCGGGCTCGCGCTGGCCCCTCCTCGCGGGCTCCCCTCCGTGCACACAACGAGCACGGACACAATAACATAAAACAGCGCACCGTGTTCTGCAACAGTTACTGTCCATCACTTGTTGCGTGTGTGTGTGTGTGTGTGTGTGTGTGTGTGTGTGTGTGTGTGTGTGTCTAGAAATGAACTGCTTGAACTCCACTCTCACTCGAAGCGAAGTAGGCCCACTGGGACCAGTTGATTGAGCCCATCTTTCCCACTGGGACCAGTCAATCAGCTGATGATGTCAACCTGTCAATCATGCACCTGGAGGGTGTGTTTGACGTGTGTCCCGGCGCCGGATTGACGGGTGGTGCACTGGTCTGCAGCTGACCTCCAGGTCATTTTACATGTGGACCTTTTATACTTCTGAAATCTGAACAAATAAGTCATCACTGGGCTGCTGGTGCTGCTGGTGCTGCTGGTGTCTGCTGGTGCTGCTGGTGCTGCTGGTGGTACTGGTGCTGCTGGTGCTGCTGGTGCTGCTGGTGCTGCTGGTGCTGCTGGTGGTACTGGTGCTGCTGGTGCTGCTGGTGGTACTGGTGCTGCTGGTGCTGCTGGTGGTACTGGTGCTGCTGGTGCTGCTGGTGCTGCTGGTGGTACTGGTGCTGCTGGTGCTGCTGGTGCTGCTGGTGGTACTGGTGGTACTGGTGGTACTGGTGCTGCTGGTGCTGCTGGTGCTGCTGGTGCTGCTGGTGCTGCTGGTGGTACTGGTGGTACTGGGGGCAGGACCAGCGTCGCTTTCACTGGGCAAGAATCAAACACCAAAAGTTTCACTTTCAGATAAATAAACGGACTGATTGTGTGAAGGTATGAATCAAACACTTTTATACTTTTCAACCTCCGCCCGGAGCAAACTATTTAAATACTTTACCCTACCCGAACGCCCCCCCCCCCTCCTCCCCACACACACACACACACACGCACACACTCCCAGCTTTTCTTGGGAATCCTGAAATATTAAAAAGTGTGATATTGGCAACA
>CAAE01014667.1:479923-493283 GCA_000180735.1 Tetraodon nigroviridis | reverse complement strand
CGTGAAATATCACTTGCTCTGTTTTTGGAAGAACTTCAAAAGCAGGTCATAATCTGTGATGTGTGTGTTTTAGACTGCCTTGGTCCACACCCCGGAGACCATTTGCCTGACCTACTTTATAGACTTGCTGCTCCAGCGGGGCAAACCCATCATGTTAGTGGGCAACGCCGGAGTCGGCAAGACCATCCTTGTTTCTGATAAGGTGTCCAAGCTGAAAGAAGACTATATGGTAGCCAAAGTCCCCTTTAACTATTACACCACATCAGCAATGCTGCAACGTAAGAATCAGTTCCTAAATGCATCACAATTTGTTTCAGAGACAGTAAAAAAAGTTGCATTTTATAGTTGCCGTATATTGGAACACTGGAAGTGTGGAATAAGTTGTCTTTCTCACTCTCGTGAATGACACTGACCTCAGGAGTCCTGGAGAAACCGTTGGAGAAGAAAGCTGGTCGGAAATTTGCCCCTCCTACTGCCAAGAGGCTCATCTACTTCATAGATGACCTCAACATGCCTGAGGTGGACGTTTACGGCACCGTCCAGCCACACACACTCATACGTCAGCACCTTGACTACAGTCACTGGTGAAGATAACTAATAACCCCAAAAAGCTGCATACATTTAAAATATTAGTCATGTAAGCATATGTATTTTACAGTGGTTGAACTGAAACGAATACTTTTAGGTATGACAGACAACGGCTGGTGTTGAAGGAAATCCACAACTGCCAGTACATCACCTGTATGAATCCAACAGCTGGGAGCTTCTCTATCAACCCAAGACTACAGGTATCCCTTACGTGACTAACAAACGATGAAGCTTACAAAGTCAGAATTCTAAACAATTCTAACAATTAATGAAAGTGTAAATGTAGCTAGAGATTCTTCTGAGATACTCTATAACAGCTGCTTTTATTTCTTTTAGAGGCATTTCTCAGTCTTTTCGGTACATTTCCCAAGTGCTGATGCTTTGGCCACCATCTTCTCCAGTATCCTATCAGCTCACTTTCTCCAGGGTGGCTTCAGTTATGGAGTTTCCCGCTCAGTTGGAACTCTTATACAGGTAAACCTGTTGCAGCACAGCAAAATCAGCCTTTTCTCTCAGTAATAATATAAACTTAATGTGCCCATGAGTTAATTTTTCTCCTCTGATTCTAAATTGAACGCCTCTACATTGGTCTTTATTGGTCTGCACACCCAGGCTGCTATCTGTTTGCATCAAAAAGTCAGCCAAAACTTCTTCCCCACTGCTATAAGGTTTCACTATATCTTCAACCTGCGAGACCTAACCAACATTTTCCAGGTAAACTATAAGATAACTGTATTATCTCATCTGGCAAAAAGAACTTACTTGGTGTTTCTCGATGTGGAGGGAATCCTGTTTGCCTTGCCCGAAACGGTCCGTTACCCCACGGATCTGGTCCACCTGTGGCTGCACGAGAGCTCAAGGGTCTACTCCGACAAACTGATGGAAGAGAAAGATGTAGAGTTGTTTAACAAAATTCTGCTTGATACTGGCAAGAGATACTTTGAGGTAAAGAATGTGATACATACCAGAAGAACATTTTCATCGCATTAAAGAAGAACACTGCAGAGCTGTTTGCTATGCTTTTTCCCATCTTTCCCTGCAGGGAGTGGATGAGTCCATGTTTATCCACCAGCCGTTGGTGTACTGTCACTTCGCCCAGGGAGTCGGAGAGCCTCGTTATCACCAGGTCACGTACTTTTATTAGCGCTCTCGTGACAGTCGTCTCTTTGTTCTTTATTTTTGGCTTTCTCGCAATTATTTTTTGCAGAAATTGCAAAAGGCATTCTCCCCCCCCACCCAGTCATGAAATTCTCCTCCCCCCATGTCCCTTCTGGGGAAACTATAAACTCTTTTCGACTGGAATCATTTTCGCATAAGCTCTGGCCTAAGTTTGAATATTCAGAGATGAAATGATGCCGTCATGTTTAATTTGTCAGAAAAGGAGCCAGGAGAGCTGCAGCGTTGTTAGTCAGAATAATTACCCTTCTCCTCTGTGCAGAGGTTTGACTTTAAAGTTAATTCACAGGAGTCTTGGTAAGATGGTATAATTCACCACAGTTCCCCCAGGAGTTATTGGTTTTGTTTTCTTGCCTTGTCAGGTTTCAGACTGGGAGAAGCTCCAGAAGACTCTGGCTGATGCTCTGGAGCATTATAATGAGCTCCACGCTGTCATGGACCTGGTGTTGTTTGAAGAAGCCATCCAGCACGTGTAAGACGGTCAATAACTGCCATATGTTAGCATGCACAGGGGAGGATTTACACGGACGAGCCCGTTTGTAAACAGCAGACTCAGACCCGTCATTAGCGTGTTTGCATGCAGGTGTCGCATCAGCCGTATCCTGGAGGCCCCCTACGGTAATGCGCTGCTGGTGGGGGTTGGGGGCAGCGGGAAGCAGAGTTTGTGTCGGCTGGCTGCCTTCCTCAGTACGCTGGAAGTTTTCCAGGTTACTCTGCGCAAAGGCTACAGCATCAATGACCTCAAGGTACACACACGTGATGCTGATTGACATTTGTTCTGTGTAGGTCGGGTGAAGGTGTGTTATTCGTTATTTATATGCCTTCTTTACCCAGAGTGACATCGCAGCATTGTACATAAAGGTGGGGCTGAAGAACATCGGCACAGTCTTCCTTCATACGGATGCTCAGATTCCCGATGAACGCTTCCTGGTGCTCATCAATGACATGCTGGCGTCAGGTTTGTCTTTTTTGCCTGATTAAAACTGTTGATTTATTACCTTTTGGGCTGCGGGCAGCATGAATGAATTTACACGCTCTGAATTTGCTGTGCTGCGGCTGCTGCAGGGGACATTCCAGACCTGTTCAGCGATGAAGATATGGACATGATTGTGAATTCAATCCGAATGGAGCTCAGGGGATTGGGACTCATAGATACCAGAGACAACTGCTGGAGCTTCTTTATTGAGCGAATAAGGCGGCAGCTTAAGGTCCAAATCATTATTTGTCTGATACTGATTTTTTCTATCGTGAGGCGGCTAAATCCTTTCTTTATAAATGGATCTTAAGCGCCATCAGCCAACTCCCACTCTGGCCTGCAGGTTGTCCTGTGTTTCTCTCCAGTTGGATTCACACTGCGAACACGTGCCAGGAAGTTTCCCGCTCTCGTGAACTGCACGGCCATAGACTGGTTCCACCCCTGGCCTCAGCACGCCCTGCAGTCTGTTAGCACGACTTTCATAGAGAAGATTCCCGGACTGGAGGTGACAGCTTACTGTGATGGCCTGTGTCTTCTATCCTTCAGTTTGGTCTCTCTAAATGCAAATAACTTAACTGTGTCTCCTTTTTTCATGCAGCCCAAAGTGCGGATGTCCATCAGTGACTTCATCTCCTTTGCTCATACCAGTGTTAACGAGGTACACCATTGTGTTTTGCATTCATGACCAGCTACACTCGGGGCAGCATGTCTACAGATTGTTTAATCACACGCAACAGGTGAGCGTCAAGTACCAGCAGAATGAGAAACACTTCAACTACACCACCCCGAAGAGTTTCCTGGAGTTCATGAAGCTCTATGGCAATCTGCTGAGGAAGAAGCACACAGAGTTGGCCCAGAAGATGGAGCGGCTGGAGAACGGCCTGCAAAAACTCCTGACCACAGCCTCGCAGGTCAAAGAGTCACATCTCCGTTACCTGCTTTTCCTGTCTGCGTACACGTGGACAGGCTGTTGACAGAGCTTCTCTGTCCATCATGCTCAGGTAGAAGATCTGAAAGCCAAACTGGCTCTGCAAGAGGTTGAACTCTGGCAGAAGAATGCAGACATAGAGGCTCTGATAGCTAAAATAGGACAGCAGACAGAAAAACTTAACCAGGAGAGGGCTGTGGCAGACGCTGAGGAGCAAAAGGTGAGGCCTCATTCTTGAACACGCGGTGCGGAGAGTGCGTTTTAATATTAGACAGAAGTAACTTCGCCCACTTCTCATCGGTTTGGTTGGGTTTTTCTTTCTTTTTCAGGTGGCAGCGATCCAGACCGAAGTGACCAAGCAGCAGCGTGAGACCGAGGAGGACCTGGCCAAAGCAGAACCTGCCCTGCAGGCAGCCGACGCAGCCCTCAATACACTCAACAGGGTACTTACACGCATACACCGAAAGTGCTGCTCAGTTCATTGAAGGTTTTTGTGCATACTGAGAGAGCTTGTCAGAAACTGCAGCTGTCTTGATGCGTTTTTGGTTATTTCGTGTGCCTGTTCGTGCAGCTGAACCTGACGGAGCTGAGAACGTTCCCCAACCCCCCAGCGATTGTCACCAACGTCTCCGCAGCTGTTCTAGTGCTGCTGTCTCCGCAGGGCCGCATCCCCAAAGACCGTAGCTGGAAGGCTTCTAAGATGGTCATGAGCAAGGTGATATTTCACCACGGAGACTTGCACTGTCTCAGATTAATGGCTCGCAACCACAGGCCGACACAGCCCGCATCCCCAGTGCCGTAGAAACCTGAGGGAAAAGCAAACCATAGTTCCAATGACAACTTTATCCTCCGCTCGTTGCTGAGGCTCTACCAGAGATCTGATCTGGACTCTGGGTGTTTTAAACGTTTATATATAGAGTAATTTATATTTCACTACTCCGTTTGTGTTGCTGAATGTGGAGACTCAGCGTTTCTTTGTTTGCACCCCCACAAATGCAGGTGGACGATTTCCTGCAGGCTCTGGTGAACTTTGACAAGGAGCGCATCCCTGAAGCCACGGTGAAAAGTGTGAAAGAGGAGTACCTGAGCGACCCAGAGTTCAACCCCGAGTTCGTGCGTCAGAAGTCATCAGCAGCTGCGGGGCTGTGTGCCTGGGTTATCAACATCATCCGCTTCCACGAGGTACACACGCAGTTAGCGTTAGCTTAGCCCGCACGGCGTTACTGCGGCGCAGCGCCGTTTCTGTTCTTTGATTGTTGTTTCTTCTCTTCGTCCATTCACCCATTTGATCCTGGGGGCAGATATTTGTAAGTAGGCTGCAGCATCATCGTGTTTATCACACTGAATTATCTAGAGAGCTTGTTAATGAGCACTTGGATCCTCAGGTACTCTGCGAGGTGGAGATGAAGCGGATGTGTCTGTCTCAGGCTAACGCTGATCTGGCCGAAGCTGCTGAGAAACTGGAGGCTATCAGGAAAAAACTGGCTGTAAGGCGGTTAAAAGTCATCATGGCTTCTACTTCCTTCAGGGAACATGAACAACTGGTTATTGTTTTCTCCCACCTTCCGGATGTTGTGCTCTTAGGAATTAGATGGCAGCCTCGAGATGTTGACAACGGCTTTTGAGAAGGCCACATCAGAGAAACTACGCTTCCAGGAAGAGGTCAACCGCACCAACACGACCATAGAACTGGCTAATCGCCTGGTCAAAGGACTCGAGGTGATCGACTAGCTGGAGAAGAGTTGAACTCCTACTGCAGCGTTTACTTGCTTCCCGTATGTGCGTTTTAGAGCGAGAACGTGCGCTGGGCCCATTCTTTGGCTCAGTTCCACGAGCAGGAGGACACCCTGAGTGGAGATGTCCTCCTGACGGCAGCCTTCATCTCCTACGCTGGCTCCTTCTCCAAAAAGTACCGGAGAGAGCTGCTGGAGAACCTCTGGATGCCCTTTCTACGCACTCAGACGGTCTCCATTCTATTCCCCTTGAATATTTAACAAAGGATATTCTAAACGTTTTCATTTTCACACTTTTATGATCTAAACGGGTATCACTGTTCTTCACTCATCCTTTCTCCAGCTACCGATCCCTATGACAGAGGGCTTAGATCCGGTGTCCATGCTGACCGACGACGCGACGGTGGCCCAGTGGAACAACGAAGGCCTCCCCGGAGACAAAATGTCCACGCAGAATGCAACCATCCTCACCAACTGTTAGCTGTGGCATTTACCGCTGCCTCACATCACCGTCGAGCCTGTCCTGGTTACTTTGTTAAATCTCAATTCTTTTGTTCTCCACGCTTACCCCGTCGCCTCAGGTGAGCGCTGGCCTCTCCTTATCGATCCTCAGCTGCAAGGGATCAAGTGGATCAAGAACCGATACGGCAGCGGCCTCAAAGTTGTCAGTCTAGGCCAGAAAGGGTGAGCGTTGCGCGTTTATTCCCTCCAGGGCAGAGTTTTTAGAAAGTGTGTTCCTGTGTATCGCTGAGCCACAGAGGAGAGCCGCTCATCTGGGCTGATTGTGGTTCCAGCTATGTAGACGTGATAGAACAGGCTGTGGTGTCAGGAGACACTGTCCTCATCGAGAACCTCGAGGAAACCATCGACCCTGTCCTCGACCCGCTGCTGGGGCGCCACACCATCAAGAAGGGCAGGTAACCCGCGCAAGTCACTCAGCCGAACGAACAACCCTCGTCCCACCCCTTCTTCTCCTCTCACGTCACGGTGGAACGCTGTTTCGCAGCTGTATCAAAGTCGGGGACAAGGAGTGTGTCTTCCACCCGGGCTTCCGGCTCATCCTCCACACCAAGTTGGCCAGTCCTCACTACAAGCCTGAGATTCAAGCCCAGACCACGCTCATCAATTTTACAGTGACCAGAGATGGTCTGGAGGACCAGCTCCTGGCCCAGGTGGTGAACCAGGAGAGGCCCGATCTGGAGCGCCTCAAGGTGTGTGCTCCAGATCCACTTTCTCTCCCTGAGGTGGCCATTTTCGCTTGTCGTTTTCCCAGTAACACAGATTTCAATCTCTACAGAGTGAACTGACCAAACAGCAGAACATGTTCAAGATTGAGCTGAAGCTCCTGGAAGATGAGCTCCTGACCAGGCTGTCTGCTGCCGAGAGCAACTTCCTGGGTGACAACCTGTTGGTGGAGAAGCTGGAAACCACCAAACACACTGCAGCGGAGATTGAGATGAAGGTACCTGGAGGAAGTGTGTGTTTTTTGTTGCTTCTTTTATGGTTTACTTAGCGTCCTCTAACTGCAGGTGCTGGAAGCCAAGGTTAACGAGGTGAAGATCAACGAAGCCAGAGAGCACTATCGTCCCGTAGCTGTCAGAGCGTCCCTGCTTTACTTCATCATGAATGATCTGAACAAGATCAACCCCATGTATCAGTTCAGTCTGAAGGTGAGCAGATGTCTCTCACACCCAGGGGCCTCGCGTCAAGCTGGGCTCGTCCTTCTGCTCTAAATGCCGTGAAGGGCTAATTTGTGTCTCCTACTGAACTATCTAATCTTCCGATTGCAGGCTTTCAATGTGGTTTTCCACAAGGCCGTGGAGATGGCAGAGGCCTCCGATGATGTGACGGGCCGAGTAAACATTCTTATCGACTGCGTTACCTTCTCAACCTTCAATTTCATCAGCAGGGGGCTGTTTGAAAGAGACAAACTCACCTTTACTGCCCAGCTGGCCTTCCAGGTACGTTTGAGCCAGCGGTCCCTTTAAGAGAGCCGGGCTGTTTGATGACTGTGTTCTCCCCCCTTTAGCTGCTGCTGATGAGTAAGGAGATAGACGTGAGAGAGCTGGATTTCCTGCTGCGCTTCAACATCGATCACAGCTACAACAGCCCTGTCGAGTTTCTCTCCAACTCCGCCTGGAGCGCCATCAAGGTGCGGAGCTCCAGTGTTCTTTTCACTCCCGTTCTTCATGTTGTCACCACCTGATCTCTTTTGGTAATGTCCATTTTTATCCAGGTCATGAGTTTCACCGATGACTTTCGAGGTCTGGATCGGGACATCGAAGGCTCCCCCAAGCGCTGGAAGAAGCTGGTGGAGTCGGAGTGTCCAGAGAAGGAAAAGTTCCCTCAGGAGTGGAAAGGCAAGAGCTCCCTGCAGAAACTCATCTTGATGAGAGCCCTGAGACCTGACCGCATGACCTACGCTCTCAGGTGCAGACTCTGGAGCATGTGGAGGTGATGTCTGTAAAATGTCTGAGCGATGACCAGATTAGGTCATTTTTATGGCTTCCTGTAGGAATTTTGTGGAAGAGAAGCTTGGGACCAAGTACACGGAAGGCCGAAAGACGGAATTTGCAAAGTCCTACAGAGAAAGTGGCCCTGCCACACCCGTGTTCTTTATCCTGTCCCCGGGAGTGGACCCACTTAAAGATGTGGAATCACTGGGTAGTGCAAACACAAAATCATCAGGATAAACATAGAAGCTGGAAATGTCTGTAATTCAAATCCATGTGTCATCAGGAAGGAAGCTGGGATTCACCATTGACCTTGGAAAGCTTCACAATGTGTCACTGGGTCAAGGCCAGGAAGCTGTTGCCGAGGTTGCCGTGGAAAAGGCTGCCAAGGAGGGTCACTGGGTGATACTGCAGGTCTGAGTGGAAGCGGGATGAATGCACAAATTCCTGATGGAATTTTTGATGCTGCCTTTGTTGCTGCGTTGCTTCATCGCTCTTGTAGAATATCCACTTGGTTGGCCGCTGGCTGGGCTCACTGGAGAAGCTCCTGGAGCGCTGCTGTGAAGACAGCCACCCAGATTACAGAGTGTTTATGAGTGCAGAGCCAGCACCAACAGCCCAGGAACACATCATTCCTCAGGTAGACCAGCACAAACAGCTTCATTTACAGGTAAATGAAGTTTACACTTTAATCTTGGAGTAAAGAGTGTGTCCGTGCTCCCTCAGGGGATCCTTGAAAATGCCATCAAGATCACCAACGAGCCTCCAACTGGCATGCATGCCAACCTGCACGCAGCTCTGGATAACTTCGACCAGGTAAAAGCTGCCGCAGTCGCAGGATCCACTTGTTTGTTGAGCTAAACATGCGGCTGTCCCTGTAGGACATCCTGGACCAGTGCAGCCGGGAGCAGGAGTTCAAGACCATCCTCTTCTCTCTGTGCTACTTTCACGCCTGCGTGGCAGAGAGAAGGAAGTTCGGGCCGCAAGGTTGGAACAGAAAATACCCCTTCAACACCGGAGACCTGACGATTTCAGTCAACATTCTGTACAACTACCTGGAGGCTAATGCGCAGGTGGGCCGTGGGCTTGGTGGCCGTAGCGTTGCATCGGAGCGTGGGGATGAACATATTTTAACACCGAGTGTGCCTGAAGGTGCCGTGGGAGGACCTCCGGTATCTGTTTGGAGAGATCATGTATGGAGGACACGTGACCGACGACTGGGACAGACGCCTCTGCAGAACGTATCTGGAGGAATACATGCAGCCCAACCAGGTTTGCTCTTCAGAGGCAAAGAAAAATAATCCCGACTGATGATCTCTGTAGCTGGCTTTTAGTCTGCCTTGTTGTTTTTTCCCAGTTTGACCAAAAGCTGGCACTGGCCCCAGGATTTGTGGTTCCCTCTAACTTGGACTACAAGGTAACGTCCCTGCTGATGAACATTCATCTGGTATTTCTGTGGAAATGGCCGACATTTCCTCTTTCGCGTCTTTAGGGTTTCCATAAATTCATCGACGAGATGCTGCCCCACGAAAGCCCTGTGCATTATGGGTTGCACCCCAACGCAGAGATCGAGTTCCTGACGGTAACGTCAGATAATCTTTTCCACACCCTGCTGGAGCTGCAGTCTCCTGATGCTGTGATGGGGGAGGGAGCCTCACAGACCCTGGAGGAAAAGGTAGCTACTACTGCAACGTCTTCCTCTGGTTCTTCATGTTAACATCCTGAATCACTCTTCCGTTGGGCAGGTGAAAACTATTTTAGACGAGGTGCTGGAGAAGCTGCCGGAGGAGTACAATATGTCCGACATCACGTCCAAGACAGCCGAACGGTCACCGTACACCTTGGTGTGTCTTCAGGAGTGCGAGCGCATGAACCTCCTCGTCTCTGAGATGCGGCGCTCGCTCAAAGAACTCGACCTGGGATTGAAGGTTTGATGCGACCAGTGTGGGTTTCCTTCCCTAACATCTCAGCATCCACCGTGATGTCATATTCCTGCACGTGAAAGGGGGAGCTGGCCATCTCCTCGGAGATGGAGAAGCTGCAGTCGGCCTTGTTCTTCGACAATGTCCCGGAAACCTGGACCAAGTTGGCCTACCCCTCCACCTACAGCCTGGCTATATGGTGCGTGGGGCTTTGAGCGGCGTAGAAACCCAGAATTGTCCCCAGCAGGTCTGATGTGTGCTGCAACGTGTCTGCGGTCCAGGTATAACGACGTGTTGCAGCGCTGCAAGGAGCTGGACACCTGGACTCAGGATCTGTCTCTGCCCAGCGTCGTCTGGCTGTCTGGGCTCTTCAACCCGCAGTCCTTCCTGACTGGTAACGCCGGCTGATCTACGAGCGTCACCAAGCACAGCCACTATCTGACTCCACTGACATCAACTCCTCAGCCGTGATGCAGACGCTCGCGCGGAAAAACGAGTGGGCCCTGGACAAAGTCAACCTGACGGTGGACGTGACCAAGAAGTTCAAAGAGGAGTTTAATCAGCCAGCCAGAGAGGGGGCGTACGTCTACGGACTTTACATGGAAGGTAGCCGCCCACTGCTTCCTTTCTTCTCTAGGAGGCCTGTCTGATCCATGTTTGACGAAAACGCTTCGTTCTCCCGTGTTTAATCGTCTCCGTCTCATCCACAGGTGCCAGATGGGACACACAGACCGGGGTGATCTGCGAGGCCCGTCTGAAGGAACTGACCCCATCCATGCCCGTCATCTCAGTCCGAGCCGTGCCCAATGACCGCCAGGAGACCAGGAACATCTACGAGTGCCCGCTTTACAAAACCAAGATCAGAGGGCCAACCTACGTCTGGACCTTGAGTCTGAAGACCAGGGAGAGGCCCGCCAAGTGGGTGCTGGCAGGCGTGGCTCTGCTGCTCAGCGTCTGAGCCCACAGCATTCGGTTTAGGCCAGGTACGTAAGGATCCTTCTACTGTTAGAAGCCCTGAAATGATCTACCAGAGAGCCTTCATGTGTTTGAAATGTATTAATCTAGTGTTTAAAAGCTAGCTTTTTTGTAAAATTCTTTCCTCATAGTTGTCTTATGCTGTCAGCAACACCGACCAGGTGTTTGCTGCAATAAATAGCATAATTAAGGGTCCTGTTACATTATTTTTTTTATTGAAAAATGATAATATACAGAAAGAATTGCCCAAAATTCTCACACTAGATCACAGTTAGCAGTCATCTTAGTTGAAACAAATCCAAACTAAAGCTAAACCACAATAAACTTTAGAAGCCAGGAGCTGTGTGGTTAGCGCTCGAGGTTGTTTACGCTTGTACCTCTTATAGCACATTAAATTACATAGGTAAAGTCCTGACAGCATAGCAAAACATCTTTTTTTGGCTCCTTCACAGTACACAAGTGTAGTTTTCATCCACGCATTAAAAAAGTAACAAGAACAATGTGGTTTAAAAGACATACTAATGCAGGTAAAAATCTCCCTATTTGGCCTCTGCGTGTGTGTCTGTGGGAGCTGGCGCTAGTCGCTGTCAGACCAGTCCAGCTCCATCATGTCCATGGCTGCAGAAGCCACGTTGACTTTGGTTCCCTGTCGCACGCTACAGCTCTTCACAGAGTTTTGATTGGACGACGCCCGCATGCTCACCTGCATTCCCGAGTGGCCGACGACTCCCACTTCGCTCAACTTTTGGCTGATGGCGCCGCTCAGGTCGCCCCTCACCTCCTGCATCATGACGCCCATGTCGCTCATGCAGCTCCTCACCCCCACGCCGCTCCTGACATTGCGACCTACCATCTTCATCACTCCGAGGTCACCCATCTCCATGTCCCCCAGTTTGTCCATGTCCATGGACAGCATGTCACTAAAGCCGCCGTGGAGGCCCTTGAACATGGTCGGCCCCTCGTCCAGCCTATCCTCCAACTTGTCGATCTCCCAAGCTTCCTCCTCCTCCTCCGCCTTCTCTCCTTCTGCCTCTCCAAACCCACCAGAATAGCCCCTGACTATTGTGGTCACTCTGCTCCTCTGTCTCCCGCTCTTCTCCCCGTCCCCTTCCTCCCACGTCCTCTCCTCCCTCTCCACCAGCCCACCAGGGAAGCTCCTGAGTGTCACCTGCACCCTGCCCCCCCACGTTGCCGCTCTCATCTTTGTCCCTCTGCCTCCAGGCCTTCTCCTCCAGGGTCCCTTCGTCATCTTCATCCCCGTCCCCGAACCTGCCGTGCAACCCTCGCAGCACCACGTGCAGCCTTCCGCCATCGAGCGAAGCCACGCCCCTCTCCATCAGCTCATTGCTACCTCCGCTGCTCCCCCTCTCCGTGTCTCCATTGCTCAGGGTGCGGAAGAGGCAGCTGACACCAGCACTGCTCACCCCGGCGCTGTTGGAATCCTGAGAGTGGGACCGAAAGAAGGAGCTGGAGGAGCCGATGGACATGGATGGGAAAAACTAAGGGAAGAGGAGAAAGAGGACAGAGGTCGTTCAAATATTTCAGGGCTTAACATTTGCAGCAGGTTCGCTGGTGCTTACTGGTGAAATGCTTGTCCGCTCCATGAGGAGAGAGGTTGGACTGGGAGACATGCTGGACCTCTCGATCAGCCTTTCTTCCCACAGTTTGAGCCTTCGCTCCCTCTCCTCCAGCTCTTTCTCTTTGGAGTAAAGCTCCCTCTCAAGCTTCCGTAGGCGCTCTAACGTCGATTCGATTTCGCACCTGAGGAACAAGGACAGGCAGATTGTAAGACTCCTCTCCCCGTCCAGGTAGGCACCTTTCATCCGGTCAGGAGGATGACTGGAAAATAATCCTCTGCTGTATTGGGATTTGCCACAAGAGGTCACTGTTGCAGCCAGTGATTATCCACAATCAGCTCCCAGCGCCTAAATATAGACCGCTCTGACGCACAACCATACCTCCTCCTGTGTTCCTCCCATACCTCCCTATTCATTCATCCCACCCCTTTGGCTCCTTCAGGCCCTCCGCTCCACCTCCCTTATTCCCATCCAAGATTTCCCTCTCAACTTTACTCTACATGGATTACCAGTCTGATGGATCATCAGTCACACCTCTGTCTCTCTGCCTTTTTCTGCATTATATCTTGTTTGATTTTAATTCCCTACATGCACACACACACACACACACACACACACACGTCGGATTCTCTGGGGTGGAACAAATAAAGGTGGCGCAATCTCATCCATGGACAGTTTCCAGGATGGCTTATTATAGACTGAAGTGGAGTGTAGGGTCACACATTCAGCCTCTGCGTCTGTGCGAGCGTACGTGGGTTTTTTTTTACAGCCCTGCAAACCACAAACTGCATTTGTCATCCTAATTCAGGAACATTGCAGGTATACTTAGTATTTGCCCTCAGTGTGTGTGTGTGTGTGTGTGCTTGTTTGTACCTCCACTGGTCCTTGTTATGCAAGAAGGAGTTGCATTGGTCCGGTAGCCTGCTGTCATTAGCCATGGTCTCCAAGGTTACCAGCACCTGTTTGAACTGCGGACGTTCCTACAGGAGCATGAATGCACATGAGGACAGAGAGTGTGTCTGAGGCCTCTTT
>CAAE01014667.1:466021-478946 GCA_000180735.1 Tetraodon nigroviridis | reverse complement strand
AAATACCCGCGCTCGGCCTCAACAGCCCACAGTGGAAAGCATGAGAGCATCACATTGTTTCTCCAGCCTTCTCCAACCCTGGGCCCTGCACGTGTATGTGTGTGTGTGTGTGTGTGTGTTACCTCTTGTTTCTCCACCACCAGCCATGCGACTTGCAGCCCCTCAAACCCTTTAAAAGGAACCTCCCGAGTCAGCATCTCCCAAAGAACCTGGACATAGATGACGTATCAGAACCAGCTGCTGCTGCTTAGAGAACCTCATTAGCACAAAAACTCGGATTTTAACTGGAAATTAAACTAAATTCAACAACTAAAGTCCCGATTAGGACCGATTGATGGAATGATGGTATGGCTTTAGAGCTCACCACGCCGTAGGAGTAGGTGTCGCAGGTCTCTGAGACGGGCAGACTCTGGATGACTTCGGGGGCCATCCAGGGGAACGTTCCCACCACCGTCATGTGAGTGGTGTGAGAGAGGAACTTGGACGCACCAAAGTCACAAATCTGAAATTCCAACAGGGACAACGATGACCAAAACCAAAGATGGATCCCTCCAGTGCCAACGCTGACTTTTCTATACATTAGAATCAAAACACAAACCTTCAGGACTTTCTCTGCTGTCATGACGACTGTGGGACAGAAGTAAATAAACAGGAAGTTAAAAGTAAAAAGATTTTACACAGCAAATCAGCGTGGTTGGAGGAACGAACCGTTGCGCGACTTGAGGTCCCTGTGAATGACCTTGACTGGAGCTTCTGCATGGAGGTAATGCATTCCTGGAAGAGAATCAGCTATTAAGCCTCACAAACTCTACCAAGGTTCCAAAACCACTTTTAAACATTTAAGAAGTAACCCGTGATTAAACAAAGCTTATAAAAAGGCTTTTTATTAGGGGCAAGGTTGAGGGAAATGTGAAGAGACATTCGTTCTTTCATGGTGCTGCAGGCATCAGCTTTTTTCTCCACTGTGCATAAATATGAATTTCTAAAACCTAATTTGCATTTTAATACTTTAGTGTTTAGCTTTTTAAACCTGCCAGGAGAAAACAAACAAATACACACACAGTGGAGATGGTTTAGAACCATTTTCAGAGCCTATTTCCTTCCATTTCCATTAAATCGCAACATCGTTTGAAAACACCTAAGAAAATAGTTGAAATTTGAATCTGAGAATCACAGCTTTGTCTTCCTCCAACCTTATTTTTCCTTTTCCCTCTGTCTCACAGGTGTACCTTTAGCGATCTGTATGGCCCAGGCCATGATCTGCTCCATGTCCATCTCCTCACTCTGCTCACTGGAGAGGTACTCGTACAGAGACCCCCCACTGGCGTACTCTAGGAGGACAGACAGACACGGCCAGCCGTCACTGGAGGGACTCAGGTAGACAGACTTGTGTACAACTCCTATGCCTGAAATCCTAAATTTGGAATGTAACAAAAGAGAGTGTGCCAATAGAATAAAACATAAAGGCGAACAACGTGGATTTTTTCAGCGCTTTTGTGGATTTAGCAATAAACCTGCAGTGTCAGCATCACTCAGTCGTAGGAATTTTTATGTTTTTTAAAGAAAATAGAAAACTTGGAATGTTGCTTCTGTCTAGTCATCAAAATCTAAAGAAAAAATTGTACAAAAAACACAAGCATCTGTACAATTTGCAAAGCTAATAGGTTTTTGTGTGTACATTTTAGTACAGTTGTGCAGCACTTAGATCGGATGTGTTGTCCAAGTTCATCACTGCTGCACTGCTAGTTGTCATTTCTTCGGGTCACCCTTTGACCCTTCTAGGGTTAGGGTTACATCCTGCCCAGCAAGAAGTAGCACACAGAGTACACACGATGCTTTAACACACGTGTGGAACCGTCAAAGGAACATGAGCCAGGGTTTGATTCAGACTCATGCTAATGCAGAGCATTTGCAAACACACAGATGCTAATTCTGTTAGCCTGCTAAGGCTCCATCTTGCTGACTTCAACTTGACTGAGTAACATTAAAATCATATTTTTTCTTCATGTATTAGATGTACATTGTTCTCAGGGATAGTTGAATATCACATAGACACACAATCACACTGGGGTCTGACCTGTGACAATTCCATAGTTGGGAGATTCCAGTACAGCTCCATAAAACTGAATGATGTTCTTATGACTCAGGACACTAAGAATCTCAGCCTAGATGAGGAGAAGGAAAAGACTCGAGTTACTCTGCCCATGACTTCAGCAGGGAAATATGAGCCTTAAGAAAGTTCAATATCAATCCGGAGCAACGCTTATACACAGATGTGGTCACCACCTCCATACAGAGAGTGTGTGCAGGACGTTTGCATCACAGGCTAAACCTCCTTCATACCTCAGCCTGAGTCTCCAAACCTTCCACACCAGAGTGATAAACATGCCATTAATCTCAGCAGACATATGGGCCACACCTTTAGCATGTGTGGAATATATATCAGTCGCTAAGCAACAGAGTAAGGTCCATACTTTTGAAATTAAACACGTTCATCTTCTAAAGTGTAGCTGAAATAAACATTTCCAGTTAATGCGTCTCCACGCGCAGGCTTTAACGAGTCAACATAAAAGCACTCCATGCTGTGAATTTTTAAATATTTATGTGTTTTCCTGTTGCAGGACATGCAGTCAGGCTGTATGGTGCATGCAGAAATCTGTGCTGGGTTTTCCCACCTTTGCAGGTAGGTGTGAGACGAACAGGTTACAAATGCAACCCCTCCTAGAGCCGTCGCCATGCATTTGTTTTAACCATGTTTAAATATATTGCCACAACAATGAGACCCTGCCCATTTCCCCTCACGGGATGGACGCCGATTCGGAAAAGTTTCCTGACAGCAAGCCAGCTCAGTGTTAATATACTACGGAAGGAAATGGTGTTCGGACTGTGGTCAGGGTCAAGGAGAAGTACCCGGGCCTGACCCAGGGCCTCCACACTGACCGTACACCTCAGAGCAGTGAGGCAAAAGCTCCATCCACAATGGGGAGGGGGGAGGGGGGCTGAGGAGAAGTATGTTGAAGATAAACACGTTCAACGGCGGACAACAGGGGAGGAGAGTGGAGGAGGATTTGGGCGTACGAGTCCAGAGAGAAAAGTGGAAAGATAATGGATTTGTGGTGAAACGGCACAGTCCCAGATGATTGGGGACAGAAACGTCTCTGCATCTCTGCTGCCTAGTGATTGGCTGCTGTGTGTGTGTGTGTCCGTACCTCTTTATCAATCTTCAGAAGCTTCTTCACAGCTACCTCCTTGTCTCTGGATATCCAGCGGGCTCTGTAGACGCTCCCGAAGCTGCCGCCTCCACAGTTCTCGTAGAAGAGCAGGTCCTCGTGCTTTATCTGCACAAACGACGAGCCAGGGGACGACATGGCATACTGACTCACGCGCGCACAAACACACACATACACGCACAGGAGCACACACACACGGTCCAAGAAAAAAAAAAAAAAAAAAAGTGCAGGCTCAACTTGTGGAGCTGCTTCAAAAGTACACAAGCCACAAATCAGCACAGGGCAAGTGAAGGGTGAGAAGGAGAGGCGAGGGGTTTCCTTCACGGGGGTCAGCCAGTGTTGTCAGTCAGCAGAGAGGAAAGAAGAAAGTACTGGAAGGAGCCAGCCGTTTGCTGCCTGTGAGTCAGGAAAAAGTCAGAGCCCTGCCAGGCGCGCTTCCAGGACAGGGAATATAGCGCCTGGTAGTGGTCTTCGGGGTGGAACTACAACACGAGAGGAGCAGGGGAGTGTGTGTGCGCAGCCAGCCTGTAGCAGACACTGTTCAAATATGGTCACTGGCATTCAGGGCATTCTTTCCTGGATAACTGTGACTATAAAAAGCTCCTAACACTCTCTCACACACACACGCACAGCGTCACATACCTCTGCTCAATGGCTGCTCACACACTATAAATCAGTTCACAACAAGGCTGAGCACCACAGACACCTAAATCCACATCTCACACATCGCGCACCTCTAAACCATAGGAGCCCGACAGCGGGGATCAGCGGTACAGGAAAGACCTGGTGACAACATCAACCCAGATAGCAGCGCTGACATCACGGCTGTCACGCCGGTTGAGATCAGCTCAGAGATGTTCAGAAGCTCCTGACGCACGCCTGGCAGCAGCCGAGGAGACGGGACACTTGGGTATGATTCACTGGATAAATCAAACAGGGAGTTACGGGAAATGAGGCAGACTGTAAACAAAAAGACAAAAATGGCTCCTCAAGCACCCATGCAAACCGTCCAGAAGAGCGAGGCGGATGTTGAATTAGCCATTTTTCTTTATTTACCAGTCAAACCACACGTACAGCACGGTTACAGGCCGCTCTGGGGAAAGGCAGCTTCACAGCAGTTCGACACACAAAAGCTCCTGAGATCAAAGAAAAAGAATTAACATCTAAACCAACATATACAAAAAAGAAAATCTGCACGGACTGATCACAACCGAGGGATCAAACAGTCTCCCCTTAAAGTAGAAGCCGTTGGAAGAATGAGTCGGGCATCGGTCTGTCTGAATCAAAGCGAGCATCAACAAAGCAAATTATAATGCAATACTGGGGTGGTTTCAATCCAGTAACACTGGTAGCCAAGGGATGTTCAGAGTTACCATTTTTCTTTTTCATCTTTCTACTGGACAACGAGACGTCTGAGTCTACATCACTAGGAGGGCTTTTTTGTTTTTCTGTTCACACCATTATGACTGACAGAGTTAGATACTGGAAACGGGCTCATTTAGGGCCGCACAACATCACAAGACGCTCCGATAGAAATCCACTGTATAGAACACAAAGCCTAGAACGTTCACTCATGCGGGATATGGATTCCAGTTCTATACATTACAGATCTATCTAACAGGTCCCCAACAGCAAGGACGAGCACAGATTCAAGCCCTCAAAGACGACAGGAGCGGCGACGGGAAAGCGGCTGAACATCGTCTGTCCAGGAAGAAGAAGCTTTTAACGGTAGAAACCTTTCATCCATATCGAGTTGAAGTCTGTGTATGTTGAGTGTGTGAGAGAGGTCGGTTTCAACGCTAACGTCACAGAGAAGGCGATGGCCGTGGGAGATCCGGAGCTCACGTCCGCCGGGGCTCCAGCCTGTAGGACAGCTGAGTCAGCGCCCTCTGGTTGTCGATCACGCAGAGCTTCCGGACGTAACCCCGCACCTCCGCTTGGTTTTTGTTGGGCTGGCATATGTCAGGATCTGTTGCAATAAAGAGACGTGATCAGAAGGGACGGACGTAAAGATGCGCGTCAGGCAGAGTGCACGTGTGTTGAAAGCATCTGTGAAGGGCTGACTTACTGAAGGGCTGACTTCGACAGAGTCGCACTTGCCGAATCGCGTTAGCGATAATTCGCTGATGGGAAACGGAGATGAGACTCCTCAGTTATTCCATCAAACCTATGTGAGGGACAGTGCATCGGAAAACACAGCTCACACCCTCAGGGGGGAAACAGACTCACCATTTTCTCAAAATTCACCATGTTGTCAATGAAGGTTTTGTTACCCTCGTGAGTAAATGTCATATCTGAAGAAGAGAAGACAGTTAAAGAGAACCAAATAATAACAGTGATATGTTTGAACTAGGCCGCACCTTTGAGAAGGAGGGGCATGAAGGGGATAATTGGGGGTTCCAGTTTGGTGACAGTCAGTCTGTAGGATCGATGGTTTCTTGATGGGTCCTGCCAACAAAAAGATGTACATTGTGTCCCTAAAAAGAGTTCTTTTTATTGTGATCTCTGTGGCAGGAATATCCTGTATAGTCATTTCAAATATCAACCATAATTAAAAGGTACTTAATCTGCAGGCACCTGTTTTATGACGCAACCTACCATCATATTTTCAAATTCGGCATAAAACTTCTTGAATTTGGTGGGGAGCTTCTGCAGGGGAAGCAACAGGGAGATGTCAGTGTAGTTCTTCAGAAGCAGTGGAACCCCTCCAGGGTGTGGATCTAAGCAGAGTTTACCTCCCACGTCTGGCTCAGCCTGCTCACAGCAGGGTTGCTCATCCCCATAATGATGGCAAAGAATGAATTCAGGTTCTTAAACTCCCGACAGCTGTGGGGAAACACACAATCAGACCAAACTTATCATCCGATGAAGAACGCATGACCCAGCGCACCCTCTTGCGTGACAGCTGACAGTGCGCGCATGTTTGTTTCACTTACTGTGCCGCTATCTTGATGAACTTCTTAAGGAGCTGCACTCTCTTACTGAGCTGGCTGCACAAACAGACCTCGGTGACCACCCACAGCTGAACCTGGTTGAACCTGTGCAGAAACAGGTCCAGATTGGCCGTGGTTCTCCTGAAGTTCTGTCGGCCGAAAGTGTGGTACAGCAGCTCGTGCTGGGGAGGAAAATACAAGAAAATGAGTGTTGGTGTTGGACTGTGCAGCTGCTTCTGCTGCATAATGATGCGTCACTAATTTGTTCCATGTAGTGTTCAGCCTCGGGAAGTGCGCGACCTCATGCATGCAGCTGAAGAGTTCCCAGTCAAACATGGTCATCTGGTAGGCCAGATCCTTCGAGCTCATCAGCTCAAAGGTGGTCATGGAGCCTGCAGAGGGACCCTCTTGGTCTGGAAGATGAGTCTAAAGCACAGACAAAAACAGTGTAAAGTCATCTGTTCGTATATTGGATAAATGGATGGAAACGATGAAACAGAGGTCTGTCCGTATTACTGCAACCTGGTTCTCAAATTGAACAAAGAGAGGAAACGTCTCCTACCAGACTGCTGAGCTGCTCTCTGGGACATGCAAACATTCTGCCGTTGATGCTCAGAGCTGAAAACACTGACACGTCATTGGGCTTTAGGATCTGTTTTTCTGTTAAAAGAAGCAGGGAAACAATCCTGAGAGATAAATTTAAAAGTAGGAAAGATCACTGTTAGAAAGGACTGAATTTAGCTGACCTTTGACCTGACTGATGTGTCCTTACCTCCAGCAGAGCTGAGGTGAACCAGAAGGAGCTCGTCGGTGGAGCCCAGTTTGTCGGCTACGGCGTTGATCACTTCTCTTCCTGTTGCTGCCACGGTGATCCGGATAGTCGTGTACGTGTGATCACTGCAGTACACCTTTAATAAGACTAGATACAGCAGAGAATAAACACAAATGATGACAAGGAGGATAATAGTTACATTATTCAATTTAAATAAAACAAAACTCACTGTCATCTTGATTTCTGATGGGCTGCTTTCTCTGCAGTCTTTCTTCTCCATTACTAAACTGCCGTATGAGTGTTTTCTGATCAAAAATACAAGATGGTTTTGTTAGCATTCACACCTCATGTAATACATTGTGAGATATTGCTAACATAGAATATAAAAGAATATATAAATGGTAAAACAGGAGTGTGCATATACCTTTTTATTCACTTTGGCTTCTTCTGAACTACAAAAATGGCAGAAACAAAAAAATGAAGACATACCCTAAATGTATATGAAATATATGTCTAAAAAATGTAGAGAAACATACTGTAATTTGACTATTTTTTCCAGCTCTGTAAGAAAGTCTTTCAAAGCCCTTGACATCCGAGAATCATTTGACAAACTGCCGTACAGCTCCTGGAGATGTGGAGGAGAAGGGCCCAACTCAGATCAAGCCTCTAAGCATCATGTGATCTCTTTCTTACAGATCGTTGCCTTTGGTCACCTCAAGGAAAGAGATGGACGCCGGCTCCTCCTGGAGCAGGTACGAGTGTGTGTTAGCCCAGCGCAGGGTCAGAGTCAGAGCCCTCCTCTTACAGTTGAGGGCAAACTCAAACTTCTCCTGTTCGGAGCCAGGAGGAGAGGCTGCATGGTAAGTGCATGCACGGTTAAAGAGAAACACAAAGAAGTATATGACACGTTCTATAATTAAGAAGAAGGTTGAATAATAATCAGAATTATTGAACAGACCTCAGACAATCTGAATTCAAAAGAGATAATTGGAAAGAAAAGGCAGAAAGGATATTGTGCCATGAGCAGAGGGCACAGCTGTGTGTTGGGCATGAAGACACAGTGCATGAGGACAAAATCATCCACTGCCGGATCTGATAGAACAGAGGAAAGTACCAAGACAGGAAACGGGAAGAAAGGAGGGAAGAAGTTATGAGGTTTTAAAAATAGAGAGCAAAATATTGAAAAGTCACATTTGAGCGTCCAGACTCTCTAGTATTCTACGTTCTTTTGGTACCTGGTTCGCTGGGATGGATGTCTGTCCTCATTGACTCCAGGAAGTGCTCAAGAATCTTCTCTGGTGTTCCTGAAATCACAGTGTATCTGCAGAAAGCAGGAGAACACGCAGTTATTTTTCATCTAGAACCCAGGACGAACATAAAGAGACACGTACTTGATGCTTCCGAGGGTGGAGGCACGGGGACTCTTTTCTAACACCAGCACTGGCTGATCGTGCTCTTTTAAACGCACGGTGTTGGCTTCCACATCCTAGAAAAGTAAAAGATGCTCTAACAGGAGCAATGTAGTTCATGCAATTGAAAAAAAAAAAGTCTGGAGAAACTTATAGAGGTAAACAGGACCCTTTTTTAAACTGTGTACCCTGAGTATCCTGTTGAAGTCCTCCTTGTCCACACGAAGGAAGTGGCAGTTGTCCTCTCTGAGAACAATGGAGGCCGCCCGAGGGGAGTCTGTAACCAGGGCCAACTTTCCAAAGTCATCACCCTCATGGAGCGTACACACCACACCCTAAGACAGATGCACAAAATGTCTATCCTTTAAACAGAACCAGCTCTGTCAAAACATGGGGCGTATGTGTAATGAACACACAGGAGGACCTTCTGTGTGCAGCATCAACCTGTGCAGAAGCTGTAAACCTGTGTACCTGTGACACTGTACAGCAGTTAAATCCCCTTAAGCCTTTTAATCACATTTATGAGTCATGGGGAGCAGATCAGATTTAGACATTAACGGTGCCTCCAAGGGTGGATAATACCAGCCTGCAGACCCACAATTTCACTTGTTCCTTACTGAATACATTTCCCTGACTTGAAGCACTCACATCCCTGCAGAAACACACACCTTTCCGTAGATAACCACATTGACAGACCCTTTCTGGATGATGTACCACGATGTGCCTTCCTCTCCCTGGTTGAACACTGAAAAAAAGCAAGATGACAAGCGCACATTAGCCCCCACATGTGTCTGAAATAGATATATAAAAAGCATGTCTTGCAGCTCTTCGTGGGTGTGTGGAGGTTTATGTGTGCTTTCTTGAGGTTTCATCTCAAAATGTTTCCAATATAAATAATGTCAAGTTAAAACATGATTATAGCTCAAGTCAAACAACTTTTGGACTCTGGAAAATCACTCAAAGTGCACAGAGGAAGACTCACACACAGTCCCAGCTTTTGCGTGCGACTCGAAGATCACGACACTTGCCAGTTCCCTCTTCACCTACACATCGGAGAGCACAGCTCAGATCAAGTTAAAGCGCCCGAGTGCAACCCAAATATATGAAAAGATAGTTGAAATGCAAAAGAGGAAAGAGCAGCATGTTGACTGAAAGGAATTAGGCTCTTGAAAAACTGGATTACAGCCCAGTGTTTTTTAAACCTCTGATTTTCATTCTGCAGAGAAACACCATTTTTGTAAAACCCAACAGAATTTGTCCGACTACACTGGTGAGATATGCAGTGATATGCCTTGAGCCTCCCTGAGGGAATACACTAAAACCCAAATGAGGAATGCCTCACTTCACACCAGCATTCTATTATCTGCTTATTTGGAATGATAAAATCATGCTATAACAGCACAGGATTTCTTTAAGGTCTCCTTTTCCTGGATTTATTGTCTCCACATCAACATGCGGCTGTGTTTGGCGCTGAAGTTTCCTGTCAGGCAGGTAGTTCCTCTGTGGCCTGGACGGCCATCTTTAAATTGACTTACAGTGTTGGAGAGGTGCGCTAAGGCCTTGATGTGAAGCAGCTCGTCGTATATGATCTCCAGGTCGTCCCCCGTCCTCTGACCAGGCCTGCAGATGAGCACAAAGAGAACGTGCTGCTCAGAGATCTTCCACACATCACTTCTTAGCTCGTTGCTCACAAATCAGAAATGGCTCATGAGAAACGAGAGTCGACTAGTTGAAAAGCAGCCATGATGGATGATTTGTTGATGTGATGGTACTCTATGTTCCAAATAATGAGTCAGGATTATTGGATCTTTAAGGCCAACATATGCACCAATATATTTCGAGAAGGCGTCAAACAAAGATCAGATATTGTTGTTTTTGTTACTGACGGTTTCCTGAGAATCATGCGCAGCAGTGCATCAGGGCCAATCTGAGCCAGGAAGAGAATGGTCTCTGGCAGCTCCTCTTCACTCTCCCGTTTCTCTTCCTCGCTAGGTAACGGTGTGTCCTCATCCTCATCGTCAAGGAAACGGTAGAACAGGTACTTATCCTGGAATCCTAGGTCCTGGTCCACTAATGAGTACACAAACCAAAGGAGACAATGCCTGACAATCACGGTTGCTTCTTAATATTTCATTAACATGCTGAGGTTCAGGTTGGACTGTCTATGCAGGCACCAGAGGATTTACCATGATTGAGGACCCTCTCTTCCAGCAGGGCCTGCCACATGCCCACAGCATGAGAACGGGTAAGAACACACGCACTCTGTAACACCAGCCAGTCCACCAGCTCTGTGCCTACACAACACTGTCTGCAAGACGAGAATGAAGGGGCACATAAGGCGGAATGGTTATACTAATCTGGACAAAGCTGTTACTGTAAACAAACAATCTTACCTATACGTCTTGAGGTGGTACTTTCTGTCTCGGATCATGTGCGGGGCTCTGGACAGGATGGCGTTGCGGAGAACCTTCCCAGCTCTCTGCAGCTTCTCCGAAGGAATCTGCACACCAAAACATTAAGGTTCTTTTGTGAACTGGTTTTGAACTTAAGTGTAAAGATACTGATCTGAAGAGATAAAAAGTAAATATGGCACATTACCAGTCGCCCGCATGAACTAAATGTGCAATGTAAACATTCCAAACTAAAGAGAATGTTTGCACTGATTGGAGCATCGAAGCCACAGGTTCAGCACCTCTCCTACTCAATCAGCTTTTATCAGTAGATTTCAAACAAACTGCCTATTTTGACCAATAACCATAATTCTGTTTCAACCCCTGTAATATAAATATAGAATACATATATCAAAACACATTTATATATAACACCTGGGCATTAAGGACAGGAGAAAAAGGCAGATGTGGATGCGAACTACAGCTGATGTAGAAACCAACAAAGCGGGCTAATTGGGCAGATGGCATCTTTCTTCTGTGTGCATGCATTAGCTAGCATTAGCATATCTACAGAGGATCACAGCTGTGAGTCATCGCTCGTCTTTTTTCAGAACACACACCTCCATAATTTAACCTGGCATTCCATTTATTTCACATATACATATATATTAAAGAACACTGGTACAATTGACTGCACCCTCTGAGGTGATTTTTTGTTTTTAACTGATCGGTCAAGCCCTTTTAATAAAATACAGCACGTAAGTTCCATTCATGCTATTAGTGCCTGAGGATAGTCAGAATGGTTCTTACCTTGTTGTGACCTTTGTTTGAAGAATCTGAGTTCATATTGTCCTTGTCTGACAGTCCTTGGAATAAAACAGAACTGATAAGCTGGTTGAATGCAAAATTGGGCATTATAGACAAGATAAATACCATATCATCGTTAGGTGTTATTCCAGACTATTCCAAACAATAATGATAAATATTATGTTCATTCTTATCTTTACAAAAACATAAAAATATGCAATAAATTCTAAAGGCAGTTTGAAAGCTAATTGCTAAAATAAACTAAAAACTGCACAGATGAAGACAGTGGAATATATTTGGAAAATATTATTATGTTATTCCTTAACGTGCAACTAACGTACTGTCATTGTTGGAGCCACTCTCCATCGCTCCATAAGGAGGAGCCAAAAGTCCAGCCAAGCTCTGACGATACTTCTATAAAATACAGACATCAGAAAAGGTTTTTTAATACATCTTGAAAAATATACCTCTATTGTTGTCATTTATGAGCGCATCAGTTTATTTTGCATCTGTCCAAGATGTCACACACACACACACACACACACACACACACACACACACAAACACGATCACAAACCTTACTTTCAAACGCACAGAGAACATACCCTGCAAAACAAAGCTCTTTGTGCAACCAAGATCATTTACATGCAGAACAAATGACATTATGTAACACACTCTTTCTCTCATACACAAACACAAACACACACACACACACAGCAATATTTAAATCTGGGTTAATGAGACTGTGCAGATTCTGCTTTCACAGCTGTAAATATCTCTAAAGGCAACACACTACACTGAAGTGCACTACCAATGAAGCTAAGATCTATGAGAACCATCAGCCACACACAGAACAGATGGAGAGGAAGAGAGAGCATCTTTCTGTCTGACAAGGCACAGACATCTCTGACTGTCACCGTTTTTATCACCACCCAACAGGACCAGGTCACACTGCAGATCCATTCTAAACCGCTGTTGTTCAAGAAAAACACTGAAACGCAGTCAGAGCTGAGGAGTGACCCTTACCTGAGGACGCCTACCAGTGCAAGGGATTAAAACCTTGTGAGAGCTGCCCTCTGCTACTTTACAACTGGAACAAGCCACAACACAGCATCCTGCTCAGTTCAAGCTGCTCCGCTGGCTCCCCCCCTCACACACTCTCTCTTTCACACACAGTGGAGCCAGTGTCTTTCCCAGTTCCTCACTCCTCCTCTGTCCCCGTAATTGAGCCAAGGACCGAGCTGCTTTCTCTTGCAGGTTACCACAGAGATCCGAGCCTCCGGACGACTGCGCCGCTCTGAGGGAGGAGGCTGGCAACAGACTCCACACGGTCAAAGGAGGAGAGACGCAGTGGGCAAAAGAAAAACGGGAACAGGTGAAAGAG